>CM076677.1:19979408-20334408 GCA_038501925.1 Xenopus petersii
CGAATTTTCGGAGGTTAGTAAATTTGCCCCATAGCCTCTATTTTCTCCAAATGATTCAAACTTTTAAACAATATTTCCTTTTTCTCTGTAATAATAAAACAGTACCTTGTACTTGATCCCAACTTAAATATAATTAATCTATACTGGAAGTAAAACCAGCCTATTCAGTTTATTTAATGTTTATATCATTTTCTAGTAGACTAATATGAAGATCCGGTCAGAGAAAAAAAAAACCCAGGTCCCCATAAACTGTTTGATTTTATGCAATAATAATTCTGATATTTTGATATTAGGGATAAATACAGTTATAGGATCCATTATCCTGAAACCTATTATCCAGAAATCTCCAAGTTATGTGAATGTCATCTGCCAGAGAATCCATCTTATCAAATAATTACAATTTTAAAAAATTATTATTTTTCTCTGTAATGATAAATAATTCTAATTGGAGACAAAACAATCCTATTGGGTTTAATGAAGGCTTTGGAGATCAACATTACAGAAAGATCCCGTATCCAGAAAACCTAAGTTCCTGAGCATTGTTAATAGCAGGTGACACACCTTTTACCAGAAAGCACCAAATTACAGGAAGTGTATTGGATATAGTGTATTGATGATCAGTATTGCATACACAACTACAACAGCAAAATGATAGTAGTATACAAAAGTCTACAAAAAAATGCTGAACCTGCTGGTACAGGTATGGGATCCGTTAGCTGGAAACCCATTATCCAGAAAGCTCTGAATTACAGAATACCTGTCTCCCATAGGCGCAAATTCACTAAGCGCCGAAGTGCCGAACGCTAGCGTTAATTCGCTACTGCGCAATTTCACTAACGAACGCTGGCGTAGTTTCGCTAGTGTTACTTCGAAGCCCTTATGCCAGGTGAATTTTCGCTAGCGACGTAACTACGCAAATTCACTAACTTGCGCAGTGTACTGAACGCTACCTTTTACGCTAGACTTCCTTCGCCACCTCAGACCTGGCGAAGTGCAATAGAGTAGATAGGGATTGTTTCAAAAAAAGTACAAAAAAAAACGCTGGCGTGTTTTCTACATGATGGGTAATAGGCTGAAAAAGATCAAATTTTTTTTGGGGCTCCCCTCCTTCCCCCCTACATTTCCTGACTCATGGCAACTTACCTAGACAGTGGGCACATGTGTAGGGCAAAATAACATTTTTATTTGCTGATTTGAAGGTTTTCTAGGCATTTGTAGTGGTGATTTGTGTTCCTCCATTGAAATTTGAATTTCGCGCCGTCTGCAAATGAACCATCGCTAGCGAAACTTCGCTTCGCTTGGTGAATTACCGCTAGCGCAACTTCGAAAACTTACGCTACCCCTGTGCGCAACTTTGGATTTTAGTGAATTTGCGGAGCGCTGGCGAAAATACGCCTGGCGAAGTGTGGCGAAGTGTGGCGAGTGCGGCGAAGTTGCGCCTTAGTGAATTTGCCCCATAGTCTCCATTTTATCCAAATAATCCAAATTTTAAAAACTGATTTCCTTTCTCTCTGTAATAATAAAACAGTAGCTTGTACTTTATCCAGACTAGGGATGTAGCGAACGTCGGAAAAAAAGTTCGCGAACATATTCGCGAACTTGCGCAAAAATGCGAGCGGTTCGCGAACGGTTCGCGAACCCCATAGACTTCAATGGGAAGGCGAACTTTAACATCTAAAAAAGACATTTCTGTCCAGAAAAATGATTTTAAAGTTGTTTAAAGGGTGCAACGACCTGGACAGTGGCATGCCAGAGGGAGATCAAGGGCAAAAATGTATCTGAAAAATCTGCCTGTGTGTGCTTGGAAGAGATAGTGTAGGGGGAGAGCTGTTAGTGATTTCAGGGACAGATGATAGTAAGTTTGCTGGCTAGTAATCTGCTTGATACTGCTCTGTATTGGAACAAAAAAATAAATAAAAGCAGTCCTTACAAGAACTACTGTTATTGCAGCAGTCAGCAGATGAGATCAGAAGCAGGACAGCTGCCCACTGCAGCTACATACAGAGCACTGCAGTAGAAGGTAGATTACTAGCCAGCAAAGCTACCTAAGCTTAAATGTCCCTCAAACCCCTGCAGACTTCTGTCCCTCCAATAACAGAGCAGTATCAAAACGATTACTAGCCAGCAAACTTTCAACTGTCCCTGAAATCACTAACAGGCAACAGCTCTCTCCCTACACTATCTCTTCAGCACACACAGGCAGAGTGAAAAAACGCTGCAGGGCTTCGGTTTTTATAGGGAAGGGGAGTGGTCCAGGGGAGAGCTTCCTGATTGGCTGCCATGTACCTGCTGGTCTGGGGTGAGAGGGCAAAAAAAAGCGCCAACAATGGCGAACCCAAAATGGCGAACGTCGCGCGACGTTCGCGAACTTCCGGCGAGCGCGAACACCCGATGTTCGCGCAAACAAGTTCGCCGGCGAACAGTTCGCGCCATCTCTAATCCAGACTAACATATAATAAATCCTTATTGGAAGCAAAACCAGCCTATTGGGTTTATTTAATCTTTACTTGATTTTCTAGTAGACTTAAAATATGAAAATCCAAATTAAGGAAAGAACCGTTATTCAGAAAGTCCTGGGTCCTGAGGATTCTGGATAACAGGTCCAATACCTGTATAACATGAAAGTGTATACCTGGGATCTGCAATCTTAAATTCAAGAGAGACAAAGATATCAATCATAGGCAAGTAGCAGTGGTCACTTTGGGATGGATATAAAAACTAGAGGCTGTTCCTAAAAATAATAATTGCTTATAAAGGAAGACTATACAATTAGTCATAGTCAGTGAAAGCGGTTATTTATTTGCTGTATATTTCCTTTAAGTCTAAGCTTGGTACGGTCTTACAGCTTATGGAATCCAAGAACAAGTACTTAATGGCAAAGCCATAAATCCTATAGCACAACTTGATAACTAATAGATTAAATATACAATGATCTCTGTTAGTGATGGGCGAATTTGTCCCTTTTCGCTTCACCAAAAAATTCACAAATTTCCTGCGAAATTCGCAAAATGGCAGAAAACTCGCAAAACGTGATTTTTGAAGCCGGCGTCAATTCACATGCGTCAGAATTTAAGGCAGCGTTAATTTTGACGCTCGTCTATTTTGTCCAATTGCATTAAAGGCAATGGGCACGCAAACTGTTGTTGGCGTAAAAAAAAATTTGACAATTCTTGACGCCGTCTAATTTTCTCTGCAGTTTTGCTAATTTATTCGCTGGTGGCGAAACGTGGAAATTTGCCGCAAATACACGCCTGGCAAATAAATTCACCCATCACTAATCTCTGTTTAATTTGACATGACAAAACAGAAAAACTGAGAGCCTTTACAAGCTAGGTAAAAAAACTTAAGATCACATTACTGTATATTTTATAATAGTATTGCAGCATTTTTCACAACAGAATTAAAAGTAATTACAGTATATGCATTGCTGCCTCCATGAAATAAAGGATCAGATGTAATTGTTCTACAGCAGAATTTAAAGCTGCCTCCCCCAAGTAATTCTTGCATTATTTTTGCAGCTGGTCAGATAAATAGCCTTGGAAGAACAAGTCTTTAAATGTACAAATGACGATATTTCGAAAATCAAAGCACTCCATTAGGTGTCTCAGCAGCTTCTTGATATGTTTAGCAAGGAAAAGTGCTTTTTGTAGCGTATTGTCTAAACTTTTATTTGCCAAAACGCACCTACACTCAACAGCTGTGCCTTTCTTATTTTTCCGCAGAAAATACTTGGAAAAATCAATTGGCACAAGAATGTGGCAGAAGTCGATTTAACCGACAGTGTTTATTTTGTCACTATTTGTGTTATAAAATTCCTACCACCTCACTAAGTTTTGGAGAGCATTTTTTAAAGACTGCTGTTGAAATCAACAATTGACTTGATCAATAGGCACTATTATGTTAAATGGGAACACTTCTTTCTTTTGGTTTTTAAGCTTTTGTGGGGATAATACAATGCATATTGAAAAACAGGAGAAACACAGTGCTTTTATCAATTATTCTGTGTTGTAGATATACAATACACTGATATACTGTATAGCAGCTTTGTTTTATTGCCTGGCATTATTATTTTTTCTACTACTTGGTGTCTATTAAGTGGAATGCTTGGGACATGGGGCTGTCCAGATAAGGAGTCTTATTGTAAGTTTATAGAACCATTCCTTAAAGGAAAACTATACCCCCAAAATGAACACTTAAGCAACAGATAGTTTATATCATATTAAGTGGCATATTAAAGAATCTTACCAAACTGGAATATATATTTACGTAAATATTGCCCTTTTACATCTCTTGCCTTGAACCACCATTTCATGACTCTATCTGTTCTGCCTCAGAGATCACCTGGCCAGAAATACTACAACACTGAGGGGCAGATGTACTAAATTCGAGTGAATTCGAGTGAATAATTCGAATTAAAAAAAATTCGAATTTCGAATGATTTTTGGGCTACTTCGACCATCGAATTGGCTTATTCGACAGTCGAATTTGAACGATTCGAACAAAATCGAATAGTCGAATTGTTCGACTATTCGACCATTCGATAGTCGAAGAAATGTCTCTAAAAAAAATATTCGACCCCCCTAGTTCGGGAGATAAAACCTACCGAATTGCTATAAAAGCCTATGGGAGAGTCCCATAGGCTTTTTTTCCAAGTTTGTGATCGAATGAAAATCCTTCGATCGAACGTTCGATCGAAAATAAAATCCTTCGATCGAACGTTCGATCGATCGATCGAACGTTCGATCGATCGATCGAACGTTCGATCGAGCGCCTATTCGACTATCGAATATTCGCCAATTCGAATATTCGATAGAACGTTAATTCGATCGAATTGGCTATTCGATTTTATTCCATTTTATTCCCTAGTCGAATTTCGAATTTTTTTACAATTCGAAATTCGACCCTTGATAAATCTGCCCCTGACTGTAACAGGAAGAAGTGAGGAAGCAAAAGACAGAACTCTGTCTGTTAATTGGCTCATGTGACCTAACATGTATGGTTTGTTGGTATGTTTGTGAGTACAGTGAATCGTACGATCCCAGGGGGCGGCCCTTATTTTTTAAAATGGCAATTTTCTATTTATGATTACCCAATGGCACATACTACTAGAAAAGTATATTATTATGAAAATGGTTTATTTACATGAAGCAGGATTTTACGTATGAGCTGTTTTATGCAATATCTTTTTATGGAGACCTACATTGTTTGGGGGTATAGTTTTCCTTTAAGACTACTAAAATATGTAAACATTTAAAAAGCCTGATATACGAAGCAAAGGGGGATATTTAAACTCCTTGCAGAGCTCTCTTTCATCCTTTTAAATTCCATTGTCTTCCTTAATGCCTAAAGCTGACCATAGACGCAAAGATCCGATGGTACGAATCCTCGAATGATCGGACTTCCACATCTCCCGACCTGCCACTAACCATTCAGATCAACATATCTTAACATTTTGTGCAATGTTCATCAGCAGGTTATACAATTACAGTTTTACATGTTGTATAGTTTTGTTTCAAACAGGAACAGAACAAATAGGACAAGTTTTTGTTAAAGGGCATTAGATCTATAAATAGATTTTTCAGTTGCATTTGCCCTACCCAACTGGAACTAAGGTCCCTACCATACATACACACACACATATTATGTGTTATTTTATCAGGAACCAGTTCATCTGTCAGTTTTTGCCACATTGGAGGAAATCAGAGTACAGATATTGGGGTAAATTTACTAAGCGGCAAAAATTCATTGGCTTTGCAGCCATCGCAACACTTTGCCAGGCAAAAATTCGCTCAGACAACACAAATTTACTAAGATGCGAAATTTCATACTGGCCAACGAATGCTGGCAAATTTTCGCTAAAGTTACTTCGGCGAAGATGCACTAGTGTTCAGTTCTGCCTAGTACAACTTAGTTAGAGGTCTTGTGCTCAGGCTAATTTGCATACAGAGGGAAATTTAAAGTTGAATGGACGTCTTTATGTTACATGGTATATCTAATACATTACATTTACACTGATAACTACACATGCCAAGGGAACCCTAATAAAGGAAATAGAGTTGGTATAATGCCCTACACATAAGCCCACTGTAAAATAATTTTCCCATATGTTATAAAATGTGTGTGGGAAACCGGTTACACAAAAAAAAATGTGTAGCCTATCACCCGGAAAAAAAAGGAAAAGACGCCAGCGTTTTTTGAACTTAGAAGTTTTTCCACTCAAAAATTATGCTGTAATTAACTGAAGATTGAGGAAGTTCTATGCTCTCCATTGCACTACGTCTGGTCTGAGCTGGCGAATGCAAGTCTGGCGAAACATTCAGTAAAATTTGCATCTAAGTGAATTTGAGGAGTAACGTCCAGCAAAAAGTCATCTGGCAATAGAGTGCGAATCACCTTTGCTAGCGAAGTGACGCCCGCACCCATTAGTAAATTGGCGAAGTCCCTGAAAGCGGTAACGCTGACGAATATTTGCCATCGTTAGTCACTTCACCCTTTAGTAAATCTACCCCATAGGATCTATTATGTGGATTACTTGGAACCAGATAAGGGATCTTTCCCTAATTAGGATCTCCATAACTTAATTATACCAGCAAACATTTACATATTAAATAAGCCCAGTAAAATCTATTTTAAAAATTAGACGTATTAGCTTATAAAGCCCTCTATGGGAGATGAACTTCTCATAATTCAGGGTTTTCTGGTAACCAGAGTCTGGATAAGGGGTTGGATACCTGTATTAGGAAATTTAATATATGTTGAACAGTCAAACTCTATTATATTATAAATATAACCATAATCTGAACCCAAGCCTGCAAGGCAACAAAGGTAATGAGTTTGATATCACAGTATCCAGTGCTATAAGTACAGTATATATGTATACATACCAGAAACAGAATGATAAGGACAGTAACACAAATAAATTCTTCACTTCTCGATGCACTGAAGGAAAGATAGGTAGGACAAAGGGTCCTAAATTGTTGGCATAAACCAATATTTCCCTACTGGGAGACACAGAGGGGCAAATTCACTAAGCCGCGAAGCGCCAAACGCTAGCGTTAATTCGCTAGCGTTTGGCATTTTCGCTACTGCGCAAATTCACTAACGAACACTGGTGTAGTTTCGCTAGTGTTACTTCGCACCCTTACGCCAGGCGAATTTTCGCTAGCGACGTAACTACGCAAATTCACTAACTTGCGCAGTGTACTGAACGCTACCTTTTACGCTAGACTTCCTTCGCCACCTCAGACCTGGCGAAGCGCAATAGAGTAGATAGGGATTGTTTCCAAAAAAGTCAAATTTTTTTCTAAGTCCCAAAAAACGCTGGCGTGTTTTCTACATGATGGGTAATAGGCTGAAAAAGATCGAAATTTTTTTTGGGGCTCCCCTCCTTCCCCTCTACATTTCCTGACTCATGGCACCTTACCTAGACAGTGGGCACATGTGTAGGGCAAAATAAAAATTTTATTCGCAGATTTGAAGATTTGAAGATTTTCTTGGCATTTGTAGTGCTGATACGTATTCCTCCATTGAAATTTGAATTTCGCGCCGTATGCAAATTAGCCTTCGCTAGCGTAACTTCGCTTTACATAGCGAATCAACGCTAGCGCAACTTTGCAACCTTACGCTGCCCCTGAGCGCAACTTCGGATTTTAGTGAATTTGCGGAGCGCTGGCGAAACTACGCCTGGCAAAGTGCGGCGAAGCTTGGCGCAACTTCGCATCTTAGTGAATTTGCCCCAGAAGGTTTTACAACAAGGAAGAAAGGAATCAACAGTAGACATAGAAGGAGCTGCCCAAGGTGGGGTCTATTGGAGAAGCTGTCTGCATAGTCAGTTGCCCATCATCAGCTTTAAATGAAAGCTGCTCAGCCTAATATTAACTATTGCTATGCTTTCTCAGTAATAACATAACAGTACCTTGCACTTGATTCCATCTAAGATATAATTATTCCTGTTGGGTTTATTTAATGTTTATTTAATGTTTAAATGATTTTTAGCAAACTTAAGGTATGGAGATCGAAATTATGGAAAGGTCAGTTATCTGGAAACCCCCAAGCATTCTGGATACTATCTTTCATACCTGAAACTAAACAAGTTGGGCAGCATTTAAAGAAATCAAAGCATTTTTGGCATTGCTGCTAGTGATGGGGGAATTTGTTTCGCTGAAGAATTTGCAAACTTCCTGCAAAATTCACAAAACAACGAAAAACTCAGATAACGCAAATTTTGATGCTTGTGTCGATTTTGATGCCGGCGTTAAAGTCAATGGGCATCCAAATAATGTTGACGAGTGGCAGTTTTGATGTGATCGACTTTCCGACGTGCGTCCAAAATAGTTTGACGCCAACAAATTTTCACGGCTGTTTCACAAATGCATTCAGCAGTGGCGAAACGTGAAATTTTGCAAATTTGCACCTGCCAAATTTATTTGCCCATCACTAATTGCCGCCTATGGAGTATTTCATAATTATTTCAATATCTAAGGAATATTTGTTTTCTCTAGTCAATGCATACTGGTTTTGCATTCTTTTGAGTCGACTGACTTGCTGCCAATGATATAAAAATAATGCATCCTGCTAGTGTCGAAAATCAATGCTCGAAACCAGAATGTAAAAATACTACTGTCATGGGAAAAAAACATTTTTCAAAATGAATCAATTGATAGTGCTGCTCCAGAAGAATTCCACACTGAAATCCATTTCTCAAAAGAGCAAACAGATTTTTTATATTCAATTTTGAAATCTGACATGGGGCTAGACATTTTGTCAATTTCCCAGCTGCCCCAAGTCATGTGACTTGTGCTCTGATAAACTTCAATCACTCTTTACTGCTGCAAGTTGGAGTGATATCACCCCCCTCCCTTTTCCCCCACAGCAGCCAAACAACAGAACAATGGAAGGTAACCAGATAGCAGCAACCTAACACAAGATAACAGCTGCCTGGTAGATCTAACAACAACACTCAATAGTAAAAACCCATGTCTCACTGAGACACATTCAGTTACTGTACATTGAGAAGGAAAAACAGCAGCCTGCCAGAAAGCATTTCTCTCCTAAAGTGCAGGCACAAGTCACATGACCAGGGGCAGCTGGGAAATTGACAAAATGTCTAGCCCCATGTCAGATTTCAAAATTGAATATAAAAAAATCTGTTTGCTCTTTTGAGAAATGGATTTCAGTGCATAATTCTGCTGGAGTAGCACTATTAACTGATGCGTTTTGAAAAAAAAAACATGTTTTCCAATGAAAGGATCCCTTTAATAAAAAATGTCCTTTTGTGCTCTGCTAGGCCAAGGAAAGAAAGTGCTTGGAAACACAATGGAAATATCACACGGCAAACTAATTTCTAGATATTTACTTAACAGCTAAACTGCAAGAAATGCCTTTATAATGCAGAAGGTGGTGCAGGACAACCTCAGTTAAGAGCGGAAGTCATATTCATATGCACGAAGTAACTCATGGAATTCTCCAGATAGCAATTACAACTGTTGATTCAATACAACAAGTAGCCTTGTATTTATTTTACATTAATTGGTACAAATCATGCAGTGTTACTGAAACTGAATGTCATATGCCCCCATTTTCGGTTGCAGCTTTAATGAATCTATTCAATTGCCCTTTACAATTGAAATATGATGTTTGTACTAGATCAGAAGGAATTTTGTGTTTATTGCCGTGTGTTATAAAACCCAAAACATAAAGGGTAACCCTTGGGCCTCCAGCCAATATATCTGGCAGAACCATAGAGATCTAAACACCCCTGCCTAATGACAGCTGCTTTATATTCATGGGAATGCGAAATGCAATGTCTCCAGCAGACTCTACTGCCAGCAAGGGGGATTGCTTTGGAATGCTGACTGATGTGTTCCTGAGTGAGGACTGCAGTGTTTTTTTGCAGACACCGGATTTCCCATCCATAGAAATTGGAAGTGTCTTACAGTGGTTGTGTTGACATTTATTATTTAGGAGTATTTCTTATACTTTATTGATAGTACTGACTCATGTATACTGTATTATACAGTGATTGTTTTTCGGTCACATCAGTCAGCCACAGTGGAGCTGCTTAACCTGAATGTTTTTAAAGTATGGGGGGAAACTGGAGGACTCAAAATAATCCTTTGCAGACACAGGGAGACCTTGTCATTTTAACCATGACTGGCATCAACGTTAGAATTCCAGTGGTGCAAGGCAGCAGTACCAGTAACCAAGCAATTCATCCTCCCAAATCATTATTAATTTATATTTATATTTTCAATTTGCTTCATTTTATCAAGCTGCTGCAAACATATTAATGGCTACAGATTCAGCCCTGTCTTAGCAAGTAGTTATTGCTACAAGCTGACCACAAACTCCTTGTTATTCATACAGTCCACTTTTTGTGGATATTATAGACATTTAAAGGGCACCAAACAACCCTGGATATTTTCTTACATTGCCAAAGGTGCAGACTAATATAGCCCACACTCTGGTTAGGGGAAATATTTGTTTTTTAAATTCTCCCCCAATCACTAGGCTGCTAGCACCAGGATGGAGGAAGAGGAAGAAGAAGAAGAAGAAGAAGAAGAAGAAGAAGGAGAAGGAGAAGGGAGAAGCAGAAGAAGAAAGGAGAAGAAGAAGGAGAAGAAGAAGAAGAAGAAGAAGAAGAATTCCTTGCCCTTTAAAATAATGTCAGTTCAACAAGGGATGTCATTAACTCAATTAAAAAAGGAACCATCTGTATTACCCTCAGTAACCAGGTGAATTGTTACATTCTGGGTCAAGTTAGCCATGCCTCTACCATAAAGCAGACTTTGTTTAATATATTGTTTTCATTTTATATTTAAAATATACCAATATACTGTCCTTTAAAAATACACCTTCCACTTAAAAAAAAATGATATTAAACTATTGTTAATGAATCCATTACAAAATATAAATAAGAAACATTATAATAAAATATAAGGTACATAAAGGGGATTCTGGGAGTTTGTATACAGAAACAAGTAAAATAATAAATGTAAATTATAAATGTTTGAAATGCATGAGGGAATTTTACAGATAAGTATGCAAAAACAAAAGAAAAACTATATTCAATGTGTGCTAAAATTATTGGAAAGACATGGGGGCCCATTTACTTAGCTCGAGTGAAGGAATAGAGGGAAAAAAAAGTTTTTTTTGGCTACTTCGACCTTCAACTTCGAATCAAACGATTCTAACTAAAAATCGTTTGACTATTCGACCATTCTATAGTCGAAGTACTGTCTCTTTAAGGAAAAACTTCGACCCCCTAGTTCGCTACCTAAAAGCTACAAGGGCAATGTTAGCCTATGGGGGAGGTCCCCATAGGCTTAGATATCTTTTTTTGGTCGAACAAAAATCGTTCGATTGATGGATTAAAATCCTTCGAATCGAACGATTCCAAGGATTTAATCGTTCGATCGAACGATTTTTTGTTCGAGCGTTCGATCGAATGAATATCGCTAAATCCTTCGACTTTGATATTGAAGTCGAAGGATTTAACTTCGACAGTCGAATATCGAGGGTTACTTAACCTTCGATATTCAACCTTAAGTAAATTTGCCCCATGATGTACAAAAAGCCAGGAAATTCTGAAACCTGACAAGTCATATGACACATATCTAGCTATGCTACACCATTTGATACTATCAGGAAATTTGATCTATAACTTTTTAGATAGCGTTTCTGAAATTGATTTGTTTGTACATTACCTAAAAAAAATCTAAGGCCATGCAAAAAATAATCCCACCAAAATCTAACCATCTAAACCATCTACAAAACTGAAATAATTATACTTGGGAATTGAATCGACATAGTAACGAAACACATAATTGCTATTTTATTTAATGGGAAATTACCATCTTGTACATGTAATAAATATGACAAATTGACATATAGAATTTTTTTTTTTTTAAAAAATATATCTAACACTGTGACTTTTTCTATTCTTTAATTAGCATGTCTGGTAATTATTTAGCAGTAATTTATTAATTAGTACTTTGTATTGTATGTAATATTTAAATGAATAGTTAGGACACAAAGTAGAATTCAGCATCCCTAGCATGTTGGCTAGAAATTAAAGGTATATAGCTGTAGTTTTGTATAGCTTATTCAATACTAATGGGAAGCCTTATATACAGTATTTACTATATACAGTACATAGCCATAATACAGTACAGTGTATACAGTAAATCTCCATGCACTGGTGGTAACCTTTACAGCAGTCAAGTAAAGTGAAAACAAAACATATTGAACATATGTTTCTTTTGTTATTTTGGAGTCTTGTTTTCACCAAGTTTCGTATGATCAATTACACCTATGATTTAAATGTGCACAATGGTGCTCTTCTTCCTATGGATTGTATGGATTTATTGTATGCCATTACCATAAAATAGGGAAATAAGCATTAGGTAGGGCTAAGCCTGGTTGCATCAACCTCACAAAAAGGCCTATTCCATTTTCATTTCAGTTTTTCCGCTACAGACAATCTAGATGTACTTAATTGGAACGATGAGTAAAGAGTAGAAATGGAGTGTTAGAAGTGGAGCCATCCTGCTATGAGTTCTGGGGGTATTTTTATATGAAATTGCCTCTGTGCCATCCTGCTATGAGTTCTGGGGGTATTTATATGTGAAATTGTCTCTGTGTCATACTGCTATGAGTTCTGGAGTATGTATACATGAAATTGTCTCTGCGCCACCTTGCTATGAGTTCTGGGGGTATTTATACATGAAATTGCCTCTGGTGCATCTTGCTTTGAGTTCTGGGGTATGTATATGTGAAATTGCCGCTATGCCATCTGGCTATGCATTGTGGGGGTATTCATATGTGAATTTGCCTCTGTGCCATCCTGCTCTTGGTTATAGAGGGTATTTATACATGAAATCGCCCCCTCTGCCATTCTGCTTTGAGTTCTGTGGTACATACACATGCAATTGCCACTGTGTTCATTGAAACATTTATATTTTTCCAGAGGGTGTTTGAAAAATGGGGAGTGGATTATTGGAGTTGTCTCTCCCAAAGTGGGTGTGGCCTAAAAATTGTACTGGCACACCCTTTTAATATTTTTAGCTCCTCATTTAGCATTTATTTCCTTTCATACTTTTTATAATTGGATATTTCAATATGTTTCATGTCATTCGTGATTTTAGAGAAATAGAGTTCAGTAGTGTTTACAAAAAGCTCTAAAGTTCAACCTTTAATAAATGGTCCTGTATGTGCGAGGGTATTCTGTGTGCAGAATGCATTTTAGATTTAGAATCTAGAATCTAGAATATCCCTACTGCTATTTGGTGAACATACTAGAGGTGAACATACTAGTGCCACTACAAATGTCAGCATGCTTTGCTTAAATAATAATAAAATTACCTTTATTTATGGAGTAAACTCTTTAAACATTGGTCGGCACATTAACTAAGGGTCGAATATCGAGAGTTAATAAACCCTCGAATTCGACCCTCGATGTAAAATCCTACGTATTCGAAAATCGAATTCGAAGGATGTACCGCAAATCCAACGATCGATCAAAGGAAAAATTGTTCGAAGTTTTAATCGATCGATCAAAGGATTTTTCTTCGATCAAAAAATTGATGGGGAAGGTCCCCATAGGCTAACATTGTACCTCGGTAGGTTTAAATTGCTGAACTATGTAGTCAAAGTTTTTTTTTAAAGAGACAGTACTTTGACTATCGAATGGTCGAATAGTCGAACGATTTTTAGTTTGAATCGTTCGAATTGAAGTCGAAGTCATAGTTGAAGGTCGTAGTAGCCTATTCGATGGTCGAAGTACCCAAAAAAATACTTTGAAATTCAAAGTTTTGTAACTTCGAATCCTTCACTCGAGCTTAGTAAATGTGCCCCCTGGTGTATCTACTGTTGCAGGCTTTATCAGTTTATTACTTCCAAAATGCAAGCAATAGGCTTCTTGATTTATTAGTATAAAATCGAATTTGCTAAGAAAAGAACCAAATATACAGCACCTCCTGTAAGATGTGGAATAAAGTGGTCAGTTATGTCACCTGCTGCTGTGTGAGACAAGATGGAATTATTTATCATATAAGTTAAATGTGATGTGCAACTGTCAGCTTAGAGGGCGAGAGTTTACAGCTGTAAATACCTATGGGAAATTAATAGGAACAGATTAAAACCTTTTCAGTCAGAGCCAGAGCTAATGTAAGTGGACACATTCAATGAATGGACTAAATGATATCTGTCTGAGAAAGGAGAGGCAACATGTAGGCACTGATTAAAGTTTTGGTGTATATTATTATACAGATGAATGCTTTCCGCTCAATAAAACTCGTATATAAAAAGTTAGAAATGATTTTACATGATTATTTAAATGTTATTAATATTTTGTAACTATTGAATTACTTGCTAAAAATTGTCCTATTTATCGCACAAGGATTTGCACTCATAAAAAGAAATATTCTGACCAATGACAGTTCAATACTTTAAATTAATTAAGAGACAGCAGGACGAGCGCCCATAATTAAAGAATTTGCTGAAATAACATAATGAGATGTACAAGATAAGGCAGCATTGTATTCATGAGGGGCAGTTTCGGGGGCACATAGGCAGGCCTGGACTGGCAATCTGTGGGTTCTGGCAAATGCCGGAGGGGCTGCGATAAGGTCCCATAGAAAGTCAGTATTTAGTGGGCTGGTGGGAGCTGTTTGGGTCTCTATGTAGGCTGATTGGGCCTCTTTGTACCTGAAATGCCAGGGCCTATTTTAATTCTCAGTCCGGACCTGCATAGGCATGTATTCCCTGCTGTCCTCAACTTGCAAGCCATTTAGATGCACAATTTAGAGAGAGAGGCCAGCAGGTGCAGAGTGCAGCCAAACCCAGGGCAGTCCCTTAGTGCAAACCTTGGTGAATTACCCCTATCCTGTTTATAAGTATTATAACTAGTGATGGGCGAATTTATTCGCCAGGCACAAATTTGCGGTGAATTTGTGAAACAGCAGCGGAAATTCACTGACGAAAGTTCGCCGGCGTCAAAAAAAAATTGTCGCCGGTGTCCAAAAAATCCAGGCGCCGGCGTTAAAAATGGGTGTCGGTGTCAATAACGGGCGTCGACATAGAAAAACGGGCGTCAGCGTAAAAAACGAGACGCCTGCGTTATTTTACGAATTTTTCGCCGTTTCGCGAAATTCGCCCATCACTAATTATGACTATTCACAGAAAGGGAGTCTTTTGGTTATGTACATTTGTGTTTTAACAAGATCACAATTGTCCATACTACTACAGACACTATGGACCTCAGATATTATCATGGGGCAAGTTGCAAAATGCAAAAAAAACTCATGCATGCATGGTACTATGATAAGTATTGTGACCTGCAGGCACATCTTGCTATCTGTCAAAACCATTGCCTGTGCAGCAGAAGAAGCTCCACGCCTATAAAAAACTACAGAACAGAAAACAGAATCTACATACAGAAGTGTCAGCTCAATAAAAACTAAATGTAAAACCTCCAGGTATTATTCTGTCAGGAATCCAATGTTGCCTTTAGCTAATAAGTGTCAGTTTTACTTGAAGGGAAAAAAAATAGTTCACTATATTTCAATACTCAAGAGTATGTTAAAAAAGGAGCATTTATAACGTATTACAGTATGGTCTCTTATAAAAGGAAATTGTTCAAGGTGTTATAAAAGCTAGTAGCCTCCCATTTTGCTTCTAGGCTGCTGCCAGTTGAACCTTTGCATGCAACAGTTTGCTCTGGCATTGACCATCCAGTTCAACCCTTCCAATACCATCTTGTTAATGTAAAGAAATATGAGAAAAAAAGTGCTGATATTCCCTCATACTTCACCTCTTTCCCACATTTATTATTTCCTATTATCTCTTTCATTATTTAGATCAGTCTACTATGTGGTCTTAATGATGTTTATCTGTCTATTCTGAAAAAGGTTAAAGCATACAATCCAGTTATTTCCTATAGTCATCCTTGGTCTTTGTCTTAAAAACAAATATGGATGAATAAACCTTGGTTTAATTGCATTTTTAATTATCTAGCTAAAATGCACAGCAAAACTGACCAACTAATTAATCATATTGGGCAGGAGTTCATCAGCTGGATGTAACTGCATGGTTAGCATTTAGTGCAGCTATTTAGAGAATTGCCATTTACCAATGACACTTTTCTACAAACCTCGTTATACCATTATTCACAGGAGAATTTCTCTGTTGCCTGAGTTGACGACAATTCTGGGCTTGACGTGGTGGTTTGAGGGCTGTTCAGTTTAACCAGTGCATTTTTTTCCATTTACATATGTCTTAATGACCCATCACCACAGAAATAAGCTTGGGTTTGTAAAACTGCCTTATAAAAGCTCTTAGTTGAACAACAGCAGACACAGTCAGATGGAACAGAAAATAAATGAAAGATTATCCTAGAGGCTTTGACTTTCATATTCCAGGATAACGCATCTATTGCAATAATCAGATATATTTTTCTTTTTAATCGGCATAAACATGCTTTCAACCCAACTGCAGCCAAACCATTTGTGCTGATTTTAGATTTGGACCAGTGATTCAGAATAACAAAATCTACATGGTCTGAAAAAAAAAAATCATCAACTTCAACTAACACATTTCACACAACAGAAACAGAAATTGGTTTCTCCAATCTCTTAAATGCTTCTGTGGTCAGCCATCCTTATCAACACAATGCTTCTTTCCTCTTAAAATTTGCACATTTCAGCATCCAAATACAAGTCTTTTCCTTTGTATGGGAGAATATTGCAGTTTGAATCAAACTATAAACAAGATTGATTGCTTTTAAATACATTATATAAACATATACAATGAAAAGCTGCTTGGAAACAAAAGTGCATTTGGAAAATAAATGTTGGCATGTAAGCAGCACCAAAAGGAACCATACCTCATTCCCATTTTGAATCCTACTGATGGTTTAAATGTTTGTAAAGTTAATTGTCTTCTTCAAAAATACAGAGACTATGGGACATATTGATTACCAGTTGGACTTCAGGTACTGGATAATTAATGACAGGAAAAAAATTGTTGTTTAATTTTTTAAATAAAAGTATTTACAAAATATAGTTTTCTCCTTTTCAATCTACCAGAGAAAAGTAAGAAGAGCAGGAAGGACAGTCATATTCTCTTAGAGGACAATGCTCTGCCATCTCGAGGTTAATGGAATAAAAGTCTGCAGTTTTCTTCAAATGCCTTCCATGCAGTCTATTACTTTGGTTATTGGTACTTTGCTGGAGTATGTTGGTTGTTTAACTGAGGAACGTGTGACTCTTGCTTTGTCTTGTATAGACCTCCTTTGTTGACTTCTGGCTTTACTTCCCCAATCAAATGCTCCAATTTGTACATCCTACTGGGCCCGTGGCAAAGATACCTGCAGCAGGGGTTGGGGGTCCACAAACCCTGTCCATCAGGGAGGAAGGAAGGCAGTGGTCCTGGTTTGATGGGCCCATGATGGCTGGGGCCCATCAGGTTTTCTCCAGGTGCCTCTCCAAACCAGTTTGACCATGCTGTACAGCATTAAAGACATGTTTAAAAAACGTGTAGAGTAGAGTAGAGAAACCAAACTTTGCCACTTTAGTTGCATGATGTATCAGGTATAAAGCCGTGGAATGATTTTAAGTAGCCCGGTATAACATTCTGCTGTAAAAGCAACAGTAAAATTGTCTGGAGTAAACAATGGGGAGAATGTAATGAAAAGTCACAGGCGTTATTTAAAATGGTGCCTTTGGGAATGTTTAGCACTCATCGCAATGTTAAACCAGTCACTGACGAATATTACATTGCACATTTTCGCCAAGCAAAGGTTTAGCATTGACACCTGCTCTGGAGTTTCAATAATTATTTTGTCTCTAAAAGACTTTGCATTTGCGACAAATTGATTACATATGTTGCCAACTTTGCGATGAAGTCATTGAGGTCTTTAATCAGTCAAAAAGGACCACACATGGTGGCTCCCGTTCGCAAGCATCTTTGAGCAGGTGTTTTGCGCTAGCTAAACATATTAAATCCCCCCCCCATGATTATTCTTTATAAATAGTGAAATTAGCCCTTGAAATGGATGATTTCCAAGATTGTGATGCATTAAAGAGTGAGGACAAATGTGCCATTTATTTTTATACTTTACTTTCTTTTTGCATTAAAACTATGGGCCAAAAGCGGACTATTTTATTGGCCCCTTTCATTACTAAATTACCAAACCTAATTTATATCTAAACTAATTAGAATAAAGTGGGCCAATAGGGAATTGGCAGCAGCCGTTTGATTAAGAATATACCCTAAAATACTGCATTTACATAGATTCAGTTACAGTAATTACTGATTGTATCGTAAAACAAAAATCACCAACAGGGTAAAAGGGAAAATTATTTCGCTTGTAGCAGGATAATAATGAAATATACTGAAAGATCTAATCCTGGGTTCACAACTAATTGGATGGAC
Source organism: Xenopus petersii (assembly GCA_038501925.1). NCBI lineage: Eukaryota > Metazoa > Chordata > Amphibia > Anura > Pipidae > Xenopus > Xenopus petersii. The sequence continues at coordinate 19,997,841 of CM076677.1, forward strand.
ACTTTGAAGATTTAGCAATGCTCTTTTTCCTCAGTGCAAAAAGGACTAAGGATTACATTCACCACAGTTTATTCCTGAAACTGCTTAATGATTCCTGATTTGAGACTTGCCAACCATGGCCGGATTTACACAGTGGGCACCCCTAGGCCCACTGTCGTTCGTCGTCCCCATCCCTCCGCCTTTATTCACTCAAATTTTCATCATTGGGACTGGAGCAATGAGGGTTGGTGCACAGGAGATTTAAAAATCAATCGTATCTCCTGCTCATCCCCAGTGTTTCTGAACCAATGTGGGTGCGGTTGAGCAGCATGCCATCCACCAAAATCCTGCCGCCCTAGGCCGGGGCCTTGGTGGCCTCTCCACAAATCCGGGCCTGTTGCCAACAAGGTTTAGTATACCCAGCAGAGAGCAAAACATTCTTCATTTTGATATTAGAATAGAAAACATTCCTATAATGATTTGAAATACCAGGTACTCACACATAAAACTTAAGATATCTAGTTAGCTTGCTTTCACCCCACTGGAATGCTAATTGCTAATATGGTAGTTACTCATTATATGTGCTATTATCTTATTACCAGTACTTTTTCATAAAATCTATCTATCTATCTATCTATCTATCTATCTATCTATCTATCTATCTATCTATCTATCATCTATCTATCTATCTATCTATCTATCTATCTATCTATCATCTATCTATCTATCTATGTGCCAGTATGGAACCAATAATGTTAGAAAGCATGCTTTGGTTTAAATTCATTGAATAGGTGAATAGGTTTAAATTGCTTACCCTCATAGATCCTGACCAGGATTATCCATTTATATTTAACCATTGTGGGGTTAAAACTTTATGTGGAGTTTTATGAGGCTGCTTTAATGGTAATGTGACTTTTGTGGGGGGGTTTTTAAACTACATCATGATGATAGAGTCAAGTTTTTGCTACTGCCAAATACATTGGAGTCTGTGGTCATCTTTTCTTGCATTTTTTTCAGCAAAAAAGACACACAGTGATATTCTTGTGAAGATTCATGAAATTTGTCACCACTCAGGCCTAGTCCTTAATGCTGCACCTATGTCCATAGCAAAACCTTCTCCATGTATTACAGTACAACTCTTGTTAAAGGTTAAGAACCTTAAATTACTGCTTTGCATCTCTTTCTTGAATATATAAACTAAAGACCACAAAACTTACGTCCTTATTATAGAACTTGAGGCCAGTTTGTCGAAAAAGCGCTTGTGTTTTTTATTTGTTACAGTGCCTCAATTTAGTATGATCTTTGTATAGAAACATGGCATAATACAACATACAAATTATCTAGGTATAGCACAGCACCACAGTCTCTATTATTCACACCAGTCTACCTATATTCTGCAATACAGAACACTGGGGCAAGTATTAACTCTTTTTTTTTTTGGAATAGCATAGCTTTTGCACAATTCCTCACCTCCTTGCTAACAGTTAGGGGCCGATTCACTAACTTCGAGTGAAGGATTCGAAGTTAAAAAACGTATAATTTCGAAGTTTTTTTTGGGCTACTTCGACCATCGAATGGGCTACTTCCACCTTCGACTACGACTATCGAAGGATTTGAAGTAAAAATCGATTGACTATTCGACCATTCGACCATTCGATAGTCAAAGTACTGTCTCTTTAAAAAAACTTTGACCCCCTAGTTCGCCATCTAAAAGCTACCGAAGTCAATGTTAGCCTATGGGGAAGGTCCCCATAGGCTTGGCTAACTTTTTTTGATCGAAGGATATTCCTTCGATCGTTTGATTTAAATCGTTCGATCGAAGGAATTATCCTTCGATCATTCGATCGAACTATCTGCACTAAATCCTTCGACTTCGATATTCGAAGTCGAAGGATTTTAGTTCCTAGTCGAATATCGAGGGTTAATTAACCCTCGATATTCGACCCTTAGTGAATCGGCCCCATTATCTCACTCTTCTGCACACTTATGAATGAAGGGCAATGTAGTAATAAATGAATGCATAAAATATCCTGTTAAAGCTATCATAAATTAACAAAATAAACAACTCTACATGCTACAGATAATCAGACTGCCATTAGCATAAATAAATAAACAAATGCAGATTTTCTTATTACCATAATGAGTGAATAAACAATGATTTTTTTTAACATTAGTTAACATGTCTTTTTAACATAGAAAGCTTTTTGTATAGGCAGTGCCTTACAAAGTTATTCAGATCCAATTCTCTATATTACTAAACACATATTACATTGAAACGCTGTTTGCACTAAAAATTGTATTGCTTTTTTTAAATTTTACAAAGCACATTATTAGATAAATATACCATAAACGCAATAGTTAGTTATCTATTTACTAATATCTAGTTAGTCTTGTTGTTATGACCCACAAATTATTATGGGGAGGGTGGAACCTACGGTATTAACAGGTCCTCATATCTTTACTTAATGACTGACTCCTCTTTTTTTTTAAGCTCTCAGGATAATTATACAAATTATATTAATTTAATACAGTAAGGTTCTCTCGTAGTCCTACGCTACTCTTCTATCAGACATGCCTGCCAATGCACGTCAACTCAAGTGCACACATGTATACAATAAAAGTACACTCAAATTCTTTCATGCCAGGGGACATGTGACGTGACTCTAGTCTTTGCATCAATATTGTGATGTGTTTGTCTTTCTTTTTGTAAGATACTGTTCCATCCCCTTCCTGGGATCTTGCTGTTTAATCTCTTACTGATGCTTGTCCTTACCTTTAATCTAATTGTAACCTCAATTTTGCTTGACCCTTGTTTGCATTGACACTGTTCCTCCATGTAAGGAGCACACGATGGAACTCCTCTCCTCTTCCATGCCACTCGAGAAGAAGACACCATGTCACAGTGCGGTGACGTCATCACGCTGGCATTAGACGCTGGCGTCAACATGCTTTACAATGGCGCCAACTTCAAAGCTTAAAAGCTGGCAAAAACTACACTTTGTTACCCTTTTGGCTTCCTCCTTGGTCCTGACTTCTGCATCTGAGCCAGTAGGCCCTGACACTCCAGTCTGAGCACATTAAGTGGATAGGGGTCTCTGTTTGTATCACTGTAGAAAGTTCTGGGCCAAATAAGGGCATTAACGAAGACCAATGCTTGCAGGGGTTTCCTCATTAGTAGAAGGGTTAAGAATACATCCAGTTATAACAAGGCCAGGACAAGTGGTACAGCTGTAACAGAAATCATCAAGAACAAGCAGCAAGCCTTTTCTTGAGTTTAATTGGCATGGAAAAATAGTTCCAACAGCCCCCCCCCCGCCCAGCACTGACCCACACATGTTGTACAGTGTTGTTTCTGCTACCTACATCTTATTCCAGCCCTGCAGCTCGCTATCCATTTTGGGTTTTATGCCCTACAGAATCATAACACATACTAGTAGAACAACTAAAGAATTCTTATATGTAACCTTCCAGCTATTAGAAAGATGGCGTGATCCCAGCTTATCAATTCAAGCAGCAATACACAGACATTTCTTTTATTGATAACAGCTGCTCAGCTTGTTTTTCCTTCCTCCACTCCCACAAAAACACAGCACAAACTTTTCATTTTAATCAGATTCTCTAATAAAGAAGCCTATCCATATGGTCTTCTCCATTTTCTTTGAAATACGCCATTACTTACTGAACTATGTTTTTGCCGTACTTTTAATGTAATTTATTCTTTGATCATCTGTAATGTTTAGAATGAGGATGACAGACACTTATTCCTTTCTATTTCTCTGAACTATTTTTCCATGCCAATTAAACTGAAGAAAAGGCTTGCTGCTTGTTCTTGATGATCTCCGTTACAGCAGTACTTAGGATACATTACTTTCCTGCACAGAATTCATAATTACATTTTTTATTTCTCTTTAATTCAAAGAAACTACTTTCTTAAGCACATAAACATGTTTTAAAGAGCGTTGCAAAAATATTTAAATAACTAAGACAGGCTTGACATGAAAGAATGCTTCCGTAAGTTCAAGCACAGCCAATATCTCAATGGAACTCATTGAAATTAATTACAGGCATGCCATATTATTGATAAGGTACAGAATGGTATCTTTTTAACAAAATACAGTTTATGTTACTTTGATCCTTAATGATTTAACCTCTTCGCCTCCTGTCACATAACATAGGGATGGCAACAGCTTTGCTAAAGGGACAGGAAGGGTACAGCTAAACCAAAGAAAATGCTTGGCTAAACATGATTAGGGTTGTTCAAGTAGTGAGCTTTAACCTGCTGTGAACTAAAATGCAATGCAGGGGTTTAGGCATGCAAAGCTTGATCAAACCAATATATTTGATCATCACACTCATTGCCTCGTCAATACTTCACAAGACTGGACTCTGGAATTCCTTTGCCCAGCCATTGGACTTTTCTCCAGTTTCTTAAACCACATTCCTTAAGTGCATCATTAACCTCATCTACCCTAGGATTTCTTTAGTATAAACATGCTTTCTTGGGATCTCATCTTGTTCAACCACAAGCCTTGTGTCTTCTACCTTCTCCTTTTAGCTATTTGTTAGTGCTCCTGTATCAGCCAGTAAATTATGCAATTTGTATATCTGAAATATACACCCTTCTGTTGTACAGAGATGCAGAATATGTTATAAATATAGATATGGGACCCATTATCCAGAATGCTCAGGACCTGGGGTTTTCCAGATAATGTATCTTTCCATAATTTGGATTTTTAACCTTAAGTCTACTAGAAAATCATGTAAACATGAAATAAACCCAATAGGCTGGTTTTGCTTCCAATAAGGACTAATTTTATCTTAGTTTGAATCAAGTACAAGATACTGTTTTAATATTACATTGAAAAAGGAAATCATTTTAAAATATTTGGAATTTTTAAATAAAATGGAGTCTATGGGAGACAACCTTTCCATAATTTGGAACTTTCTAGATAACGGGTTTCCAGATAACAGATCCTATGCCTGTATTTGATAATAATACTTTTTTAAGACACTTTGCTGTTTTGATTGTACTAACTCTGGTATCACTACCAACCTGAAAGTAGCTGATTTGTTCTGTATTTGATGATACTTGTTTCAAGAAACAACACAGTTTGCCTATTGCATCATGTCAATTAGAGAACATCAACTGTTGATTCTGATCAATAGCAGGTAGGCAGACAAAGGAAAATAAACAATTATTTTCCCTTCAAATTCTGGGCAGACATTACAGTGAGCACAGATTCTTCTTTTATTTGAGGATATCACTAAAGTGTTCCCCATAGATAACATGAGAAAGACACCTGGTCTGAAATAAGGCAAGGAACATGGAAGCTTCCACTCATATGTAGAAATGTCCTCCCCAAATCCAAGTTCCTTGCACTTCATTAAATAACTATAATATCAATATATATATATATATATATATATATATATATATATATATATATATATATATATAATGAACCTATAAACATAGATATAGATATAACCCCCTTTTTGCTAATATCGTTTCAGCAGGGACCTCGTTGACTCTTGTATTCTTGGATACTGGTCATATTCTAGTTTGTAATCTGTATGTTCAATATACACTACATAAACATTTATTGTATAATGCTGCAAAATGTTGGTGCTTTATAAATAAGCATTGTTATTTTTATTATTAATAATAAAAATAATCATAATAATAATTATGCAGCATGGGTCAGAGCATGGCTCAAAATGAAACCCAGAATTGTACAACTAGAAGGGTTTAATAATATAGAAATTTTACGCACGGTTTCTCTGGCAGCACATTTTAGCAAAACAGTTTCCAAAACTACTCCTACTACCTGCTATTGACGTTAAAGTGTTTACAGGCCAAGAACTACCAGTTGTGCTGCATTTGGGACCATTTGATTTAAGATCCATAGGAGGCAGATGGGTGTCTTTGGGTGTTCTCTGTTCTCCAGTAGTGGAGAAACATTTCCTGTGACTCAGAATTGAGCTTATTTGGTATGATCGATCAACTTAATATTATCCAACTCAATGATGGCATATTGGGCAAAGATCCACTTGCTGACCTCACCAAATGAGCCGATTTTTTAGGTGTATGGTCTGCTTTTGTCTATACTATACTTGACTCAATGTATGAATATTTTGATTTTTCTGGGATCCCCTCAGTTACCCTGATTCTAAGGTCAGGATTTTTTTTACTTCTATTTTCCCCAGACACAATAATTCTTTAAATGCTCTCTTACCCTGAGAAATCTGATCAAGTATATAAAACAAGAGAATTACATACCTTTACTAGGTTAAAAAACAGTTGCATAAATGAAAATATTCATATACATATGCCGTATAGATAATAGACTGCACAATCTATAATGGATGAGATGTTAATGGGATACAGATCAATTTTAATAGATACATTTTTTTTCATATGTAACATACATAAAATATTCTGCATCCATTTATTTTCACTACCCCGCTATGTGGAAACTCGCTGCACAGGAGACTGAAATATCATATTTGTCCTTCAAAATGCAGAAATCTAACAACAAATTATCTTCATCCAAGAAGGTGTTATTTAACTTGACGTTCCTGGATTTTTCAATGCCGAAGGATCAAAACGATCGCATTGTCGACTAAATGCAAGTCGTTAATTATATTTATGGTCAATGACTCTGAATTTTTAATAGCAGCATGCTGGTTTCAAGTGTTTTTGAGCTAGGCAGAGAGAAAATCACTTTTGGCTATTAGAAGAGCTAAATTACTTTATTTTAATTTTACCCTTTGAGGCACAAATATTTTGCAGTTGCTATGTAGTTTGACAGAGACTACAAAAATGGTCTACTTGTTGAAGAAAAAATAAATAAAAAGCACTGCTGTGAGGAAACAGGAATCAAGACTATCATACATCTCTATAATAGATCTAGATTGTGCACATAGACACATGCCTTGTGTCTATTATCCACAACAGCAAAAAGCAGATGTTTGTATCAATTTCTAAGGGCACTACAGCAGTCAGGGCTCATTGCTGTCTATGGATTAGGGAGCTTTTCCCATTTTGTCCACATAAATGAAGAATAGTTAAAGGAAAACTATACTCCCAAAATGAACACTTGTCAACAGATAGTTTACATCAAATTAAGTGGCATATTAAAGAATCTAACGAAACTGGTATATATATTTAATAAATCTTGTCCATTAACATCTCTTGTCATGAGCCACCATTTTGTGATGGTCTGTGTGCTGCCTCAGAGATCACCTGACCAGAAATACTACAACTGTAACAGGAAGAAGTGTTGAAGCAAAAGACAGAACTCTGTCTGTTAAATAGCTCATGTGACCTTACAAGTATGGTTTGTTTGGTATGTTTGTGAGTACAGTGGATCGTACCATCCCAAGGGACGGCCCTTATTTTTTAAAATGGCAGTTTTCTATTTATGATTACCCAATGGTACATACTACTAGAAAATGCATATTATTATGAAAATGGTTTATTTACATGAAGCAGGGTTTAACATATGAGCTGTTTTATGCAATATCTTTTTATAGAGACCTACATTGTTTGGGGGTATAGTTTTCCTTTAATGATGCCTGGGCTTCATAGCAAAAAAAAAAGGGCCTTCCATGACCTTGGGAAAAGCAAACAGTTTCTCAAAGGCATAGCACAACAGTAAGGATGTCTCACAGTGCCTGTTATACTCTTGGGTCTGCTTCCCCTATTATTATACCTCTGAAAACAAAGCTTCTTATAATTAGTGCCCCCTGTAGTGTTTCCATTGAGCCATGAACTGGAAAAACCTGATAAATAAGAGATGATCTGCAGGAATGCATAAGGCTACCACCAAGTGCCCTTAAACATAGGGCAGAAGTCCAACAGCTGTGTTTACTGCGTTTACCAGTATTGTTTAATGGATATTTTATCCCTAATAAAATAAAAGATATTACATTTCACCTTCCATTACTATGACCATTTGGCCTTGAGCCTTTATATGTCCAATATGTCCTCTGTGACTTTTTACATCCCTGAAAGAAAGGGAAAACTCACCTAAATATAATAATGGTGGTGATTTATTAGCGATAAAAACACGCAATGCAATTTACACAGGGTAAGAACAATTTGGTATCTTTGGGAATCCAAACTCCCTAAAGCAAGTCTCTTTACCAATCAATACATAATGCAATGGCTGTGTCTGCAATATCAGATATATATCTCACATCCATCCCTTTCCATGGTCACATAATGGAATATACAGACGCAGTAAATAATCTACTAGCGAATGCTTGAGAAGGCTGTTTTAAATTTAAAGTTGGGAAAATAAACCCCCAGAATTCAAACGTTATCTTTTGTCCTCTTAGAACTGCAGCCAAATTCAATTTAGCAGAGCACTACTTTGATAATATGCGTGCTGCTAATAGCCAAACATGAATTATTAATAATTACTAATTTCAGATATATTACATTTTCTGCTCAATCATTTAAGTGTTTAGACTGTTTTTTTCCCTACAGAATGTGGCCAAGTCAACAGCACATAAATCAAAAATATAAAGAAAATCAGCTACAGTTTTAATAGAGAAAGAGGCTGTGTAATGCACTCTGTTAGGACTTGGCAATGCAAATATTACCTTTCTGATGGAAACCAAGATACTGGTGATCTTTGACATGCATATGGAGGCTTGGGGTACATTTTCATTTTCCAGAAGTGACGGAAGCATGAAATAATAGGTAACCTTCAGATAAAAGACTTTGCCCAAGAGAAAAAAAATGTTTATTGATGAAGCAAGCAGGAATTTAAAAAAAAAAAGTTGAAAAGTTTTAAAATGAATTCCAGGTCTAAGCATTTGGATACTGTATGCTTTGTTTTTACACTAACGAACCAACCTGACTTGTTAACAGTTTAACGAAGAGATAGAGAAATGCAGTTCAGTTTAGTTGATATGATTGTACCCATTTGTATAACAGCAATATTAGTTAGAAGTAGCGATGGGTAGTGATGGGCGAATTTGCGGGAATTTCCACGTTTCACCGCTAGCGTATAAATTCGCAAAATTGCTGCAAAAATTAGCTGGCGGCAGAATATATTTGATGCCGGCACCAGCGTCGTAGTTGTCGCCTGCGCCAGATTTCGTGTTTCGCAAAATTTTCGCCATTTCGCAAATTTCACTGGAAATTAACTAATTTTTCGGCAGAGCGAAATGGGAGAAATTCTCTGGCGCAGATTCTCTGGCTTGCGTCAAAACTGCCACGCGTCAACATTATTCAGACGCCCATTGACTTTAACACTGGCGTCAAAATTGACGCAGGTGTCAAAATTCGTGTTTCATGAAATTTCTCTAATTTTTCGTGATGCGAAACGGGCCAATTAATTATTATTAATTATTGGATAGCTGTAATGGTGCACTGTGTATGCCCTTTTGGCAGTCCTGTAACTGAAGCTAGATATACTATTACAGGGCACTGTTTAACAGATTTGTATTTATGTAGATTATATGATATGTTTCATGCTATAACCTAACATTATATACATTATATACACACCATATACAGGGCATCTGAATAGTTACAAATGAGTGCAGTCTCAATACAAAAACATACTAGTATTAAATGAGATTCAGTGACCATAACAGTGCCCTGTAATAGTATATCTAGCTTTGGTTACAGGACTGCCAAAAGGGCATACCTGGTGCACCATTACAGCTATGCATTCTGTACCATTCCCAATGAAGCCCCGCCCATGTGCAATTCCAGTAACTGTGGCACCATAGCTGCTGCCCCATGAAGGATACAGTAAACTAAATTTTAGAAAAATGTTTCCATATTTAGTATTTACAACATAGGATTCATATCACAGAAATAAACACTGCATATTTACCAGAAGTATACATGCAGTTGTGTTCAGAATAATAACAGTGGGGCTCATTTATAAAAAGTGGGCACATTTACACATGGGCAGTAACCCATAGCATTAGTTGCCATATGTTACTTCCCAGGTGTAAATTTACCCAGTGTTTATAAATGACCCACAGTGTGTTTAAAAAAGTCAATAAAGCTCAAAATCCTTATAATAATTTTTATTTCCATACCCGCAAATGCATTGGGAGCACTATATATACTGCACTGTAAATATAAGGAGAATAAAGGTATAATTTATTCATTACTATAAATAGCATTCAATTGGGCACAGTGGGGCTTATTTATCAATTAATTATTAGTAAAGAAACCAATAAAAATCAGATTTTTGGATTTCTAATTCTACTATGAGCACAAGGGTAACACAAAATCCACAGACCTATCCCCCTTTCTTGTCTAAAAACCCCAAACCAAAAAGCATAATGCATGTTTCTCTGCTAAAGCTTTGCCAGAAATGTGAACTCAGCAGCATCTCAAACCTGCCAATGTCATGTAAAAGTCATTGGTAGTGATTGGTGAATTTGTCCTGTTTCGCTTCGCCACGAAATTCGCAGATTTCCAGCGGAATTCACGAAATGGATGAAAAATTAGCAAAACACGAATTTTGACACCAGTGTCTAAATTGGTGCTGGTGTCAAAACTGGCGCCGGCATAAAAAAAATTTCATGGCAAATTCTCGAATTTATTCGCCAGGTGGTGAAAGACGGAAATTCCCTGCAAATTCACTCCTGGCGAAATTCACCCATTACTAGTCAATGGTAGATGTCCCATTTACAATTGGAAGATATCATGATCTGCGCTGGGTTTTGTACAATAATTTGAATCATTTGTGGTTTTTGGGGGATAATCCAAAAAAATCTGAGGTTTTGGGCATCAAATTCCTCAAGAAATCGATTTTATCAAGTCTTTTCCCGCACCACATTTTTTTTGGGTAAATTTATTCATAGATATGGTAAAAATTTGCACAACATGTCGAAGTGGATTTAAGAAAACAGTGAGAAATGTTTGGATTTTAGTAAATAACCGCCATAAATTCACATGACAAATCACCTACCTTATGCCACAGTTGCACCCATAAGCAAAATGACAGTTTAGTCCCAAACGATGTGCCTCAGACACAGCGCCGGATTTGCTGGGCGGGGACACCTAGGCTGTGCGCTCCGCGCGGTCCTAGCGCCTGCCCGCACTACCACAAGCTGGCGCAAAAGCGCCAGCGTGCAATCGCCAGAGCACTGGGGAGCACAGGCTCCCCACAGAGCGGCTGGGCAGCATGCCACCCCCAAAAATGTGCCGCCCTAGGACCGGGCCTATGTGGCCTCGCCACAAATCCGGGCCTGTTCAGACATGATTACATACAGAAATTGATATAATACAAAATAATACAAAATAGAAATGAGCCCAGAACAGACATTGTTAAACGTGTCAACAGCAAATCTCTATTTGACTCACTACTGAATAGTGAGTGTGTATGCAGGAAACTGTCCTGTTCATAAGTCCCTCTTGGGGATAGCATTTATTATTCTAAACAAAATGAACATACAACACATGCCTACGTGGAAAAATTCAGAATATTTCATACCTATGTCACAGCTGCTCCATGCAGGGAGACATGCTACATGGCTCTATTCTCATTCTTTTCTGTTGTCTCACCTCCCCACATTCTGTATATAAGATGTATATAAGTATGTATATATAAAACCAGGTAAAGAAAATTAACGTTGTAAATGTACTATTTATAAATGAATGGAGACTATTGTTTGACCAGTTTGGCTTAACATAGTGCATGCCAAAAATGAGGCAAGTACCCTTAGGTGATTTATCATTTGTATCATTGCTGCCTAGCAATAAGGTCAAATCACTGGATCTTTGTTTCATTTATTAAATGATGGAGCGGATATTCTTACCCTGCAGCAATCCCATTGCACTGGAACCTTCACTCAGTCCCTTGCTTATTTCCTTTCTCCATTGACATGGTTAAGTTCTATAAAGAACTGCCCTGCCAGGTGAAATGCTAATATATTTCAGAATATAAATCTGAGCTGCCTGCATTGCCTTATTTCATCATATTTTAAAGGTACCTTAAAATATGTTTCAATTCAATTATTTAACGCAGACTTTCTTCAGTGTCCATGTACCATCACAGCCTAGTGCATTGTCATTTGGAAAGGAAGAAGAAATAAATCTGAGGTTAATTTAAAAAGGTTCATCAATAATATTTTGCCAGAGTACTGAGTATTATGAGCTTTCTCATTATAAGACGGGTTTGGCCTTTCACTCCTTTTGTGTGCTGATCCTACATATTCATCAGTCAGAGATTAACAACAAACTTGCTCATCAGTGTTACAGTCATAAAAACGCTGGCACTTCGAATTCACATTCATACCCTAAATGGTCATCCCAGGCACAATGCAACAGCAATAATTTGTCATTTCATTTGCAAAGTGTTCTGCATCTAGAAGAGGAACAATTTCAAATTGTATGAAATGTTTTTCCTTGTAGGGGGATATTGTTTAACAATGAATAAATTTAGAAATGGTAATGTAAGCTTTTCTTTATTTTTACATTCCAAAAAAATTCTAGATTTTTTATTTTTATAATGACCACTAATAATGTGTGAATTAACAGAACACTGAATATTTACAGACCTATTACACAGATAAATTGTGATTTTACATTAAAATACCCTCCATTTCATCAGAAATAATCAATAGCCTGAATGCAGTGTTACATAAGTGCAGCAATTAAAAAGCTTGTTATGTGGCCCTCACATAGTACTGGATCAACACTGAAACCCTGGTACAATTATCACTTTTGCTATTTGTATTCCATAACATTTTGTTTTCTTGCTCCCGCTGGATTCATTAGGCAAATACTGTAATACTGTAAAATCACACGCTTTAAGCTATTGCTGAATGTGACACCTTATATTAGACACATTTTATTGATATGTTGTCAGTATATTCTGTATGTAATTCAGTGGCCAATGGGATATCCATCTTAAGAAATACATAAATAGAGATGTCGCGAACTGTTCGCCGGCGAACTTGTTCGCGCGAACATCGGGTGTTCGCGCTCGCCGGAAGTTCGCGAACGTCGCGCGACGTTCGCCATTTTGGGTTCGCCATTGTTGGCGCTTTTTTTTGCCCTCTCACCCCAGACCAGCAGGTACATGGCAGCCAATCAGGAAGCTCTCCCTTGGACCACTCCCCTTCCCTATAAAAACCGAAGCCCTGCAGCTTTTTTTCACTCTGCCTGTGTGTGCTGAAGAGATAGTGTAGGGAGAGAGCTGCTGCCTGTTAGTGATTTCAGGGACAGTTGAAAGTTTGCTGGCTAGTAATCGTTTTGATACTGCTCTGTTATTGGAGGGACAGAAGTCTGCAGGGGTTTGAGGGACATTTAAGCTTAGGTAGCTTTGCTGGCTAGTAATCTACCTTCTACTGCAGTGCTCTGTATGTAGCTGCAGTGGGCAGCTGTCCTGCTTCTGATCTCATCTGCTGACTGCTGCAATAGCAATAGTCCTTGTAAGGACTGCTTTTATTTATTTTTTTGTTGTTTTACTACTACTACTACTACTACTACTACTACTACTACTACTACTACTATAAGAGCCCAGTGCTATTAGTCTAGCAGTGTTGGGGAGTGGGACTGGTGTGCTAATCTGCTGCTCCTAGTAGTTCAGCAGCACCAACTTTAATTTTTTTTTTTTAATATTCATTCTTTTTTTATTTAACTTTTTTTTTATTTTACTACCGCTGTAGTAGTGTATAAGTTGACCTTTTAGGCATTATTTGCCCTGTAGGCATTTTTTGCCCAGTGTGTTATTCAACCAACTGCTATCTAGCTGTGTGCCCGTGTTCACATTCTGTCTAAATATCCATAATATTACCGTCTCCAGAAAAAACACCGGAGTGACTTTTTTCAAGCAGCCATAATAAATTTTACGTAATCCGTATCCATCGCTGTAGTAGTGTATAAGTTGACCTTTTAGGCATTATTTGCCCTGTAGGCATTTTTTGCCCAGTGTGTTATTCAACCAACTGCTATCTAGCTGTGTGCCCGTGTTCACATTCTGTCTAAATATCCATAATATTACCGTCTCCAGAAAAAACACCGGAGTGACTTTTTTCAAGCAGCCATAATAAATTTTACGTAATCCGTATCCCTCGCTGTAGTAGTGTATAAGTTGACCTTGTAGGCATTATTTGCCCTGTAGGCATTTTTTGCCCAGTGTGTTATTCAACCAACTGCTATCTAGCTGTGTGCCCGTGTTCACATTCTGTCTAAATATCCATAATATTACCGTCTCCAGAAAAAACACCGGAGTGACTTTTTTTCAAGCAGCATTCTTATATTTTACGTAATCCGTATCCACCGCTGTGTATACGTTGACCTTGTAGGCATTATTTGCCCTGTAGGCATTTTTTGCCCAGTGTGTTATTCAACCAACTGCTATCTAGCTGTGTGCCCGTGTTCACATTCTGTCTAAATATCCATAATATTACCGTCTCCAGAAAAAACACCGGAGTGACTTTTTTTCAAGCAGCATTCTTATATTTTACGTAATCCGTATCCACCGCTGTGTATACGTTGACCTTGTAGGCATTATTTGCCCTGTAGGCATTTTTTGCCCAGTGTGTTATTCAACCAACTGCTATCTAGCTGTGTGACCGTGTTCACATTCTGTCTAAATATCCATAATATTACCGTCTCCAGAAAAAACACCGGAGTGACTTTTTTTCAAGCAGCATTCTTATATTTTACGTAATCCGTATCCACCGCTGTGTATACGTTGACCTTGTAGGCATTATTTGCACAGTGTTTTCTTCAAACCGCCATCTAGCTGTGTGAGCTTGTTCACATTTTGTCTAAATATTGATAATATTATCGTCTCTAGAAAAACCACTTGAGTTACTTTTTTTCAAGCAGCATTCATATATTTTACGTAATCCGTATCCACCGCTGTAGTAGTGTATACGTTGATCTTGTAGGCATTATTTGCACACTGTTTTCTTCAAACTGCCATCTAGCTGTGTGTATTATCGTTTCCAGAAAAACCAACTGAGTTTTTGTTGTTGTTGTTTTTTTAAAAATAATGCCAGGCAAAGGCAGGCCGCCACGCAGAGGCCGTGCTAGGGGCCGTGCTGCTATGCAATCCTGTGGCCCTAGCAAATTGCCCAGTTTTAAAAAGCCAATGACCCTGAACTCCCAAAATGCTGAAGAGGTAGTTGACTGGCTTACACAGCACACCCCATCCTCTACCGTTTCTAACTTTACCACAACATCCTCCTCATCCTCCACTGCTATGGCCACCCCACGTAACACTTCCTCCACCACCGGTGCCCCATCTTCACTGGAGTCAGAGGAGTTATTTTCCCATGAGTTTCTTGAACTGAGTAATGCGCAACCATTATTGGCAGAAGAAGATGAAGGAGATGAGGACGTTACACCAGATTTAATTCTGGCAGAGAACACGACAGAGATGGACATAATGATGAGTGATGAGGAGGAGGAGGAGGTCCCCGCTGCTGCTTCCTTCTGTGATGTGTCAGAAGAAATTGATGCATCTGAGGAGAATGATGATGAGGAGATTGATGTTTTGTGGGTGCCTAGTAGAAGAGAGCAAGAGGAGGGTAGTTCAGATGGAGAGACGGAGAGTCAGAGAGGCAGTAGGAGAATAAGACTTAGAAGAAGCAGGGAGGCCAGCCCGCAGGGATCAGTAGGGCAACAACATGTATCGGCACCTGTGTTCAGCCGGCCAACGCACCCGCCATTGCCGCCAATGCCGCCAACTTCTACTGTTACCGCCAGATCGCACACTTCCAAAAAGTCAGCAGTGTGGGATTTTTTTAATGTGTGTGCCTCTGACAAAAGCATTGTAATTTGC
This sequence comes from Xenopus petersii, assembly GCA_038501925.1. Classification (NCBI taxonomy): domain Eukaryota; kingdom Metazoa; phylum Chordata; class Amphibia; order Anura; family Pipidae; genus Xenopus; species Xenopus petersii. The sequence goes on from CM076677.1 coordinate 20,013,599, forward strand.
AATGAGTGCAGTCAGAAACTGAGCCTTGGTAAGCCCAACAGCCACATAGGTACAACTTCTATGCGAAGGCACATGAGCGGCAAGCACAAAGCACTTTGGGAGCAACACCTCAAAGGCAACAGGCAAACTAAAAGTCACACTCCTTCTGGTCCAGCATCTTACTGCTCTACCTCTGCTCTCCTTGACCCATCTGAACCACCCTCCACTCCGCCTTCCACCTTGACCACCTGTTCCCATTCCCAGTCATCTGCCACCAGCCAAGTTTCTGTGAAGGCCATGTTTGAGCGTAAGAAGCCAATGTCTGACTGTCACCCCCTTGCCCGGCGTCTGACAGCTGGCTTGTCTGCACTCTTAGCCCGCCAGCTTTTACCATACCAGCTGGTGGACTCTGAGGCCTTCCGCAAATTTGTAGCAATTGGGACACCGCAGTGGAAGGTACCCAGCCGCAATTTTTTTTCTAAAAAGGGAATACCACACCTGTACCAACATGTGCAGAGCCAAGTTACCGCATCTCTGTCACTTAGTGTTGGGCCAAAGGTCCATATGACTACTGACGCATGGTCCTCCAAGCATGGTCAGGGCAGGTATGTCACCTACACTGCCCACTGGGTGAACTTGGTAATGGCTGGGAATGGGAAGCAGGGAATGGGTAGCTCAACAACAACAACAACAGTGGAGTTGGTGTCACCGCCACGGATTGCACGCGGTTCTGCCACCACCTCTACTCCTCCATCGCTCTCTACCTCGTCTTCTTCCTCTTCTTCTTCTTACTCTGCTGCTGGGTCCTCCTTCTCCTCCTCCACACCTGTGCACCCCCAGCTCCCCCTAGGCTATTCGACGTGCCAGGTACGCCGTTGTCACGCTGTCTTGGGGATGACGTGCCTGGAAAGCAAAAACCATACCGGATCTGTACTCCTGTCATCTCTGCAGTCACAGGCCGATCGGTGGCTGACCCCACACCAACTGCAGATCGGAAAAGTGGTGTGTGACAATGGAAGCAATCTGTTGGCAGCGTTGAGACTGGGAAATTTAACACATGTGCCCTGCATGGCACATGTGTTAAATTTAATAGTCCAACGTTTTGTCTCCAAGTACCCAGGATTCCAGGACGTTCTCACCCAGTCCAGAAAGGTGTCGGCCCATTTCAGACGTTCCTACACAGCCATGGCACGCCTTGCTGACATTCAGCAGCGCTACAACATGCCAGTCAGGCGTTTGATTTCTGACAGCCAGACTCGCTGGAATTCAACGCTCCTTATGTTGGAACGTCTGCTGCAACAACAAAGGGCCGTCAACGAGTACCTTTTTGAACTGGGTGGTAGGACTGGATCTGCAGAGCTGGGGATTTTTTTCCCCCGTTACTGGGTGCTTATGCGCGATGCCTGCAGGCTCATGCGACCTTTTGAAGAGGTGACAAATATGGTCAGTCGCACCGAAGGCACCATCAGCGACCTAATACCCTTCGCTTTCTTCCTGGAGCGTGCCGTGCGACGAGTGACAGATGAGGCTGTAGACCAGCGTGACGAGGAGCTGGAAGCGCACGATTTATGGTCGCAATCACCAGAACGAACCCAGGCACCTGCTGCAACGCAGGGAGAGGTGCCAGAAGTGGAGTCAGAGGAGGAAGGTGGCTTTGTGGAGGAGGAGGAGGAGGACCAACAGGAGCAGGCTTCCCAGGGGGCTAGTGGTGACCTTTTGGGGACCCCTGGTCTTGTACGTGGCTGGGGGGAGGAGACCGTGGATGATGCAGTCCTTGATAATGAGGAAGCGGAGATGGATAGCTCTGCATCCAACCTTGTGAGAATGGGGTCTTTCATGCTGGCATGCCTGTTGAAGGACCCCCGTATCAAGAGGCTTAAGGAGAAGGACCTGTACTGGGTCGCAACGCTACTAGACCCTCGGTACAAGCATAAAGTGTCAGAAATGTTACCAACATACCACAAGTCCGAAAAGATGCGGCATTTACAAACCAGCCTGCAAAACATGTTGTACAATGCTTTTAAGGGTGATGTCACTTCAGGAACTCATCAACATTCCAGGGGCAGAGGTGCCAGTAATCCTGCCACGAGCACACCTGCAAGGACAAAGCCCTTTGGCCGGTCTGTAACGTCAGACATGCAAATGTTTTTCTGTCCAAGGCAGCGCCACAACCCTTCGGGATCCACCCTCAAAGAACGCCTCGACCGGCAGGTAGCGGACTACCTGGCATTAACTGCAGATATCGACACTCTGAGGAGCGATGAACCCCTGGACTACTGGGTGCGCAGGCTTGATCTGTGGCCAGAGCTGTCACAATTTGCCATGAACCTCTTGTCTTGCCCAGCCTCAAGTGTGCTCTCAGAAAGGACCTTCAGTGCAGCAGGAGGGATTGTAACTGAGAAGAGAACTCGCCTAGGTCACAAAAGTGTCGATTACCTGACCTTTATTAAAATGAATGAGGGGTGGATCTCGGAGGGTTACTGCACGCCGGAAGACTTGTTCTGACTTCTATGCAGCTGTCCTTCTCTTCAAGCCTCATGACTCCACACACAGCTGTCCTTTAGCGTCCTCCTCCCTCCGCCACCGTTACAAACTAGGGTGCAAACCCTACTGGTTTAATTTTTTCTGGCCTCTGTGCTTCAGTGGCTGCAACCAAAAAAACTGGGCAAACAATGTCTACAAGGTCAACGTATGGCGAAAAATGACTATTTTCAGCATTTATATGGCATATTTTTTCTGGCAACTGTGCTTCAGTGGCTGCGTCCAAAAAAATGCATATTTTCTGCATTTATATGGCATAATTTTTCTGGCCTCTGTGCTTCAGTGGCTGCAACCAAAAAAATGCATATTTTCTGCATTTATATGGCATAATTTTTCTGGCCTCTGTGCTTCAGTGGCTGCAACCAAAAAAATGCATATTTTCTGCATTTATATGGCATAATTTTTCTGGCCTCTGTGCTTCAGTGGCTGCAACCAAAAAAATTTATATTTTCAGCATTTATATGGCATAATTTTTCTGGCAACTGTGCTTCAGTGGCTGCGACCAAAAAAATGACTATTTTCAGCATTTCTATGGCATATTTTTTCTGGCCTCTGTGCTTGAGTGGCTGCGGCCAAAAAAACTGGGCAAACAATGCCTACAAGGTCAACGTCGTTGACCTTGTAGGCATTGTTTGCCCAGTTTTTTTGGCCGCAGCCACTCAAGCACAGAGGCCAGAAAAAATATGCCATAGAAATGCTGAAAATAGTCATTTTTTGCCATACCTTGACTCAACGTATATGGCAAAAAATGACTATTTTCAGCATTTATATGGCATATTTTTTCTGGCAACTGTGCTTCAGTGGCTGCGACCAAGAAAACTGGGCAAACAATGCCTACAAGGTCAACGTATGGCAAAAAATGACTATTTTCAGCATTTATATGGCATATTTTTTCTGGCCTCTGTGCTTCAGTGGCTGCAACCAAAAAAATTTATATTTTCAGCATTTATATGGCATAATTTTTCTGGCCTCTGTGCTTCAGTGGCTGCAACCAAAAAAATTTATATTTTCAGCATTTATATGGCATATTTTTTCTGGCAACTGTGCTTCAGTGGCTGCGTCCAAAAAAACTGGGCAAACAATGTCTACAAGGTCAACGTATGGCGAAAAATGACTATTTTCAGCATTTATATGGCATAATTTTTCTGGCCTCTGTGCTTCAGTGGCTGCAACCAAAAAAATTTATATTTTCAGCATTTATATGGCATATTTTTTCTGGCAACTGTGCTTCAGTGGCTGCGTCCAAAAAAACTGGGCAAACAATGTCTACAAGGTCAACGTATGGCGAAAAATGACTATTTTCAGCATTTATATGGCATATTTTTTCTGGCAACTGTGCTTCAGTGGCTGCGTCCAAAAAAACTGGGCAAACAATGCCTACAAGGTCAACGTATGGCAGTTGTTTAAAGAGAACAGTAGATTACTAGCCAGCAAAGCTACCTAAGCTAAAATGTCCCTCAAATCCCTGCAGACTTCTGTCCCTCCAATACAGAGCAGTATCACGCAGATTACTAGCCAGCAAACTTACTATCATCTGTCCCTGAAATCACTAACAGCTCTCGCCCTACACTATCTCTTCCAAGCACACACAGGCAGATTTTTCAGATACATTTTTGCCCTTGATCCCCCTCTGGCATGCCACTGTCCAGGTCGTTGCACCCTTTAAACAACTTTAAAATCATTTTTCTGGCCAGAAATGTCTTTTGTAGATGTTAAAGTTCGCCTTCCCATTGAAGTCTATGGGGTTCGCGAACCGTTCGCGAACCGCTCGCAATTTTGCGCAAGTTCGCGAATATGTTCGCGAACTTTTTTTCCGACGTTCGCTACATCCCTATACATAAATTAAAATATAAATTTACCTTGTTCTGTTCCCTATTACTATTATATTCCCAATGTGTTTGTTTAATTAACATTTATGTTGTATTTGCTTTGTTTCTCCAAATAGGATATTATTATCTTATCCTGCATGTTCTCTCTTTACCTTAATAAAGACCAGCCACAAGCTCTTGGCAAAGAGATCCTTTTAAAAAAAAAAAACATGAATATTGTTTTGCCTGAAGGAAACATGGTATAATATCATGGAAGGGTATGGAGAGCATGGATGAGAGAGACCTTGTATGTACGGATGGGTGAATTTGATCCGTTTCACTGCCGGTATAATGTCATAATGACACCCATTAAAGTCTATGGGCAATACAAAATTTTGACGTGCGGAGAATTCTTTTTTGACATTTTTTTGTCGTTGGGCCCTAGGGCCCATTATCGGATCAGCCCCGATGTCACCCACCTCAATGTGGGCATATCGGGGAGAGATCCGCTCTTTTGCCTAATCTCTATGCCTATGGCCACCTTAAGTTTTATAATTAAGACTACTATATAGGCCTACTATATAGGCCTCTAGTTATCTGAGATAAAGATCAGAAGGTTTCATTAATCATTAATATGTTCACAAACAAGTTTTACACCTACAGAAATGTTTTTAATATGATTTACTCCCAAAAGAAAAAACATACCTTGAATGTGTGTGAGCCAATGCCTTTTACCTCCTTAATAGTACCTTAAGTACACTGTATTACAGGGACAGTTCAACTTCTATTATTAAAGGGGAACTATTGTAAAAATGAAATTTAATATAAGCTTCATCATATGGAAATAACAATTTTTAAATCCTGTTCCATTCCTGAAATAACCAGGCAATTCTTTGCTATATCCCTCTTAGCATCTGTCTCCCTTCATTCTCTCTTCATGCAGAGAGTGTGGGAAGCCTGATTTTTAATGAATAGTTCCTAGCAAATGTATTAGTTCTAGCCAAAATAACTGCTTCCAACACAAATAAAATAACTGGCTTTGGCACAAATCGTGCATGTAGAGAGACAGTATTGCTGGTGATTCTAAAAAAAACTTTAAATTAAATTTTGCCTTTCTCCAAGACTTTTTTTTCCAAATGCTAACTGTATGTTGGGGGTCACCAAAGAGAAAGTAGATTAATCTCATGGTATAAATTTTTATTGTTGGTAGTAGTAGTAGTATTTCTATGTATTTACAATATCTCTTATTAATTTTCTAGGGAAAACCTCAATCTGCTTAAAGTAAGTAAGAAGTAATACCTATAGCAACCATTCTATTTTATTAGAGAGAGGTCATGCAAAATCATCAAAGCATCACTGACCCTAGTAGAATGGATGAGCGGCTTGCCTTAGACTTAGTATTTTTATCTACACTAGAAAAATGGCAACTAAAGATAATTAACAAAAAACAAATGAAACACATGAAAACCACTGTAAAGATGCAGAAAATGGAAACACTCATTACATTTATATACGATGGTCATTGTAGAATTACTGTAAAGAATGAATTGATGAATGAAAAATATTAAAAGCAATCCTTGCTCAGAATGTTGAAATACAACTTTAATCCTCGCAGTAAATAAAATGTGAATTTTGTCAACAGACATAGAAAAGCAGAAGGTGAATCATTGTGATTATAAATCAAAACTAAATACAAGATGAGGCTTTATTGTGCCATCTCAGTGTGTGCACACGTACCTCCATTTCCTCTGGTAGCTGAATTGTTTTAATCTCATTTTCCTATCAAAATAATCTTATTGGGTTTAATTTATGCTGAAATGTGTATTAGCAGACTTAATATTACAGAAATAAGCCTTTTGCAAGGATTAAAATCACAGAAAGGTTCCTTATCTGGAAAACCCTAGGTCCCACTTAATAGATCCTATACCTGTATAATCCTAAGAAACTTTAAGCAATGTAGAAAGGCAAACAAATAGTGATGCAACAACATTTATGCACAAATGTTAAACCACAGAAGATTATAAATTAACATATATTAAAAGATAGCATGGAATTACATGCTATCAAAAAAAAACAAAACCAAAGATTCTTTTTTAACGATCTTCCCAAGTCTTTTTTTTTTTAGCTAGTAATATTAAACACATTTGTTTCTTTATGAAAAGACAGAAAGTGCTGACGCAAAGCTAGCACTAGAATTGGTAGAAAACACCACTTCTGCTAAAGGTCATGTTACATTGGCTCATTTGTTATTGTGTGATTTCATTTCACGTCAAAAGCAGCTCCCTTTCCAGGTTTGCAAAATTTTATGAATTTCAAACCTTAGGTTTATTGTATCCATTTAAATTCTTGATGCTATTAAACACATAAAAGTATTGCAGAAGAAAATGACTATAGTATTCAAGCATTTTGTACATATACTAAAGTTTATTGATGAAAATCTTACAGGGACATGTCTGAAATCTGAAAAATTCTCACTATTTTCTGAAAACTACTCCTACCTAATCCGCACTGACTTCCCCCCCATTTATCAATACATTTTTCCAAAAATTTCTTGTGTGTGAAAATACTTTTCCTGATTTGTCACCCAAAAGCGTAACTTTTTTGAATTTGCCCCCCCCACCAAATCCTCTTTTCCAGATTTTACACCCGAAAACCACAAAATCTTTAGATTATTGAAGAAACCCAGGGCAGATAAGGATATCAACGGGGACATCTGCCATTGACTTCTACGTGAACTCGGCAGGTCTGAGTTGAAGCACTTTTTTATTCAGACTTTTAACATCATGGAAGTTTAATAAAGCTAGAAAAACTAGAGTTATTTTATGAAAAAATTGGACTTCAATCAGCTTGGTAACAGTGTTATAGCTACAAAAACAGTACTATAAGACAAACTATTCTAAATTTGAAATGCATATTTCCTTCTTGGGAACTTTATTTCTTGCCACAATATGACCCAGTATAAAGGAAGCATTCTGGTTTGATCCATTAAAGCATGAGCTTCTTTAAAGTGGACCTGTCACCCAGACACAAAACTCTGTATAATAAATGTCCTTTTCCAATTAAACATGAAATCCAATTTCTATGTTTTATTAAAGCATTCATAGCTGTTGTAAGCTCATTTAAAAATCTCAGCTGTCAATCAAATATTGTCTGCCACTCCTCTATGCCAGTGGCATAGAGGCGGGGCAGACAATTATTTTCACCTTCCATTCAGCACTTCCTAGATGTCACTGCTCTCCCCACATTCCACGTTCTCTTCACCATTTAATTGTGTAACCAGGGCATGGGGATGGACATCAGGTCCCCCATTCTGGTGCACAAACAAGATTCTGAGATGATACAAGGCTTGTCTTAATAACAGTGTCCACAAAATGGCTGCTGCCTGCTTGCTATCATTTTGAAATCCCAGACTGAAGGAAGCAAGATTCAGATAATTTATATAGTGTAATTAAAGTTCATTTTGCTTTACTAATGTGATAAAATAGGATTTTGAATCTTTTTTTTGGGTGACGGGTCCCCTTTAAGGGATAGCTAAAGTTTAAATTATTGGGTGGTTGCCAACATGTTAGGCACCCCCCAGTGAGTAAAATACCCTTGGCTAGTGCTCCTGTTTGCTAAAAAACTGTATGGGCTCAGGGTATTTCCATGTAACAGGTAAACTATTAAAGTCAATGGGGATGCCTAACATTTTAGTTCAGTCTAAATGACACACATCAGATATCGAAGCACAATCCTCTATAAAAAAAGGGAAGACTTTGCAGCACTCTGCTGCCAGACTCTTGATATACCGAGCACCAATAGCAGCATCTGGAGCTCATTCATGTTTGCTTCTCTTATCATAACTGTTGTAGCAACAATTCTACAAAGCACACAGAACTGATCCACTGAAGTGATATAGAGCAGGCTGTTAACTTTGTCTGAAATTGCTTCCTACTACAGGGGAAAAAAAGACAAATACGGTATAATTTATTCTTCCCTGTTTCAGTATAGTGGATTGGTCAACATAACTCAACAACATTTTTCACTGAAATGTAAATTATTCAAAAACTATTCATATTGCTAAGGTCTGTTTAATATAAACGTGTAATGTTTCATTGTGTTTGAAAAATTATATATTACTATAATATTGAATGGCAGCTGAAGTAACAGCGTAAATAAATAGAACAATAGAAGTAATTGTGTATGGTTGAATGCATATATATATATATATATATATATATATATATATATATATATATATATATACAGTATAGATCACTGGAAGGAAAGGAAAATATCTTTTTTTTTCTAACTAATTGGTGTGCAGAACTGTTTTCTGAAAAATCATTGCCTATAAGTCAACTACTTATAGTGAAGAATCTGGCCAAAACATTGTGAAGAAGCTGGCCAAAACATTGTGAAGAAGCTGGCCAAAACAGTGGTGGAAAAACACCAACAGAGAAAGGTGAGGGGCAAAGCTTGATTCTTGAATTTAACAAGAGGTCATTTATAAAATTGATGAGAGCGTCTCTTCAAATAACCAGTTACAATGAATATTTTAATACATAACTGTAGCTAAAATGCTTTATATAGTCTTCCAGGTGTGTAGTGAGCCATAGTAACAAGTAAGCACATTTTATCATTATACTACAACAAACAAAAAGCTCAAATGGAAAAGTAAGTATAAATTCAATTAGATTTTAAGAAGCAAATATAGTATTTCCAGCTTGTAGACCTGGAGGTATATACAGTATATCAAAATGTGAGTGTTTTTTTTTTTGTTTTTACTTTGAATAAACTACCAATTTTAAAAAAAAACTTGATCTGTTGTTACATTCTATATTAGAGATATATTTCTAAAATCTATTTGCTAATTAACCTTTTCTAATTATTTTTTTTTTTTTATTAGTAACACAGATTATGTCAGCCACCGTTAAGTACAAATAACATGAATTCTTATCTGAATCTTCAGAATATGGGCATTTCTGAGATCAGCTAGTGATTCTGTTGCAATGCATATACAATCATTCATTGAATGAATTCACCCTTTCTGTGCCACAGTCGTCTATCTGATCTGTGCCTCACATCATCATGAACATTCAAAAGCTGTATAGACTCATGAACCAACTGAAATCATAGAATCGAAAGGGATGACATTATGGTCTTTCTTTGTGATTACCATATAGTCTGTTTTTGTGGCAATTGAAGAGTTAATAGACTGTCTGATGATTCTTTGAGGAATTGCCAATCAATCAGATTAGAGGATTGTATTGGCCAATTTAGCTACTACTGTGTGTACCAAAACAACCTGCTTATTCAGTCACTGTATTAATGGGGAAGATATGTGTCCATCTTTAGTCAACCCAACATCCTTCCATAGTTACAGTATAATATGTGTATATATAATGGCAACCTATAATATTGATTTTAAATATTCTGAATATACTGCATTCCCAAAAGCACAATTAAAAAGGATGTTTAAGGGATTTTCTTTTTGACAGCACAGTAAAGCATCAATAACTAAGATATATACCAAACAGTTCCCACAGTTATTCAGTTTTTATTCTGTTAGCTTTTATCTAACTTGCTTTTCACTGGCTGGTATATCATTAATGACTACAGGGCAAAACAATTAACAAAGTACAAGGTTCACCATTTTTTTCTATGAAAATACAGGCAATGTTGGGCTTTTTTGGAAACAAATTGTCTGTCTCTAATAACAAAGAGGGTAATCAAGCTCTAGGTAATAATGTAATAGGATATTAAAATATCAAACAGTGGGTTTTTATTTTCTAGCCAGGCTCTTCTGTCTGTACCATGGAACCTATATTCTTCTTGTCATAGTATTGCAACAATGTTGTGCCTATCTATGTAGTGCAAAGAGAAAGCTCTTATCTTAATAACATTTAAATATATATCCTTATACATTTTACATGGTGATGTCATTGACATCACATGATTCCAGTTTGCCAGAATGAAAAGTAACTAGACATGAGCTAAAAGCGTAATGATAAAAACAATGGCTTTTCAATTTAATGTAATGTTCTGTATAGGCTAAAGCAGTGATCCCCAACAAATGGCTCGTGAGCAACATGTTACTGTCTGACCCCTTGGATGTTGCTCCCAGTGGCCTTATTTTTTAAATCCTGGTTAAAGACATGCATTAGTTGAATAAAATCCATGTCTGCTGCCAAACAGAGCCTCCTGTAGGCTGCCAGGCCACTAATAGCCAATAACAGTCCAAATTTTGCATTTTTCATGCTTGTGTTGCTCTTCAACTTTCTTTACATTTGACTGTGGCTCATGAGTAAAAAAGGTCGGGGACCCCTGGGCTAAAGGGACACATTTACCCCATGAACTATGAATGAGTTGGTGTAATATGCTTCAAAACATCTATTCAATTAGATATAGAGTCAGTGTCTGAAAGGTTATTGACTATATCAAAGATATCACTCTCACAGCCTTTCCAATCACATGGCATTTCAAAATAAAGGCAGTTTTACAGTGCAACGGCTAGTGATTTGCAAGTTTAATACCCAACGACTGAGAAAAGTAGAGTCTAAAATAAAGGACAAAATCCCTTTTCAAAATGCAGCTTTTGCAGAAACACAGCTATCACTATATCTATTAAACAGTCCCCTCTTCCTTAACTTTGTGTCTACAGATGTTGCTAAAGACGTTCAATATACAATCGCGGATTAAACTACGATAGGAATTATAGTCCAAAATCATCTGGCATTCAAGTGTACAGAACAGAGCTCTATAAAATTTAAAGAAACAATACGATGTTGCCTTGTTTAGAACTATCAAGGCTCACAAGAAAAACAGTTTAAAAATGTTCCAAACAATTCTCAAACTAAAAAATAAATAAATATATATTTTTTTTATACAATTTCTTGACTGCCGCTAATGGACTAAACTAACAGGAACACTGAAAATGTCCATTTTACAACTCCCTTACATAAATTAACATCATTAGAATGGAAAAATTAAACTTTCCAATTAAGTAGATCATTTTTCCTCAGTCAATCAAGTTTTATATAACTGCATTAAAGTCTCTGAGCTGAATTGAACTCTGTGTCATGGGTGACCTGTGTCATAATGGCAAGTACAGCAGAATTACTGGTTACAATACCTCCCAGTTACAATGTATAATTATCCATCAATCAGCATCAGCAGCCACAATATCAGACATTTTATATTATAACGTCTAATGATTATCATCTATTAATGCTGCTATTAAAGGTATAGTATAGGTATTATAATATAATTAACTGCCTGCTATTAGTTTCCTGTTATCCAAAAAGCACCCCAATACAGGAAAGTAATTAATCACGTTATTTTTCCTAAAAGATAAGCAATAATTTTAGCAGCAGAAAATTCTGAAAATGCACTAAAATAAAGGCCTAAAATAACAGAGAAGCTTTTCGGTTTGCAAAACAGCTGCTTCACTGCACAGTGTCTATGGAATTGAAACACATTTATTTCTACATCATACACCTTCAACACCTTCATATTATTATTTTTAGTGAACGATATAAACCTTTCTTTTGGATAACATCTATATTCATATTTAAAAACAATATTTTTTCTGCTTTCATAAAGGGGGTTATTTATTAAAGGCCGAAGGACCAAAACTCAAAAAATTTGAGGGTTTTTTTACTATAAAATGTGGATTTTTTTTGTGGAAAAAAACCACAATTTTTTTTTGAGATTTGTTTATATATAAGTCAATGGGAGAGGTCCCTATCCTATTTAAAAGTTTCTGTTGTTTGCACTGAAATTAGCCTGAAAATAGTAAGAGTTAGGTTTTTGTTAAATTTTATTGTGTGTCCCCCCAATCCAATTAAATTGTACTTTTGTAATAATAAATAAAGTCACATTGTGGATTCTAGTTTGGTCAGTCTTTTTTAATTTAAAAAGTCAGAAAAAATCGGATTTTGATAAATAAAAAATGTTATTGCATATAACAAGGTATGAAAAAAAAGCTAATAAACATGAACAAATGTGATTTTTGCTTTGCTTTAGAGTCTTGCTATAAGCTTCATCAAAACTGTCTAAACCTTCACTCTTTTTACATGAGTTAAACTGTATAAGGGGGCAACTTGCTGCTGGTTGTTTCCACTACAGGGATGGCACCTGTTATCCAGAATGCTTGGGTCCTGGGATTTTCCAGATAACTGATCTTTCCATAATTTGGATCTTCATACCCTAAGTCTACCTGAAAATCATGATCCAAATCCCTTTTCATCTTTTTAACAGACAAAAAATATGCTTATAGAAACAAATGGGAGTAAGCTATTTTTAAATAGACTCCTATGTATTTAAAGGTAGCTAACAAAAAGATAATGCTGGGTCCAGACAGGAAATTTACTCATGAACTCCTATATGTAATAAAAGGTACTAAGTTTGCCCAGGAGTAGTAACCAGCAGCAACCAATACGATATTTGCATTTAAACAGGTGACCAGTAAATAATTCCTGCTGATTTTTTGCTATGGGTTAGTGCTCCTGGGCCAACTTAGTGACTTTTATTACTGTACATGGCCCCAATAAAGTGCCACATGGATGACACATCTGAAGTGTAATTAAAAGTCCCTGAACAAGTCATATCCAAATGTTTTTGTGAAACCAACAGCAAACGTTTTTCCCAAAAAACAAGAGATTGTGGCTGAAAAATGATGTTTTCTCTTGGAAATTAGCAAGTACACAGAACCGATTCAAGCAGTACACTTCCCCATGGCAACAGGGCAATTTAGGGATTTCATTACCAGTCAGGAACAGTCATTTCCCCATGGCCAGCAGCAACTGGATCGTGTACATACTAGTAAGTGGCACCACAATCAGTTCACATATAGCCTAGTCAAGCAAGACTTGACAGTATATTTGAAGGAGATTAGTGATGGGTGAATATATTTGCCAGGCACGAATTTGAGGCAAATTCCTACTTTTCGCCGCAGGCGAATAAAATGGCGAAACTGCTGTGAAAATTTGCCAGCGTCAAAAAAACCTGGACGCTCATCAGAATAGTCGCTCGCGTCAAAACTTTCGCGCATCAACACTATTTGGGAAGCCCATTGACTTGAACTTGGGTGTCAATATTGATGCGATCGTCAAAATTATCACGAATTGACGCAGATATCGAAATTTGAGTTTTGCAAATTTTCTGATGTTTCACAAATTTCGCACAAAATTCTCAAACTTGTTGTCAAATTTAATTTAGTCAGCTATCTCTTCGATGCCAGAGATCGACATGATCATAATACTTATTCTTCCATTCATTTTGTGACAGCAATGAAAATGGGCCTTGATTGCCGTGTAATGAAACGTCTTAAAATGTTGCTTTTTGTCTTATATTAAATCATGACCATGTTTCGAGAAAAAGCACCAGCTTTCCTTATCCACAGAACAGGAAGAATCTCCCTTGGTTCCAGTTGCTGTGGCTTTGGCATCCTGTAACTACAAAACTCTTTTCAGATGTCACTTAAATCACTGCAAGTCTTACATTTTTCATTGAATCAGTAGAGGATTAACACAATGTTGATCAAGAGTTTGACAAATGTGGGTGTAAATATGCTGCAAGCAGCATCAATCCAAATGAACATATGCTAATCAATCTGAAACTGGGTATTTGGAGCCAAATATTGATCAAGCCAGAAATCTATATTTCTGTGAATCAATATTCCGAGTAAGGCAGATGATGCTTTTTCATCAACCCTTCAAATACAAATATATTATATTACATTCTGGGCAGGTGATACATTAATTCTGGATTTCTAATTTTGTGACTTTGAAAATAATTTTAAGCTTGTCTTAGTCACGTTATTTTCATTCATTCCAAAGTCACCATAAATTGGCTTTCTTATACAGCACGAGGGAAACCAAAATACAGTGGTAAAAACTTAAACAAAGCAGTTCAACAACAAAAAAGTGTAAAATATGAGTAAATTAATTACACTATCAATAACATATTGTTAGTATTAATTATGTTGAGAGCAATAAAATGCAACAGTCCTGCAAATTTGCCTTAGTGCAGCAAATAGTGTTCCTAGACTTTTTGGTTTTTCAACTCTTTCTTCATCCGAGTGTCCTGAGAGTTCACTGCTAGAACAATAAAGTTTCCTGCTCTTGCTAAAAGTCTACTGGTTTTCCATCAGAAACATGTAAAGGTTTGCCTAACCTTTTGTTGGCTTGTTTTATGCATTGTGTGTTTGATTTTTCAACAATCAAGCCAAGTCAGATTTGCACAGCCTTAGTAGTTGAGCCCTGATATTGAAGAATAACATGTGCCCAAACCCATTCAGATCTCTGCCATTTCCCTTGATTAGCTATTGAGTGATGCTAACCTATAATTGGTCTTAGGTTCATAGAACAAAGAAAACCATAGTAAAATTAATGTTGATGAATATGTTTATTTTAACTACAGTAATAGTAAATGGTAGAATTTATATCAGTGACAAATATATACTGTACTATGGAAACAATGTTCTCCCTGTTCATCAATACCACATATATATATATATATATATATATATATATATATATATATATGCAAATCACTTTAAAAGGCTAAAAACACATTTCCAAAAGTAGAAATATGTTTATTTCCTTTCATTCTTAAAGATATTTGGGTAAAACTTTTTCATTAACACTTTTAGCTCAAGAATTTATTTAAAAAAGCTTACAAGCAGCTATGGCTACATTTGAAACACTTACTTCCAAATTAAATCTCAATGAAGAGAAGTCCTGGAATAAAATCTTTACAATGTGGTTGACTGATCTGGGAAATGTGATACCTTTGCCAGAAAATGAATAGATAAAAAGAGGAACTAAGGAAATTGTCAGGAGAATGTAAAGGAAGGATATAGCAGGTTGTGTAAAAATGTTTTAAAGGAAGTGGGAGGGAGAGAAGAAAAAAGATGATTTAAGTGAAGGGAAGATATTAGCAAATCAATACGTTTGCTTTATTATACATATGTCATAACTTTTGAATGATTTTTGCAATTCAATAGTTCCATATTTGATATAGGAGAACAATATTAGCCATTGTCATGTCAACAAGATAACATGTTTCATAATCCGGAACATTTCATCATAACGGGGGGGGGGGGATGTTGGATAAAAAGGTGGTATTCAGAAAGAGATCAAATGAAAAGAAATAACTAGGTTGAAGAGAACATAAAAAGAAAAGAATATATATAGTCAAAGAACAGGGAATTAAAAAGGGAGGAGAAATACAAACCTAGGGGTAAGTGAACTGAAAAAAAAGAGGTAAAAATAATGATAAAACTACCAATCCTTCTCACCCCAGAAAAGCAGCCCAGCAGCACTGACTTTTAAAATGTAAAAAAAAAAGGGAGAGACCCATACATACACAAATATGCAGAATGGTCAGCTCAAATTAAAATGGATCAGCTGCTAATGAACTGAACCTATATAGAAGAACATATCTGATAATAAAATAATAGCAAAAATAAAACAATAGGGCAAATTTACTTACCTTCGAAGTTGCGCCAGCGTTGGCTTTGCCGCACTTCTCCAGGCGAAGTTTCGCCAGGGCGACGCTAATTCCCTAAAATCCGAAGTTGCGCTCAGGGAGGCGAAAGGTAGAGAAGTTGCGCTAGAGTTAATTCATCAAGCAAAGCGAAGTTACACTAACAATGCCTAATTTGCATATGGCATCAAATTGTTTATATTATTCTTTGGCTATTTTTCATTTCAACATACCATAATAGAAATGTCCAAGTACAGAGAGAAGTGGATATAACAACCATCAAGGTACATTATTAAACTAAATACTGGATGGATAATGGATACTGCTGTGACTTTGAACTAATTGTATTGTTTTGACTGGTATTCAAATACCTGCCTGCTTCCAATGGCGATTGGGACAGCAGCTGCCAAATAGATTCATTTTCAAACTTGAGAGCTGCAGAACAAAAAAATTAAATAATGCAAAAACCTCAATCAAGACTAGAAAATAAAGAGCAACTACACTGTGTTTTAGATTGCCCCAGTCTATAGAATACTACAAGTTTATTACATTCCAAACTTTCCCTTTGAGATCCATAATTTTGATTTAAAAATTGAAAATGCAAATTTCATTTTTTTTCCTAATTAGGAGTCTCAAGTGACAACACTAAAATAGAAATGAAATATTATGGGAAAACTCTTTATTGGAGTGATTCCTCTGTAATTTCAGATGGCTTCCTTTATATATTTACAAACAGCTAACTGGGGTTTTCAGATATCCCACCCTCCCTAAATTTAACTTCAAGTCATGTTTAACACTCCTCTTCACATTAAAATTTCTTGAAAATATGATTTAAGTGACTATAACTTATGGGAGAAAGAGCATGTTTATATGAAGTCATCTGCTTTTAATGTATTGCAAATTCAATATGTGTTGCCAAGAGGGATTGCTGTTTAAGTTGACCATTAATAAATATACTGGAAGACGATCAAAGCACCTTCACTTAATTTCAGTTGTCAGAGCCAATACCTGCATGGTCTCCCTTCACATCTGTGTCATCTACCCATAGTTAAAATCACCTTTGAAAAGAACTCTAGGTCGTTATGTAAGGGAGCAGTGTCAGACTTTTCTGCTGGACCTAAATAAGCCATGAGGGAAATGAACTCTGTGGAGAGAGCTGACATGTAAGGAAAAGGGATGAAACAGAAATAGCTTGTGAAGGATGCAACCCATTTAAATTACCGGGATCTTCAACCTATGGGTTACGATGCTTTCACTGTCTTCAAAAAACGCAGCTCTACAGATCAAAGAGCATACGGCATCACCGGGAGAACTAGTGCAAGTCTTCAAAATGATTTCAGGTCCCCAAACCAATTTCATCTAATAATTAACTGATCCCCAACTTGAAAAGGTGGATAGTCCCACGGGGAGTGAATATACAGATCAAAGCTGATGATGTGATCTGTTATTTTTCCTCTGTCTTTCTAGGATAGCCATCCGTCTGACTTCAGAGAGTGAGCAGTCACACACAGTTAACCACTAGAGACACACATCAAACAGATTTTCAAATAACTTGCCACAGTTACAAGTTCTGCCAAAGGAAAATACCGAGCTTCCCTGTTTCTACAGAAAATTTAGAAATCAGAATGGATGAAATGGTATATTTGTTTCCTCTTGCTAATATTTTGTTTGAAGCTCAATGACATTACATTTTGTCCCGGTAAAATCATATAATCTCTTGAGAGTTTCATTGTGGGATTTGGGCTTAGATTATGAGAATATTTAACTGAGATAAGCAAAGGCTGATGGCACATTTAAACATGCATTTAGAATCAATCATAACAGGCACACTGTGAGGGGATTTGTGTAGCAGTCAGCAGTACTCATTGTTTAAAGGAAAAATTCAAAGAGGTCTTGAATAAAATTGGTTTCCCAGCAAGATGGCAAATGATTTCATCAGTTTTGTACTCACATAAACATTTACCTACTAGGGAAGGGATAGTGGCTATGGACCTGGTTAGTCCCCTAAAATATCATGTGCTACGATATTTCCTTCTTTCCTGAAAAAAAAAATCTTTGGCTCCATCATTCAGTGAAAGGTGGCTAAAGAACTGCTCATACAAATAAAAACATGCACAATTTGATATCCAACTGCACCTGTTTTAAAAGATGCACAGTTTTGAAGATTAATGCTCTTCCAACCCTTAAATTGAATTCAATTTCAGCTTAAGCTGAATGCACACACACTATGCCAGCTCATAGCAAAAAAAAAAAATCCTGTTTCACTGTCCATGTGATTAGAATTCAAGACTGAAGGGGTCATCTGACAAGTTTACTGACCTTCCTCTTCTCTGAAGCCACAAGTGTAGATTTGTGCATTACTAGACATGTCAAAGCTGAAAGGGCACACCTATAAAAATCCCCATTATTGCTCCAGACAAGCCTGGAGTGCTAGAATTTAGAAAAAAATAGTTATACCCTTTGTAAACCTCTGTTCTAAAGAAGAGCTATAAGTTTTCTTGAGCTGTTTAAAGTCCACGCTTAAAGCAATGTGAGGACACTTTTAAACTACCCAATTAAAATAAACCTTGCACCAAAGACTTTTCAAGACTCTATTAAACACTGGAGGCTACAGCTGTCTGACATGCAACCTCAGTGTGTATGAACTGTAACTGAGCATTATGGAACAATACAGAAGTAGTCATTTTGTTTTCTCACACCTTAATTTTCCTTACCAATTGTATAGTTTATGTGCAACCTTACTTACAAAAATTCTTCAATCTTGTCTACTTGACTTTTTTCGAGACACCCCAGTGCAAAGAATTTTATTTGGGATATGTAGGCTATAAATAGCTAGAACAGTGTGTACATAATATTTTAATGAACCACAGTAGCTTTGTTTGCATCATTAACAGTGTACAATGTAGAATAATCTGAAAATATAAGCTTTGTATTTAGACATGTTTGTAAAATTCTCTCCTACGGGACCCTAAATCTACAGCCTAGAACATTGCATTACATTTTAACCCAAATGTTAAAAAATAATTGAAATAATTTTAATATTAAAATGTAATTACAGATCAATGCATTTATTGTAGCTCATTCAGAACTGCAAATGTTAGGGGGACTCCAGTCATTAGAAGTCAAGTTGTCCACTCTTGTATAAAAATTTAAAAACTATATCCCATAAACAAAACTTACGTTCTCCTAATTGGCTGTTCAAATTTACAAATCTAAACATGTTGTGAATCTGCCATTCCCCATTATCAAGAAATTATCAAGTATGGCAGAATTACCAATAAAAATGCAAAATATTCTTTATTATTAATTTTTTCGCCTTGTTTCACTGCGGAAATGACTTGTATGGCGTTGTGCGTAGAAAAAAAAGACGAGTGCCAAAATAATTGTCGCACATCAAAAAAAAAATTGACGCCCATAGACTTTAATGGGCATCTGCGTCATTTTGCCGGTGGCAAATTTTTGGCGAGACAGGTCAAATTCGCCCATCCCTATTTACAGTACCTGGTATATCTTTATATGGTATCAACATAGTGCTTTAAAGAGAATGTTTTAGTCTTTTGTGCCAATCCTGGGCCCATCAGAGACAACAATCTTTTTTCCTAAGGCAAATAAATTCAAGCAGTTCAACAGAATCCCAGAGGCCAGTCAGTGTATATTTTTGAACTTTGGAAGAAGAGAAAACCATATGGGAAAAAAAGAAGAGTATGAGATTGGTGAGAGACTCCCATACATATAGTGATCTTGGTAGTATCTAAATTGATATAACAGTGCTGCAAGCCAGCGGTACCAAATCATGTCTCTCTGGGCTGCCTATGTTCAATCTAAAACATCTATAACACATGATAACACCATGTTCACATAGTAAGGAAATCATGACAAAATGCATGATTTTCAAATTCTCAGTATTATGGATTCCATGGATGTAACCTGAAATGTGTAAAAATAACTTACTCACTTCAGCACTGTATGTGTTAATAAATAATGGATCTGGCAGTGTTTATGTGCAACATTTCAAAATCTAACACAGATTTATTAGTTGCTAGGCACTTGAGGATAAATGAGAAAGGCAGTGCCTTGAGAATAAATGAGGTGTCATAACTGTCATTTAGATGCTGTTTGATATATGTCTAATTGCACTTATATGCAATTGGAGTCCCTGTTATTGGCATTTATGTATTCCAATTGCTTACTCTTTGACTGTATTGTAAACCAAACAAACTATTTAATGGCTTCTGCTGACTCAGATACAATAAAACAAAGCTGAGCTGGTAAACACCACCTTATCAGTTTCTCACAATTGAGTAGTTAAACTCTCTCTAATTTTGTTCCTATAAATGAGCCAGCTAGGCTTTTTTCTTTCTGATTGTGTGTGCATTGACTTACTGACCACAGGATAAACATCCAAGACTATGGAACAAGAAAATACCCACGGAATATTATCTGTATTATATATATATAATACAGAACTAGAAAAACTAGCCAAATATGCAATCTCCTTTACCATAATCACAGTATTAACAAATAATTAACTAAGATATTATTTAACTTATCTAGAAATAGGAAGTAAGGAAAACTATCTATTAGCTGTAAAGTCATCAAGCATAGGACTTTATGAGCTGAATGTCGTAATATGGCAGACCAGAGCCCTGGACTGAGATTTTAGACTTTGCCAATGCAACCTTTAGATTGATAGGAAATAAGGAAATATAGTGACTTCTCTAAACACACATCTTTGACTTATCTATCAATGGGTGAAAATATGAAAAGACAATGCTCAACAAAATTTTCCCAGTCTGTTTCTTAAAGAATTAGGAGAAGAATTGAAACCCTTTGCTAAATATGCCCCATACTTTCATTTATAGAATTATGAGATGTAGAAAAAGGCTCTGCTTAATTGCATTACAAAATACAGAATGCAGGCACTAGTCTCAGATATCAGTGTTTAGAATAAACACCTTGCAAATAAAAAGATTCAACTGCAAAAAAGGCCCCACACAATCAGAATGATTTGCATTATAAAAATCTCCATATTGTGTAAAGAAAGAATATTCTAAGATGCATTATTAATTCTCTGCATAATTAATGGAGAATGTTGAACCAACAATATGGGACACATGACATTTCTTCTACAGTACAATAAAAATTCCAAGGGCTTTTGGTATGATAAGAATTGTACTTCACCAAACGCACATGGGAGTAATGCTTTTTCTAAAACAGCGGATCCTGCTATGAAGGTGGGAACTTTAGGGGTTCAATGCAAGTGTTATGAGGAATTTAATGTTGAATGCTTATTTACAGTATTGTATATCTCAGTGCTATAAAGTTTTTAGGAACTAAGAAAGAGCCTGAGTCTGAAAGTTGGACTACAAAGGGACCTGAACTCAAAGAAGTCAGAAAACCTTTATAAGGGGTGCTATATGTATACATATATGTGTAGTGGAATTACTGCTGATCCAATTGTGTCTGTGCCACACCTTGCAAAACAAAATTGTAGCAATTACTAAATGACCAGCCAGCACACGGGCAGTACTTCCAGTTGCAAATATTTAATTAAAACAGTGAAGGCAGATTTATCAAGTGTAAAAAAACTTTAAAAACTTGAATATAAAAAGACTGAGCCTTATTGGGTAACTAATTTTATTGTGAAAATTGACTTTAAACATTAAAACTGAAACTAACCCAGTGAATTCCTAAATTGGTGGAATCCGTACAGCCGTATCTTACAATCCAGTGCCTCACCTTCATCAAGATTTATTAAGTCACTGACACTAATCAAATCCAAGTTTTCATCGTCCAGTGCCCAGCATTACAATAAAGTTTCAGCAAGAACGCCCTTCTCCTACAAATACTGGCTGATCTACTGTCTTATGCTCTTAGTAGTAGGATGCCTTGTACCAACATATTTTTTTAACACAAAACACTATGTATGCAGAAGCTTTATGAATAATTGAATATCCAACAAGTAGAGGCTTCTTTCAAGCTGTTTACACTTTGTCCTATCAGATATATATATATATATATATATATATATATATATAATAAACTGTCATCTCTTAAACAGCAATTGTTTGTGGCCTAGTAGGGTTGCGGGGATGCCTGCTGCCTTACTAGACCACCAGGTACTCACACTGTTCCTTAATATTTTTTAATTATTGGTTGATATAATGGAATAATAATATATATATTGACATTTTTAAAATGGAGCAAAACCTTTTTAAATATGTTAAAAGAGCAGAACATTAAATTAAATAATCAGCCATGGCATTGTAAAGTTATTTGAATGACAATAAAGCATATCAAAGGAGTAGCTTATAGCTGATGCATAGGATTTAAAGTAGAATCCCAGACATACAGCAGTGGGTTAAAGTTGGGGGCATGTCATGTTCATTAATGAGAGACGTAAACCTCATAAAAGTAAAAGCTGCCATTTTCCTTGAGAGTGCACTTTTAAAGCAGGAACATTCTACTGCAAATTAAACTGTTTTTATCTTTTTATTGTTTTTGGAAACCTAGAGCTTTCTTGGAACATATAAGTTGATTTATCAGCCCTTGTTCATGCATCATAAACAATCCATTATTGATCTTTAAAATGGGTCTTGCCAGAAATATCTGCATCATTCCAGTCATTCCAATCACTGTCCTTTCAAGTACCCTTGGAATCCATACATAGGGTGAAGAATGTCACACGTCACATTATTGATGATAGATTCTAGCAAAATGTAGAGGAAAAAGGAGCAAAAACACTCAAGGTTACTGTGACAATATCCTTTATTAATTGTGTCCATGTTTCTTCCTTTGTTACAAAAACATTTGTTTTGACTACTGAAAAATCCATGTTACATATAGAATTAAGCTTAACTTGAAAGTACCATGTTTCCAGTATTACAGGATCTCTTACAGGTGGTAGAACAGAATACTGGATGTGAAAAGCTGCAAGCTCATAATAACTAATAACTTGATGCAACTTCAAATGCAAGTCGAAATACATTATTTAAAGTTCCTCATTACAAAGACAATCAATGGCGTATGAAAGTCTGTTAAGTCTTTTGCTGATTAATTTATTGCTATCTAATCTGTTTTTAATCTTTTTTTTATTGTTTTTGGAAACCCATACTAGCCTCTGAACATTTATGTTGATTTACCAATTCTCTTTCAAGAACCATAAACAATCCTTAACTGATCTTTCAAATGGACCTTATCAAAAATATCTACATCATTACAGTCATTCCGATCCCTGCCCCAATAAAACACCAGTGAACAAATTACCCTTACAATCTATGCATGGCATATATCTTCTCATTCATGTGCTATCCAGTCTGCCCATCATCTTATGATGTGCTTGGAGTGTTACAATCCACTGCCCCTCTCTTTATAACTTTCTCTCATTGTATAATGTCCTTGGATCCCATCTCTCATAATATAATGTGATTGGGGTCACAGTACCCACAGTTTCTTACTGTATGATGTGCTTGGTAAGCCAATACTCGCTACTGTAAATGTTGACAGTTTAATTATAGCATCAGTGTACCTAAAACAAGAATGTATCACTCTTAAGCACACTTTGCAGCACTTTACAAATATTGTTTATCATTCATAGTGATCCTTGCCCCTATACTGTGTGGTTCCCTTGGTACCCTAATATAAAATAATTTGGATTGTCTATGGCAGCAGCAAAAATAATTAAAAGAGAGCACTTTTAATGAACACCACAATTCCCTACATGGAATTGGTGCACACTCCTTATATAATGCACCCTTCCACCCCAAAAAAACTAATTGGAATTACATCTGAGAACTGGGACAAGAAAACAGAGATAATTCTTTCAAGAAAATATTACCAGTAGTTTAAAACATAAAATCACATCTATCTATGAATACATTTTTTGTTAATTGCCCTACAAAAGTGTTAGAAAAAAATAGTGGATTAGAAGATATTATATGCAGTAGGTTTATTGAATGAAGCTTAGTCCTTCAGCACAGAGAGCAGCTGTATCAGCAATTTTAATCCCCCACTGAGCCCAAGCCTAGTGTACTCTTGTGCCTAGATGTAGAGCATCACCTTACTTCTACTCAAATAAACATCCAGTTACAAATCTGATGTCATTTTCCCTGTGCCACTGGTTTCTCAGCAGGTGACAAAGCATTGCGTATCTTGACAGCGCTATATTAATAAATGATGATGACGATGAGGTGACCATGTTTGATGATGTAGCTTGATTTAGTCTTGCATTGAAGGCATCTCTCCTAAAGGCCACCAAATAACGCCTCTCCTTTATAGTGCTTGAGTACATCAGCTGGACTCTGAACAAGTTATTTAAAGAGGGGTGCACTTAATATTTTCCTCTGATACCTCATCTTTCTTCTTATGGTGCCATGTTCATTTGGGGACCTATTATTCACAGTGTGTGTGTTGGCAAAATGTCACAAAGTAGAAAAGATTGATGATGAGTCACACTCAATGCAAATTGGCCTCATTGAACATTACTGAATAAACCCCTTGGTGACTGCACATATGTTTAGAATGTATATGCATGGAACACATGTGTGTCATGCTGATTATAGCTTATCTGGAAATTCAACAGAAAGAATTTACCCTTCCAAAGTGAAAATCCATAACAGATTTTTTTAAACAGAAGTCAAGTCAAGAAGTCCATTAAAGGAAAAATCTGGCCACAAATTAGGTTGGTTTAATGCACAAGAGGCCAGGGATGATGGGTATTGTAGTTTGAAGATATTGTAGGGACTAGGGTGGGGCATGGGAGTTTTTTTATGAAGGGGTAAATGGGCAGTATATGGTTATCTCCAGCATGCTGAGAACAGCTTATTAGCTACACACTAAAGGGTGGATCTGCCCTGGGAAGGGAACCCAAAAAGGGAGCATACCAAGACTGGGATAATCAAAGAATCTCAGTTCTCCTTGGGGAAAGTTGGGGAGATCTGAAAGATGGAAGATTAGTCTAAGGCTTGGCACAGTGTATTTAAAATATGGATGTTTATTTTGTTAAGATATGTGGATTTATACTACTGTAAGCAACATTCAGAAGCTAATGGATATTTACTTATCTAACACCATTCTGATTCTGGCTTATTTACTGTAAGTACACAAAGGTGTGACAGATCCATAATGTTTAATCAAAACTGTAGCAGGGCAGCCTTGTATTAAAAGGTCTGATAACGAGGCGCTAGTGATGGGAGAATTTATTCGGCAGGCGTGAATTTGCCGCAAATTTGCGTGATTCGCCGCCAGCAAATAAATTTGCGAAACACCCACGAAAATTCGCTGCAAAAATTCGCCAGCGTCAAAAAACGGACGCTGGCGTCAAAAACTGGCGCCGGCGTCAAAAACGGGCTCCGCTGTAAAAAAAACGGGCACCGCCACCAAACACGGGCGCCGGCGTCAAAAACTAGACGCCGATGCTGTTTCGCAAATTTTTCGCAATTTCGAGAATTTTGCGCGAAATTCACAAATTTTTCGGCAAAGCAAAATGGCGCAAATTCGCCCATCACTACTAGGCGCATATTCTCTTTCTCTCCTTTATGAACCTGTATGCAGCAGCTAAACATTCAGATATGCACCCTTTTGTGTTCTGCCAACATCTGCATGAGTTTCTTCCAGGTATTCTGGATAATAGAAGGAATTAGACACAGTAGGGGCAGGGTCGGTGGTTGCAAGGCAGCACAGGTCTTCATAGTCTGCAATAGGGCAGGAAGTCTACTGTTTATACCTCCCTGTGTGCCCCTAACAAATCCAGTGCTGCTGGACACAGGCAGCATTATATTCATGGGGTGAAAAGATGCAAAAAATGAGGTGGATTGTGCCTGTCTTTTGCACATTGCACACCTTCCTATAGCTACAGTAAATGAGCCCTTATATGTAAAATTTTGACAAACTACTAAACACTAGGAATGAGGATGTTAACCATTGCTATGTGCCATCTGTAATGCCATTGTTAGTTGTTTAAATATTTCATTATTACCCCTTTTGGTGGTAATTCATAGTCTGATGAAGTTTTTTTTTTTTTTATTTAAATACATACAGTATATTTTTTATAATTTGGATATTTATTTTTATCTCTATATATAGTACCAACCTTTATGTTTAATTAAACCAAAGATTTGATATCAGAAAGAACAACATTTATGTTATAGTACCACTCAGATTCATATTTAAAGGATTTTATCTTTCTCAGAAGTGATTATCAACACTAAAAATGCTGGGGGACCAGGGGACCTACTATACTTTCAAGAGTGCAAAAAGCTATTTTTCTCATTCTCTCCTGGTAATTCCTGACAAATTCCCTATTGCCTCAATATAAAAAAAAAAAAAAATTAGAAAGAATAGCGTAATTAAAATGAAACCCTTTGCAATAAGACAAACCCTAGCAACGGTTGTCATGGAAATACTTTCAGGTTCCTTGAGATGAAACAGATCGTATATGACTGCTTTACAGTTTGCCGGCAAAGTTCTAAAACTTGAAAAGCAACTGCAATGTGGTATGTAAAAATAGTGTAGAATTCAGCACAAGTCTAGTAAATGTGCACAGAAATCGGTGTAGGTTCTTATGCAGTCTTACTAACTAGCTGGTCTTGACCAAGTTTACTAGACTTGAGAATATTTCCATACACTTCAATGGACTTAAAGCCCATCAAAGTGCATGATTTTTGAGTACATTGGAATTTACACCAAAGGGTAAGCTTGACATTAGGAATAAACAATCTTTTAAACTCAACTTTGGTATGAAAATATTTAATTTTGTTCTTGCTATTTTAACTCAGAGTTGATTACTAGCAGATAAGAAAGCACAGGCTCTATACACCTGTAATTTTACATATATATGGCTGGAATATGACAAACCGGTCTAACAAGGATACTTGGGAACTAGCCAAACTAAGCACCACCCTATTCTCAAGGCACATCTGGCTCCTCTATAAGTATAATTGGGTCTTGTAAGTCTCGTAAGGATGGTTGCAAAGCACAATCCTGTTCCAGAAAATTGTACTCATTCTGTTAAATGGTTAGTGGTGTTCTCAAGGCCATCAAGCTATTTAACCCGTGAAGGTGAAAATGCAGACACGTCCTATAACAAAAGTAACAAAATTAAACTAGATAGCTCAAAGTACAAGTTGATCCAGGTAATGGTCCAGTTGTCATTGTGGAGACAAAAAGGATTTTTTCCCCCTGAAGCAAAATTCATAGGCTTCAAATGGGTCTTTTTTGCTTTCCTCTGGATCAAGTAGCAGTTAGGCAGGTTATAGATAGACTTAAAAGGTTGAACTTGATGTATTTGTGTCTTTTTTAAAACAAAATAACTATTAGTGATGGGCAAATTAATTTGCCACATGCAAAATTGCGCGTTTCGCCCCCCGGCGAATACATTTGCGAAATTTCGCAAACATTCGCTGCTGTCAAATTTTTCTGACACTGGCGACAATTCCAACAACAGCGTCAATTTGAATAATCCACTCTGAAGCAGTTTCCTTAATTAATAATTTTATGATAGTGCTCTTCAAGTCTTTTGTACAATGTACAATTTCACAATAAACAACATGTTGAAGAGCTAAATTGTAATCATGATGGGATGGCATGCAACAAATTAACTGGGCCAATAAATAAATAATGATAATATTGATTCATTACATATGTTAATGTAGGGATGTGAAAATCTTAGACACCCTTACACTTTACAGACAGGCACATCCCTAGTAATATGGACACCTTAGTGGGTCCTTATGGGGACCTTGTGCTTATGTAACCCCTGTAGTTCACACAGTGTACACCAGATGGCACTGTGCCAGAGTA
Source organism: Xenopus petersii (assembly GCA_038501925.1). Lineage (NCBI taxonomy): Eukaryota > Metazoa > Chordata > Amphibia > Anura > Pipidae > Xenopus > Xenopus petersii. Next base: position 20,041,198 of record CM076677.1, read on the forward strand.
TAAAAGGTTTAGGAACCATGTGCTCTGGGTCCATTGCTTTAGCCCAACCAAGCAGGCTGGAAGGGAATGGGTAGTGCTGACCCTAGGCGCCTTGACCCTAGTAATTAGACAGCTATACTCGTTTATAGATCACTCTAGGAGTGATAGAGAGGTTATTTAGTTGAGCAGCTCAAGGCTCCGCCGAGGAGATTAGAGGGATTAAGATCCCAGTGTATTACTGACCCAGAGTAAGGAACCAAATGTTGAGATAGGCATAATAGGAATTCCCCTAGTCTGCCACTGGAAGATATCCTGAAAACTGGGCAATACCCATCGCATGCTGTCAACTTACTCTCTGCTGTATATTCCCTAGCCTGTGGGGAATTCAGCCTATACGTGCTGTGAGTATATGCTTCCTTCATGCTGCTGTGTATGTTCTATGCTCCATTGTGGATCAATGTGCTAAATGATCTATGTGTTATTGTTCAATAAATACTGTTCTTTGTTCAACTGTTAAAGAACTACTGGTGCCCATCATTGTGCTATTGCATCAGGTTACAGTTACACTACACCCTTGCCTCCACCCCGCTGCGAGGGCTTACCGCTGAGAAAGAGAGCTCATCTGTGGTCTCGGCCCACAAAGGAAAGTAGCTAAAACTGCCCTACCACAAGTCAGTTTACTATAGCGCTACATTAATAATAAATAATGATAATAAATAAATTCCTTGCATGGCTATAACTGGCTTGTGGGCCTCCAGGCAGGAGGTAATCTATTAATAGAAACACTGAATATAATCAGTCAGACTGGAATGCCAGGGGCCCACCAGAAAACCTTATGCTGAGGGCCCACTTTCCAAAGTATTATACCTCCTCTCCTCACTCAACATCTTTATTCTCCTAGTCTCTTTTCTCTACATACTATACTTTATTCTTCCATTATTAAGACTCTCTGTTCCCATAAAGAAATAAGAAATAGGCCAAATGGTTAAAAGCAAGAGGCCCACTGAGACCTGGGCCCACCGGGAGTTTTCCTGGTATCCTGGTGGGCCAGTCCGACAATGCATATAATGTCCCATTGTTGTCTAAATAAATGAAATAAGGAATTGCTGGGCATCAAGGCTGAAGCATGTTAGAGATTACACACATCAGAGAGATAACACTCATTACAGAGATTACAATAGATGCTAAAAAAAAAACTGGCGAGAGAGCATCAAAAGTTCTCTAGTTTCCATGGGGTCGTCGTGAAGTATTTTATGTTTATAATTTTGCAATTAAGTAACGTGTAAATACAGGCCTGTTCTTGTTATCCAATAGATTTGCAAATATAAAGACATAAACTATTTCTGCATATAGAAGAACATAAATTATTTTTCAGTGAGTGGAATGCAAAGTGAGTTCTTAATATGGGTTTTCTGCAGAAAGTTTACGAGCAAACTAAATAATGAACAAAGTGCCATTTTATAGAGGGACTATAATCAGCAAGTTGAAATGTCCTTTGTACTGTTTGATTTATGTGTTTATCTACTGCACAAACATGAATAGAATAAAGTAATACTTCCTCAGTGCTGACTCACTCAAGTACTAATGGTAGTAATATAATATGTGCTGATATAGAGTAAATCTGATTTTAAGCATGTCTATAAAAATGGTATTGCGTATGACACTGTCAACAGGTTTTGGTTCAGTAAAAGGAAACTTAATAAACAAAAACAAAAAATTTAATTATATTACAAATTTAAAATATTGTCTATAATAAAGATGAATATGTGCTTTTACTCCATATTATTATCATAGACTAGGAACAATTAACCACATATTATTCCACCATGTGATTGGCAGATACATGAAAAGCTGAGGTGTCTCAATTCTGACCTCCCCAGGTAATCACGAGAAGAGTAGCTGCTACAACATGATATCAAGCTGACAATTACTCATCTGACTATATGCTTTTCCAGATAGGTATACCGGTTATGTAAAGACATATAAATAGGTGATCTTTGCAGTCACCCAACTATGTGTATTCTGGGCTGCAGGGCTGGAACTAGGGGTAGGTAGAGTAAGCACGTGCCTAGGGTGCAAAAGCTGGCAGGGGTGCCAGGCACGTGCCTCCTCTATCACCTACTCCATGTCCGGTCCCAACTGTATTTGCTATCTGCCGCGCATTTGTCGGTTCACGCATGCACGAGCGCCATTTTGCAGCTGCACGCCACCAGCCGATTGGCCAGGTTCCCTCGGGTGCCTGGCCTCCCTGGCCCGGCTCTGCTGGGCTGAACATTCAAATTAGGGATGCACCAAATCCACTATTTTGGATTCGGCCAAAACCCCAGATCCTTTGCAAAACATTCGGCTGAATACTGAACCCTAATTTGCATATGCATATGCAAATTAGGGGTGGGAAGGGGAAAACATTTTTTACTTCCTTGTCACGCAATCTGATTTAGTGTATATATATATATATATATATATATATATATATATATATATATATATATATATATATATATATATATATATATATATATATATATATATATATATATATATATATATAGTCCAGTTATGTATACACAAAGATCTGCAACTTCCTCTTACTTCCTTTCCAATCCAGTAATTTAGGTTACCTTTTTTACCTTTTTAAGTACATACATCTGAAAGTAAGTGAGAAATGTGAAAAGTTAGCTGTGGCCTCTGAAACCTCTATGAAAATCAAAATTTAAAACACTCGCTAGAATTTTTCTGTTTTTTTTTTTTTGCAATGTAAAAAAAAGCAAACCTGACAACAAGGTGAGATAAAGCCCAGGTTACAACTGCAGCTGCACCCAGCTTCAAATAAATATTATATACAGTAACCATTGTTGCATTTCAAAAATCTGAAATTTTTCCAAATTTGTCCAAAATTACCTCTAAAGTCAAAAATAGACACAACCTGATCAAATCCATCGATGTGTGGTCATCTTTACAAATACTGCCAAGATGCAGCTTATTAAGAAGGCAAAAATATTCTCTAGACATCATTAATTTATTACCAACAAAGCATCTAATGTATGCCCTTTACACTGTCAACTGCCTGAAATAAGTGTAGATAGGCAAATAAAGATCAAAATGTAACTGAGACCAGAGTGCATTGTTGCTGTGAAGTACTGACACCCATAATTACCCTCATCAATTATTGAATGTAATTACTCAAGTCTGTTGAATTCTCATATATAAATTATTCCATCTTAAAAGGAAAATGCTAAAAATAAGTCTTCTCCAGGGGGAGTTTTTCCAGAGTCAACTTGTACACTGGATTTTCAGTGGGTGTTTAATAGCTGTATTAGAGGTCAGAACTGTATCTTCTTGTCTTGATCATTGTTTATGCCTAAAGAAGTGTGTATTTGTTCCAAATATATATCCACTTATTTTAGTTTACTGAGTAATAATCTATAAAAATAATTTGCATTTGACATATATTTTTTTACATAACTTTTGAGCAATAGCCTAGTCTGTCATTTTTGTGGATTTATTTTTTTCTCTACATTATTCCTACAAACCTTTCTGTCCTGGAGTGTAAGGTCCCTCATCACACAATGCTAATATCTTTTGTTTCTATAGAGACTAACAGATTAAATTTTTTTTTGAGATTTACTATACCACAAGGCTCTATAGAAGTCAATGGCAGAGGTCATATTTGCAATTTGAAGATATTATTGTCTGTGATGGGGTTTCTATGATAATCTGAACATTCCGGGCTTTTCTGATGATTTCATGAAAAATCCGTACTTTTCGGGCGCTAAATCCAAAAATCGAAATCTAAAAACATTACAATATGAGGCTAGTGCCCCAGATGGGAAGAAGTATCTATTAAAATATGAGCCTTCAGGATAAATCTCTTTATTCCGTATTTTACTTTTTTAATAACAAGCAGTAGTAGTTAAAATGTCTTTCTTGCATCACCAGGGCCCTGATTTTGATTCCCAATCTGTTAGGTATTTGAATGTTCTACTTGTGTATGCAGCACTTCTCCAGCACTTCAAAAATATACAGGAAGGCTGACTGGGTCCTGATGAAACTGACCTAGTGTGTTGTGTAGTAAAGTGCAAATCTGTTCCATTTAGCTTCGCCGAAAAATTTGCAATAGGGCAAAAAATTTGCTAAACAAATTGAAGCCAATAGGCGTCAAAATAATTTTGATGCACGACAATTTTTATACGTGCGACTGTTTTGTCCAAATGAATTAAAGGCAATGGGCTTCCAAATAAATAAAAACAATTGATTTACTGAATACAATATGAGATAAAAATCCGTAGGAAATAGTATTGCTTCTTTTGGAATAATGGATTTTTGGAAAATAGATCATATACTGTACCTATACACTGTATGCTGTGAGCTTTGTTTTGTTTACAGAACTTAATATTATCGTTAGGCACAAGTTGGTGTTTGGTTTTCAGTCATCTTGAGTAGCATATCTGGAAGTACACAGGTAAAAGGTTGATTTAACATTGTTTCAGTTATATATCCAGTCTCATCTGTTGGTCTTAAAGATGTAAATTCTGATGCTGTGTGGCTAACTAAGCAATATTTTTTGTATCCTTAGTGAATAACTAATGTATTCATGTCAGAATGTTCTATGCAAGACAGATTTAGCTGGCTGGATTTTACTGGGGACTTGTGAATGCTGCCTGGAGGATACAGAGCAGTAGCTATGGCTGACTATTGGCTGAGGTTCTAGTACTTTGCTCTTTCGAGGCGAATGCACCCCATTATGATTCTTACTTAAAAGTTAGCCTTAGTATATTAGTATCTTGACCTATATATATCAGTACCTATAGCTATAGAGAGATGATAATTTGAACCTATAAACAAGTTATTGTTTAAGAAATCCTGATGTGCTTCAGCATTTTTCATGTATATATATATATATATATATATATATATATATATATATATATATATATATATATATATATATATATATATATAAATATTGTAAAGTTCCTTACCACCACAACACGGCAGTAGAATACATTTCCTTTTATTTGTTGTTCAAACTTAAACTTTAAGCTGTATCTTCAGCAGGTAAAATGACAAATTCAACATACTCTTCAGCATAAAGTAACAACAGCTTTCATGAACAGCAGAATGGGAAAAAACTGTTAACTTTCCCATTCCAGGTTCAGGCTCAACTAGCCTTGCAAAACTTTTGATCCTCATCGAGGAGAATGGTTTTCAAACACTTTTCCTTTTGCAGACCTCACTTGGTCTACCAACCCCCTTACTGAACTCTCAGGACTCTCTTATTTCCTGCACTGCTGCAGTAATTAGCCCTGCTTTGTAACTTAAAGGTACAGGTATGGGACCTGTTATCCAGAATGCTCGGGACCTGGGGTTTTCCGGATAACGGATCTTTCCTTAATTTGGGTCTTCATGCCTTAAGTCTACTAGAAATTCATTTAAACATTAAATAAACCCAATAGGCTGGTTTTGCTTCCAATTAGGATTAATTATATCTGAGTTAGGATCAAGTACAATCTACTGTTTTATTATTACAGAGAAAAAGGAAATCATTTTTAAAAATTTGGATTATTTGGATAAAATGGAGTCTATGGGAGACAGCCATTCCGTAATTCGGAGCTTTCTGGATATCGGGTTTCCGGATAAGGGATCCTATACCTATATATATATATATATATATATAGTCCATCAAATAGAAACCACACTCACAGGTCTTAAGTATTTTTTAAAAAAAAAAAAAATTATCACATTGGCAGCTGACGTTTCGGCCAATTCCTAGGCCTTTCTCAAATATCTATCTATCTATCTATCTATCTATCTATCTATCTATCTATCTATCTATCTATCTATCTATCTATCTATCTATCTATCTATATATATATATATATATATATATATATAAAAATTATCGTCACTCACCATTCACATGGTCACTTTCTGGGTGCTAACCAAAAAATAGTTACAACAGTCCATGAAAGCACTCCGACGCCATCCAGCGTGTATCAAAAAATCATTTATTGGTGCATGGTGTATCAACACGTTTTGGATATATATATATATAAATATATATATATATATATATATATATATATATATATATATACAGATGAAGCCACTTGGATTTGTGAGTTAAATGCGTCATGACTCAGGGGTAATTGAAGAAACTGTGTTATCTTAAGTCATCTTAACTCATTTAATGCATTTAACCTTTTCATTAGCATTGGCTAAAAGATAGACTACAAAGAGTGGTGGTAAATGGAACATTTTCTAATTGGACCAGTGTTGTTAGTGGAGTACCGCAGGGCTCTGTACTAGGTCCCTTGCTTTTCAACTTGTTTATTAATGACCTGGAGGTGGGCATTGAAAGTATTGTTTCTATTTTTGCAGATGATACTAAATTGTGCAGAACTATAGGTTCCATGCAGGATGCTGCCACTTTGCAAAGTGATCTGTCTAAACTGGAAAACTGGGCAGCAAACTGGAAAATGAGGTTCAACATTGATAAATGCAAGGTTATGCACTTTGGCAAAAATAATATAAATGCAAGTTATACACTAAATGGCAGTGTGTTGGGAGTTTCCTTAAATGAAAAGGATCTAGGGGTCTTTGTAGATAACACGTTGTCTAATTCTGGGCAGTGTCATTCTGTGGCTACTAAAGCAAATAAAGTTCTGTCTTGCATAAAAAAGGGCATTAACTCAAGGGATGAAAACATAATTATGCCTCTTTATAGGTCCTTGGTGAGGCCTCATCTGGAGTATGCAGTTCAGTTTTGGACTCCAGTCCTTAAGAGGGATATAAATGAGCTGGAGAGAGTGCAGAGACGTGCAACTAAATTGGTTAGAGGGACGGAAGACTTAAATTATGAGGGTAGACTGTCAAGGTTGGGGTTGTTTTCTCTGGAAAAAAGGCGCTTGCGAGGGGACATGATTACACTTTACAAGTACATTAGAGGACATTATAGACAAATGGCAGGGGACCTTTTTACCCATAAAGTGGATCACCGTACCAGAGGCCACCCGTTTAGACTAGAAGAAAAGAACTTTCATTTGAAGCAACGTAGAGGGTTCTTCACAGTCAGGACAGTGAGGTTGTGGAATGCACTGCCGGGTGATGTTGTGATGGCTGATTCAGTTAATGCCTTTAAGAATGGCTTGGATGATTTTTTGGACAGACATAATATCCAAGGCTATTGTGATACTAAGCTCTATAGTTAGTATAGGTATGGGTATAAAGAATTTTAATTAAAAGTAGGGAGGGGTGTGTGTATGGATGATGGGTTTTCATTTGGAGGGGTTGAACTTGATGGACTTTGTCTTTTTTCAACCCAATTTAACTATGTAACTATGTAACTATACCAAAGCTCCATTGTTCACAATGGTGAATGCTTTAATTAGATGGGATGTTGTGACGCAGTTTTCTGTGTTAAATGAGATAAATGGGATATCTGTGTTTAGTTATTCTGTGTCAAACAGACAAACCAAAGTGGCTGCATCTGTATATATATATATATATATATATATATATATATATATATATATATATATATATATATGAGCACATTGTAAACAATTAAGAACTTTTTCTTGGGTAATAGTAAAAAATAAAAACGCCAGAAAGAAATTTATTATTTTCTTTTTAAAAGCCCAAGAGTACAGTGCCAAACCCACACACAAATACACAAACCGAGTAGACTAGGCTCTCAAACAAATGAAGTGAAAAACAGATATTAGCTTGGGACTTTGCTAAAACATTTATGTGGAGATTGATGTGTAAATGGAATACACTTCATTTTTTTAAAATGCAAAAGCAATATCCATCTGTATGAAATATCTTAAACCATTTCAATTGTTTCTAAATGAGTAATATCTAATTTGAGCTGGCTTTTTTTTTAACTTTAAGGTGCTAATAATAGATGACAATGCTCTCTAATTAGCTAATATAGTAATAATGCTATGAACCATTTCATTGTGCTTGTGTTAGCTGGGATGAATCCCATAGGAAACACAAGCAGAAGGATGAGTTAATTGCAGGGAGTTTTTATTGTGTAGATAGTTTGTGATTGCTTGATCAAGCCTGACAACAAGTATGTTTCAGAAAATAGAAAATACTACTAGGAAAGAAGTTTACAAGCACGGCAAAAACACTGGAGATGGGTAATTTTAACAGCTCGGAGAAAGGTTGTTTGGGTTTTGAAAGCATGTACTTTTAGCTGCAACTTGTAGTCTAATATTTGCTTGCTGGTATCAAATTGTATGATGCTTAGGCATTAATACATTCAAAACCTTTAAAGACAAAATGATAGTCTATCAGACACACACATGACAATCTGCTATCTGCTGCAGATGCTAAATAAGCCATCATTTTGCAAATAATACATATCTAACAGGGAGAATATCTGAATTTGTCGATATTGAAAATATAACCTGCGGGCACAGAATCAGAATTAAAAATTACTTGCACAACTACTTGATGCAACTAGTAACATGAAACAAATATATATATATATATATATATATATATATATATATATATATATATATATCAATTATCAATTAAATGTCATGGTATCAAACCGACGTTTCGGTCCACATTTGGACCTTTTTCAAGGATGATGAAAAAAGGAACATTGGTTTGATACCATGATAAAAAAAAGTATTACATTTTAAAAGGGAGTGCTGGTCTGCTGATAATTGATATACATACAATCACCGTGCACCCCGCAATTAGCAACAGCCTTGGAGTGCGGATACTCATTGGAAAGAGTATATATATATATATATATATATATATATATATATATACCATTAAAAAAAGTTACTTTAATACACTACAAAAAATAATGCAGGTATGTATGGCTATAAATTCAGGGAATGTTATTGTGTAATTATGAGTGATTAAATTTTAATCTTATATCCATTGAATTGAATTAACCTTAAGTTACTAAATCTCATGGGATCTTTGTAATGCTCCTCACAATTTACACACAATAAATACTTTCATGCCCTGACATTTTTGGCATAATGCATCTTATGCAATAAGGTGAGAATAAGGTGAGATTATTAGATAAAATGTACACACGACTAAATCCTTGACATGTTGCCTTAAAAAAATGAAATTGTTTTGATAGCAAGCTCAAAGTGATGTTTAATCTCACGTAACATAATACTAGGCCCACAAAGGCAATAAGGTGCTAGGGTGTGGCCAATTCTATTTAGGAGCTTTCTATATGAGCACTATGTTTGGACAATGGGGGTGAGCAAAGGAGGAAATCCCTGCTACATTTTAGAAATGTAAATAGTAAATTACTATGCTGAAATGTCCAGTGCTGCCCATAGGTAGGCATGGAATATTTTATCTGGGCATTCCCAAACTGCCTGTATTAGAGACAAGTATAAGCTGATCTGATTTTTACTGACACCCATAAAAAAATTTTCATTAAAAAAATTCTCTGCACATTTTTCTTTTCAGAGATTTTATGCAAATATGAATGTTACAGATGGAAAGCAAGTTATTTTCAATTTATCTTCCAATCCAGCACAAGTTTCCCTGGGGATGTTCTATTCTAGTGTGGCTTTTTCTCAGCTGATGTTTGTGCCAATTCTATACAAAGACATGCCGAAGACTACAGTGTTGTGTATTGAATCTTTAGATATCTTGATTTGGCAATGAATCACATTTTATAATGGTATTAATACAGGTGATCAGTAGCCTGCAATACTGGCATCATTTTCAGCAGTCAGGCTTTAGATTTGACTGAATTAAGATAGTATACTATTATTGCAAATTGATAAACATGAACATTGGTTATCCAGGACAGGGATTAGGCAATGAGGCTTAAGTGATTAAATAAATGGTATGGTACAAAACAGGTAAAGTGGATAATGGATAATGTATGGTTGTTAGTTGAACTTATGAGCATCAAGCAATTTCTATATGCATGTCAATATACTGTATAAAATATAAATCAAGAATGCTTCTGCAAAAAGAGTTACTGGCAATAGTATGTATGCTGCACATACAAATCATTTTATAAGGCTTTTTAAGAACTTTAGAAGTTTGACAGCTGAAGTCAAATCTAAGTAAGAACTTCATGAGTATTGTGTAGTTCTAAAGATATTGTGAGACATGAATATGGGGAGGTTATAAAAATGATTGTGGCTGCCAATCAATGGGGCTATTACTTGTTCGGTTAATATTTGGAGTAATTAACTTGTCTAATGCCATTTGCTAAAAGACATTCGGACTTCCAGAGAGAACTGTAATTTAATTTTAGCTTTTAGCATGCCACCCTTTATTGTATAACTAAACAAAAACTCCATCTAATTGTCTTGTAATTAAAGCACTTATCTATTTCTAATGGTAAGAAAAACCTTTTGATATTCAAAGGCCTGCCGAGGATCCACTGAAAAAAAAGGTTTGTCTTTTTTTTATCCCGGTGAATGTGAAGAAGCTATTAAACTGCGAGGTCATCAGGGATCAGGCACAAGAGTAATGTTGCATCTATTCTTTTGTATTTACCTGCAATTTATAACAAAAGAAAAATTGGTGCTTGTGCCTATAGTCTCTGAAGCCTTTGTTCTGTTCTCTCATGTGAATGACTACAAACCCTTTCAGTGTATAATGGATTGAAAAATTACTTTAGTAAACAACCAAAATTCTGCTATACACCTTCTTAATTGCTAAGGACATTATGGACAAACTAAGCACAGAAATCTATCCCATAAAACATTACATTTCAATAAGTGATGCAGAACTGGTCCATTGATAGTAGCAAAAGGATACATGTTTATTCGCAGGTTTATTTATTTTGTCTATGGACTCCCATGTTGACACAATTGTTTTTAACATTTTTGTGATTACTGTAGTTTCACCACTTTATTTTATTTTCAAGTAGTCAGTAGAGCGCCTTGCTGAGTGGCAACGGATGTAGAGTGCATGGAGGGATGTGTAAAAGTGACCTTAATATCATTTCTAGATTTATAAATATATGTGAAACATTCTAGAAAACGTGGGGGTTTTGAATTTTTCGAATTTCAGAGTTTAGAGAGTATTTTAGAGTTTTAATGAAAATCTTGAAATTGTGCAAACAGATTTTTTTAAATACATTGGAATTGTCACGTTTGGCACCCTATATCCAGAACCCTAAGCTCCCTGGTCTCGGCTCTCACTGCCGCCTTTCACCTCGGGAGGAGCCCTTAGCTAAACGGATGCTGCCAGGTCTTATTTGAGAGAGGAGCAAAACTAATGGTTCTGGACAAGCAAAGGGGCATGATTGTCTCACCAGGATACTAGAAGGAAGAACACCACCTGGAACAGGCAGGCCGGGCCAGCACAAGCAGAGAATCGTCAGACAGGCCTGAATCAGGATAGGAGAATGGGACAGACAAAGGTCAGATTGGAGAGGTCAGAGTAATCACAAGCAGGCAGGATCAGGATCGTAGAGGTTAGAGTAATCAAGCAGGCAAAAGTCAGGATTGTAGAGGATCAGAATAGTCACAGGCAAAGCAAGGGTCAAACCAGTAATATCAGACAGAATACACTAAGGAAAGGCACCTAGGAACTTTTCAAATAGAACCTAACAACGGGCAATGTGATAAACTACAAGGCCACTTTAAATAGTTTGAATTCCGTGCTGTTGCACAATGACGTCATCACGCTGGCGCATAACCAAGGGAGCGTGCGGCCGTGCACGCCATAGAGAGGCCGGCACTGCAAGGGAAAGGAGGCATGCGATGGGCGTCCCCGCCAGTGACATGCCGGGAACCCCGTCGCCCACTAGACCACCATGTTAAGTTTTATTACTTACAGGAATATTTGTCAGTTCACACATAGAGGAAGTCAAGCCAGAGGGACTGCACACAGTGGTGGCTTTAAAAATTGCATTTTACACCAAACCACCAACATCAAAAGGTATATGTTAAATCTAGTGTTCATTTAAAAATAGTTTTAGTTTAATTATAGATTTTCAACATTTTGGTGTTATTTCCAAAATATTAATCTTCATTTGGCTTCAATTATAAATATGTGAAATGATTGGTTGGAGTTTAGTTAACTAATCATTTATGTGAAAAGTCTCTGACTGAACATTATGGCTGTAGCAGCGGTGAACACAGGTATAACTAAAGAAATGGAAAGTATGAACTACCTCCAAAAGGCTGGAAGTTTGACAAGGATCCCGTATCACATATAACACTAGCTCTTCTGTCATTTGCATCGTCTATCTTCCCATTTGTACAATGAGGTTGCCTAATGTTCCAGCAAATTTGTGTAGGCCATGATTTTAGGCTAGTCCAATGCAATAACAGATCCCCAGACATTGAACATTCTAACAACCAAAGGAAAAGAATGCTCCATTACTCCCAAACAACTGTTGTATGGGCAAAAGAAGCATTGCCAAATCAAAGCTCTTAGAAAAACGAAAGCCACTATCCTAGTACAGATAAATCTTTATCATTGTAACCAAATAGACATTGGTTTCACAAAAAAGGCTTTATAGAAGACTATGGGGAAAATGTAATAAAATTTGCAAAGAGAACAAATATGCAAATAAAAATGTGCATGCCGCAATGTAATATTCTTCATTAGGCTTTTATTGCATTGCAAATCTTAAGTGTGCATTGCTTTAACACCTGCTTGAAGGTGGGGTATATTTTTGGAGCAAATATAATACATTTTTCAATAAGAAGTCTTATTACATACACTGCACACTATCACAAACTATCGCAATCGATAACCTACTGTTAGGGATGGGCGAATTTTTTCGCCTCGTTTCGCTGAAAAAATGACGCCCATAGACTTGTATGGTGGCGTGCGTCAAAAAAAGACGCGTGTCAAAACAGTTTCGTTGCGCGACAAAATTTTTTTGACGCCCATAGACTTTAATGGGCGTCTGCGACATTTCGCCCGGCGGCGAATTTTTGGCGAAGCGAAACGGGTCAAATTCGCCCATCCCTACCTACTGTCGTTTGAGGGGCAAAGTGTTCTCAAAAGGCAAACTTGTTCACTTTGTGAACACTTATTTGCATAGTGAATGAATTGTGAATTGCAAACTATTTTTGCTTTAGCCACCAATATTATATTCCCTCATTTGGGGCTATATACTAACATTCGAATTTTCTTTTTTTTTTCCCACAAATCTCTAAAATGAAAAGAATTGTAGTTTTTCAATATTTCTATTTTCTATATTTCTTTAAAACTCTAAATTCAAGAGTTAAGTGTAAAAACATGAACAAACAAATAAAACAAATTCACAAGGTAAAAGTTGTTGATATCCCATAGAAGTCAGTGGGAGATGAGCTGATCCTAGTGGACCATTTCTAACCAAATTAGGCTTTTAGAGGCTTTTATGGTAGGAAATGTCCGCAAAACTCAAATTTTTAGAGATATTCATTTTTTTTCAGATCGTTCACCTTTTTTTTCATTTGTGCTTTTTAAAGGGAGTTTATATGCGGTTTCAAAAACCTCTAAAACCACTAAAATGAGAATGTTGATAAATTTGCCCCTATGGTTATAAAGCTGTAATTACATCAGGAAACAAAGTAACTGACCAAAAGCTGTTTGAGGTCATACTATAAGCTACCAAACATTTTGGAGGTTGTATTAATAAGAAAAAATCAGCAATGTTTTACCCACAATAATAATAATGGGAACCCAGATTAAAGTGCACCATGACTTGTGCCCTATGTACTAAAATGAACACAAGTTGCTGCCTGTTTCTGGAAGCAGTGCAAGATTTTCACTTACCATGAAACATAGTGGTAAACACTATAAATCACATACTGTATGACTTTTATTTTGCACCTTATGCAGCAAAGCAGACACAACTGGCATTTTAGAGCTAAGCAAGTGGACAAAAATACCTTTGTCAATAGCCTTTTAATGGGTGTGATTTTGAGCTTTGCACTGCACTTTTAGCCAATTTGTGTTTGAAAAGCACAACTTACATGAAATATCATATAAAAACTTTCATTTGTCAAAAAAAGTATTTTAAGATCATAAAAACACGCTATTGCTATTTATGTTACTTCTCTATTCCCCTAACTAGATGGCAACCATCCATGAAGTCTAAGGTACAGAAAAACATGTTATTTTCACTTTTTATTTATTCACCTTTATTGTTAATAGTCTCCTTATTTCCTGCATAGTATTTAATCTCTGTACAGTCTCTAAGATTTCGCTATGTACCCGGAGGCACTGCATTGATGAAAGGACAGAAAAAATAGGTTGTGCTAAATATCTGTTGCAAGCCCAAGGGTACATATAAACAATGGATAGCACTACAGTTTTGGTTTGATGGAAACAGAACTTACTTTTAAAAAGTAGCACAAATGTAAAGTAAAGTAATTGGAAGGGAAAAGAAGTCAACTCAAGTGAGGGCTACTTATTCCTAAGGTGATAAACCATAATAATATAGAGGGCTATTTATCCTTCCCACAATAGCATTTTGTCAAATCCATCATTAGAAAAAAGAAGCTTACCAGCATGGATACTGGTTATAATTATACAGACTGCACAGAAAGGCAGGTATTTTATTATACCATGTGAAAAAAATATTAATTTGCCCAATGCATACCAAAACATGTTTTTCAAAATAAGAGATGAATATTCAATATTTTATCTCTATTGCAGGCCAAGAACTGAAATTTAAGAGCCAATGCCCACAACCATATGGACCTCATAGTTTATTTTGCAATCTTGTCCAATGCTATTATAGTGAGAGGGGGTTATGGGTGTGATATCTAAGATAATATAAAAGCAGTGAATTAGGGTCCAGTACATTTCACGGTAAAAAGAAAAAATTACTGCACCCATAAAAGAAGTTATAAGTGTAGTATGTGCCAATATATTACAGGTATGGGATCTATTATCCATTTTATTCTAGGTTTAGGGTCTTTCAGTAATTTGGATTTCCTAACCAGGCTGTTACTGGTTGTGGAAACCCGTGAAACAATGCAAAAACACTTTTCAGTATTGGTTTTTCAGTAAATGGTGAAGTAGCCTAGAATGCAATGTAGGCTTGCCAGTGGAATTTCACATTAGTACCTTGGCCTATCAAACATGAAATGGGTTTTGAGCATCAAATAAAACAGCAGCTTTTGAGACATGGCTGCTCATAATAAGCATTTGCAAATCTATTCGAAGATATAAAGCAACATACTTTAGAGCATTAGTATGACAGGCCGTTTTCTTCCCAACAACTGCTTTTTACTGTCTCTGACAAATGTGCTCTGTGCCATAGCTGACGTTTGTGTAGTAATCAGGACTGATAGATAGGGATGGCAATGCTGTCAAATGTGCCCCCCCCCGATTTAATGTGAGGGATTTGTCAAACGCGGACATTGAAAACACTCTGTCATTTCCCCACCTTCCAAGGTCATTTTGGCAGGTAGAAGAGGAATCTCCTCTGAAATGTTCCTGTTTCTAGCTAATGTGAATGGTCTGGTTGTGGAATTCACCTGGTTTCTCTTAACGGCCGGTTAGGAAAAACAGATCTAAAAATAAACCACTTTTGAAGAGAAATCTTAAATGTGCATTACATGCAAAATAATTCCCATCCTCACAGAATCTCTAATGAAGCATGATGAAGCAGTTATGAAATGCATGTTCTTGATTTAAAGAAAAATTGCAAAATCGCATAAAATATAGAGCATCTACCAAGACATATATTAATAGCAACTGCTTCTTTTAACAAGATTGATGGGAAAAGGATCCTGGTAGCAATGCCAAACAGCAACCCCATCATCAATAAGATATCCCTCTGTTATTGCATCCAAGCTTATGTAACAGCAAATTCTCTGATTTGCCTACATGCTGGAAGTTAAAAGACAAGAACAGAAGCATATATATATATATATATATATATATATATATATATATATATATATATATATATATATATATATATATATATATATATATAAGATGTAGGGGCACATTTACTAAGGGGCCGATTCACTAACTTCGAGTGAATGATTCGAAGTAAAAAAACTTCGAGTTTCGAAGTGTTTTTGGGCTACTTCGACCATCGAATGGGCTACTTCGACCTTCGACTACGACTATCAAACGATTCGAACTAAAAATCGTTCGACTATTTGACCATTCGATAGTCGAAGTATTGTCTCTTTAAAAAAAATTCGACCCCCCTAGTTCGGCAGATAAAAGCTACCGAAGTCAATGTTAGCCTATGGGGAAGGTCCCCATAGGCTTGCCTAAGTTTTTTTGATCGAAGGATATTCATTCGATCGTTGGATTAAAATCCTTCGAATCGTTCGATTCGAAGGATTTAATCGTTCGATCGAATGAATAATCCTTCGATCGTTCGATCGAATGAATAATCCTTCGATCGTTCGATCGAATTTTCAGCGCTAAATCCTTCGACTTCGATATTCGAAGTCGAAGGATTTCTATTCCTAGTCGAATATCGAGGGTTAATTAACCCTCGATATTCGACCCTTGGTGAATCGGCCCCTAAGGGTCGAATATCGAGGGTTAATATTCGACCATCGAAATAAAATCCTTCGACTTCGAATATCGAAGTCGAAGGATTTACCGCAAATACTTTGATCGAACGATCGAAGGGAAAATCGTTACATCGAACGAAATCGTTTGATCGAATGATTAAATCCTTCGAATCAAACGATTTCTTTTGATCAAAAAAAAGCATAATAAGCTTATGGGGAAGGTCCCCATAGGTTAACATTGATGCTCAGTAGGTTTAAAGTTCCGAAGTAGGTAGTCAAAGTTTTTTTTTAAAGAGACTATCGAATGGTCGAATAGTCGAACGTTTTTTAATTTGAATCGTTCGATTTGAAGTTGAAAGTCGTAGTCAAAGGTTGAAGTAGCCTATTCGATGTCGAAGTACCCAAAAAAACCTTCGAAATTCAAAGTTTTTTTACTTTGAATCCTTCACTCGAGCTTAGTAAATGTGTCCCGTAATGTTACATTTACACAAAATAAATATGTTTCCTACTGTGTAAATCAAAAGCGTGATGTTGTATAAAGTAAATATTTACTATACAGGTATGGAATCCTTTATGCTGAAACCCGTTATCCAGAGTTATGGGAAGGCCATCTCAAAGCATCTATTCTAACCAATTAATTGTCATTTAAAAAAAGGATTTTTTACTATATGGTAAGCTCCATACTGGAGGCAAAACAACCCTATTGGGTTTAATGTTTAAAGGTCTTTCAAAACACCCCACACAAGTGCCAATTATCCATTAATTCATTACGTAAATATTTCATGTTCAACTCCTCCATATGTGTATGTAATAAACACTTAAACATCTAAAGTGTGTGTATATACTGTAGAAGAACACCTGTGCTCTTCTTATATAATTGAACAATTAGACCAACATAACCTTTAGAACGATGTATAACGCAACCCTCACTATCCATTAAGCTATTACTATTAAAGTAAAAGTATGTCATGAACTCAACCAGTAAATATGATCACCTTCGCTCATCACCCATCTTGTCATATTGACTTCTACAGCCCTCAGAAATTAAAGGAAAACTATACCCCCAAAATGAATACTTAAGCAACAGATAGTTTATATCAAATTGAATGACATATTAAAGAATCTTACCAAACTGGAATATATATTTAAGTAAATAGTGCCCTTTTATATCTCTTGCCTTGAGCCACCATTTCGTGACTCTATCTGTGCTGCCTCAGAGATCACCTGACCAGAAATACTACAACACTAACTGTAACAGGAAGAAGTGAGGAAGCAAAAGGCAGAACTCTGTCTGTTAATTGGCTCATGTGACCTTACATGTGGTTTGTATGTGTGCACAGTGAATCTTACGATCTCAGGGGGCGGCCCTTATTTTTTAAAATGGCAATTTTCTATTTAGGATTACCCAATGGCACATACTACTAAAAAAGTATATTATTTAATATAATGGTTCATTTACATGAAGCAGGGTTTTACACATGAGCTGTTTTACTCAGTATATTTTAATAGAGACCTACATTGTTTGGGGGGTATAGTTTTCCTTTAAATCTTGGCCATTAGGTTATCAAGGATAGTAATAACATCTTACACTCTGAGTTTTTTTGTCATTTAACACAAACATCATTTTGGTCTTTTACAAAAACATCTCGAAAAAATACCAATGCAAATTTGTGCAAGTATGGAAGTACTTGTGCCCAAGAACTAGGGTTTCTACCTGTCTGGATTTTGACCCAAACAGCCTGGTTTTTGGAAGGGCTGTCTCGGTCAAAACTTCCTGCCCGGGTTTCCAAATAATAAAATCCAGACTGATGCAGTGATTGACTAATTGCCACATCATAACCCATCCCCTGACAACATGGCCTGACTCTTCGCATTACTCATTCTGCCTCTGCGTCACCACCCAAGCCTCCGTGACTTAACAATCCACATCCCACCTGGACTTCATCCAATATGAAGGTGGCAACCCTACCAAGCACATTCATTCCACTTAATTCCAGGGATCCCACAGCATGGTGCTTTTTATTGCAAAAAGATGTCATATAATACCATTTTTGACACCAAGTACACACAGAATGTGATGCAAAAGTCTACAGTGATGCACTACAGCATTCATTTAAACTTGTTAGCCACACTTGATATGCTTTGAAAATGTAACTTTGCAGAATGGATGTTTTGCCAACACTATGCATATCTCAGTTCTTCTAGTTAGAATGTTTTGGGTGTGTATCCCTCGCTGCTTCTGTGCCATTATCTACTATTCTACAGTGTCTTACATTCCTATTCACCCCTCGCATTTCTACTTATCTTTAAATCATGAATGCCTGACCTAACATGACTAAAAAACAAAAAGTGGTGTGGAAAATTCACACTAAAGGAAACCCACATTAATCATGAAAAAATCTTAAATTACACTTTATATTTTAAAATAGAAATCTATAGACATTGTTTTTAAGGTTTGAAAATAATAACAGTGATGGGCAAAATCATTTAAGGGGTACTATTTTTGCAGCGAACATTTTCGCTACAAAAAAAGGCCCATAGATTCCAATGTATTGTACACTGAAAACGTTGCCAGAAGAAAGGAAAAAAAAGTTGGCACAGAAGAGAAACGTTCACCATGAAAAAAGCGCGTTGACTTCAATGCATTTCGCAAATTTTTTCGCTGAAGCAAAAAAGGGCCAGTTGTTAATGAAACATCATGAATAGGCTGTACTGATGCATATTATGTTACTCTGTAGTACATTTAGCAGAGGGCTAATTGCCTGTCCAACAATAACCTGTTCTGGGTGAATCTGATTTCTGTTCCCAAACTCTCATCATAAATTTAAATACATTTTCAAGTCTCAGTCTGGCTATGGAACTATTTCGATGCAAGCAGCAGATGTGATCTATTTCTATTTCCTCAAAATCTCGATTGTTATTATTTATGATAATATATGGGAATTTGAACATTGGTATGTTATAATTAGACTTATTAGTCATCTGCAAATGCTACGCCTAAATAACTATTATAAATCAAGGGTGGGGGACCTAGAATGATCACCAATTATATTGAACTATTCTAAATTAACTGGTTAAGCAACCATCTGCAGGAAGCCATTGGTTAAAATATAACTCAATGGCGAATAAAAAGGATTTGCCAAAGGGTAGTGCACATATTGATTTTCTATTTTCCAGAATAAGCAGCAGATTATTCAAAGCTATGACATTTGATATTTTGACAATTTGTTCTGCATGTTAGCGTTGATATAGATATTTACTGATATCTTGGCTTATTATTAAATAGATAAACTAATGAACAAATTATTATTATTCATGCACAATTTATATCTAATAATATGTATCTGGTCATATGTTGTAAGTAAGGACTGCTCTAGCACAGTCTACTGATTAATGAGCAGTGTGGAAAGCTTCAAAATTACATTAATCAATCAATTACATAGGCATATCATGGGGCTTGCCTTTGGTTCCATTTGATTTTATTACAAATTGTAATCATGGGTGTGCAAGACAGGTACCAGGAAAAACCCATATAGAAGTATAGTAGATACTATAATTGTTTTAATAGTAGCTAGTAGCTTTTTTCCCTTTCCTATTATAAAACAGAATTGCCTAGTGTTGGTGGCCTTCTGTGTCAACTTTTCTATTCCATTTCTGTGTATTCTGTGTATCTTGGTGGCAAGTACAGTTTGGCCTTGACTAAAGATATAGTAACTAGTCAATAGATTTGGCCATCTGGTGATGCATGTCCAGAAATAGCACTGTTAGCATAATTTGCATATTTCTACATGGGAACGCATGGATGAATTAAAGGGTTAATTATTAATGTGCAAATGTACTCTAGGTAAATTAGTTCTACAAACATTAAGGGGCCGTTTCACTAACTTCGAGTGAAGGATTCGAAGTTGAAAAACTTTGAATTTCGAAGTTTTTTTTGGGCTACTTTGACCATCGAATGGGCTACTTCGACCTTCGACTACGACTTCAAATCGAAGGATTCGAAGTAAAAATCGTTCGACTATTCGACCATTTGATAGTCGAAGTACTGTCTCTTTAACAAAAACTTCGACCCCCTAGTTCGCCATCTAAAAGCTACCGAAGTCAATGTTAGCCTATGGGGAAGGTCCCCATAGGCTTGGCTAACTTTTTTTGATCGAAGGATATTCCTTCGATCGTTGGATTTAAATCCTTCGAATCGTTTGATTCAAAGGATTTAATCGTTTGATCGAAGGAATTATCCTTCGATCGTTCGATCGAACTATCTGCACTAAATCCTTCGACTTCGATATTGGAAGTCGAAGGATTTTAATTCCTAGTCGAATATTGAGGGTTAATTAACCCTCGATATTCGACCCTTAGTGAATCGCCCCCCTACTGTATACAGTACATTAGCCAAAATTTGAGGGAAGATTCAGATCAGCCCCTGGACATGTTGACTAAGGACTACATCCAAGCGGTATTCCACAGTATTTTTTTTCACCTGGCCCAATCAACATGTTATTAAATTGTGATCAGATACTGGTATTTCAGCATGGGCCAACATCCTGTTAACATGCAGACCAAGTAGGCAATATCTGAGCAATATCTCATATGTATAGGCACCTTCAGTTCTATATGCCATGCAGTTATACCCCTAACTTGAAAGTCATCAAGAGACTTGGGTGCAGAACTTGACAAACCAAACAACCTCTCAAAGAAAAATGTTAAGGCTGTTTACGAACAGATTCTGTTTGGGATGCCATAATTATGTATACAGTACATCATAAAATTAATGTTTGGGCTATCACCTAGACAAAATCATCTAATCCTAAAGGTCACAGTGGGAAGGTGTGACACAATGAGAAAGCATCTTCCATAACTTCCATCTTCCATATTTGCACTTTAATACATTTACATTCAGTCATAAATTGATTTAGTCCTGTTTCTGCAGTGTCAACTAAAAGTATCCAATAGTTAAAGTAGAATAGACATTGTACAGTAGTTAATTATTGCTATTTGTTTAGTAAACTATATAGCAGTGTAATAATATTATGTTATATGTAATGATAACAAACTAGTATTTAGCATTCCCTAAACAGACAACACAAGAATGTATGCAAATAATATGCAAACAGTCATTAAAAATTACTTAAGGAAAACATTAAAAAGAATTTAGGATAATGTCAGTTTACAGCCGGTCTTTTGTGGTAGGGTGGGTATGCACAATAATATAAATATAACGTGACAGCAAAAATTCTGAGATTGTTCAATAGACCAATAAACAGTTAAATTTTGCAAGTATCATTTCCACATTTTGAAACTTCTAAACAACACAAACAATTGTGTATAACTCTGGATAGTATTTTCTTTTAACAGTATGGATAAAATGCAAGACAACGTTTTTGCTTTATGTTGTAAAGAGGTTTTTCACCTTCATGTGACATCTAAGAGTTTGGTCCTTTAGAAAAATCCTATTAACTGGACTTTTTTTTCTTTTGCTTTCTTATCATCAATAAAAACAAAGAGGGCTGGCAGCACAGTGAGTAAACACTCCAGGGGACTGACATACACAAATTATAGCTGTTCAAGGAAGCTATTCCGTTTTAACTGCAGCTGGTCAGGTTGGGTAGAAACTGGAAGTTGAAAAGCAAGTTTCAATGTTCAAAGTTGAAAAGCAAGTTGGGAATGTGAAAAAAAGGGAAAATGTTTATATTAACTTTTGGAGAATGTTATCCACTGTTTCTATGCATGAGTCAAATATGATATATAATGTGTCACTTGTAAAAGAAAGAAAACAGCATTAATAATAAAAAAAACTTTAGCATCTGTATAGCGATTGCCATATTTGTAGAAATAAAACAACAAAGTAAGATGGCTTAACCACATAGATAAACTCAGCATGTGAGACAGTGACAATAAAATTACGACTACAGAAGTACTGTTCCAAAAGTTAAGCCAATGGTATAGATAAAGCACCAAGAAGTCAAGCTATATAGTAATTAGTGCAGTCTTGTGCACACGATTACTATTGTTGTAACGATTTTACAGTTGAGCGGAAAGCATTTTCCTCTGTATGTTTTGATTTCTTAGAAAATAATTTCTGCTACAGGTGGTATAAAAGCTTTTGAATTTGCAAACACATATTATTAACAAAGGAAATACTTGAATTGCATTTTGGAATTAATTGTAGAGATGAAAAACAACAAATTGCAAGTTTCTTCCTAACCCCAATTTCTTTTTAAACTTGGAACATGGAGAAATACCATCATTGTCTGACATTTAGTTATGTTAAAATAATAACTAGGGATGCACCGAATCCACTATTTTGGATTCGGCCGAACCCCCGAATCCTTCATGAAAGATTCGGCCAAATACCAAACCGAATCCGAACCCTAATTTGCATAATGCAAATTAGGGGTGGGAAGGGGAAAACATTTTTTACTTCCTTGTTTTCGGACAAAAAGTCACGTGATTTCCCTCCCCACCCCTAATTTGCATATGCAAATTAGGATTCGGATTTGGTTCGGCCAGGCAGAAGCATTCGGCCGAATCCGAATCTTGCTGAAAAAGGCCGAATCCTGGCCAAATCCCGAACCGAATCCTGGATTCGGTGCATCCCTAATAATAACACAAAGCATTAAAATGTTACACTTGGAGGTCCAAAAAGGTTCATACCATTTTGAGAGATTATGGCCAATCTAGTTATCATGATTCTCATTATTAAAACATCATGCTTACAGTAGTTGTATGAGTGTATGTAGAGATGGAAATGTATTAAAATGAAGGGCTTTATATACAATTTCCTTTCTGAGTTGGATACAGGGAATTATTTACTCTGATACTGTTTTGCAGGACTGTTTTTATAGGCAGGGCACAAACATAAGGGTTCTTGCTTCATTTTTGCCATTTACTCCCAACTAGTGATTGTCAAAAATTTGCTGAATGCATTGTCAAACAATTTTTTTTTCACCCATTTGAGTGCATGGGTGTCTTTTTCACAAGAAACCTGGTGAAAATCAACACTCATAAATACTCCTAACTAATATAAGGTCATGGCCCCATGCCTGCTTAGTAATCTCTTACTGCCAAAAGTCCTCACCAATCAATTAAATGATCGGCCCATGACAGGGTCTGGTACTGTCACGGTTTGCTTGTTAAAGCAAGTGTCCCCAATCAATTTCAGCCTGGGGACCACAATAGCCATAGGCAAATTGCTTTCCCATTTGTATAGGAACAATTTCAGGCTGAAAAGAGTGTTTGGGCTGGCACAGTTTTCCCTGTAGCCAAAAAGCCAGCTAATTATTAAGTGCCCTGCAAAGCTGAAACTGTCACAAAATTAGAAACAAATCCAGAAAAAAAATAATAAAACACCCCCCTCCATTTTCCCTAGACAAATACAAAGCAACATATTTTAAAGATGGTAGAATAGCTTTATAAGCATTCATTTGTAGAGGGTAATAGCACCAGGGCCTAAGGGCCATTGTACATTAGATATTAGAGTTGAAGGAACTATACCTTTCATATAAAAAAGCCCATAGTTTTTATTTATTATTTCACTAACATATTGAGAAATGTAAAAGCATAGATTACTATACTGTGTGCACATAATATTCCTTCTCTACATTTGATTTATAAAGATGAAGTAAAGTGGTCTTGACTATTGAACTTGATGAAAGGTTTCAATGAAAAGTTATTTCACTTTAAACATCAACGGTTCCAGTATGTTTGCACTAGAAATGCATAACCAGCGACACTATTCTTACTCCTAATCCTAAGACAATTTGCAGATGTCCTTCCATTTTTTAAAATGTTGTAAACTTAATGATTTAATGTTTTATTCTCTAGTGTGGAATTTAAACCCCTGTCAGGGTTACTTGGCATAATGACCAGGCCGTGGCCTGAGTGTCATCATGAAAGTGGAGGGCCTGAGTAGAAAGATGAGTTGTAATCACCTGCAATTAATCTCTCTGCTTGTCAGGGTCACTAACCCTCGAAAATGCAGTGTTGCTATGATTGCTTTCATCTGCAATGAAGTAAAATTTGTACTCCACCATTAAGCTTTACATAGTACTCACTTATTTCACAGGGATTTCTATTATTTTGGTCTCAAACATCTAGGTAGGAAGACCGTTATAGGTATGAAATCCATTACCTGGAAACCCATTATCCAGAAAGCTCAGATTTACAGAATTCCTGTCTCCAATAGACTCCATTTTATCTAAATAACTTTTTAAAAAATGTAATAATAAAACAGTAGCGTATACTTGATCCAAACTAAGATATAATTAATCCTTATTGGAAGCAAAACCAGCCTATTGGGTTTATTTAATGCTGACATGATTTTCTAGTAGATATGAAGATCCAAATTATGGAAAGATCCATTATCCAGAAAAACCCATGGTCCAGAGCATTCTAGATAATGGATTCTATACCTGTACTAGAAAACTGATCTGTAATATCTCCAATTTGGGTAAACCAATCAACCTTATTACATTTATAACCAAGATAGAGGGAATGTAGAAAAGCTCCAAATCAAGTTTGTAAATCATACAGGATCTAGTGGAGATAAATCTAAGGCAAATTGACTTTGTCTATTCTAGAAAATGTTTCACCACTCATCTGAGTGGTTTCTTCAGTTCAACTGAGTGGTGTGATAGATAGAGTCACTGACATCCAATCCCATGGTAATTGTAAGCTACCTTAATAAATTTAATACGTTTGGAAATTGGTGACTGTATTACCTTTACGGGTTAAAAATGTCTGGGAATTCCCTACCAATAGGATGAGTGGTAAAACATTCTTAAGAATACTCATAAATTCTAAAGCAACATATCTAAAGCAAAGATTTATTGTGTCCTCCGCCTTACGCGTTTCCGAATTAATCTCAGTATCGGCTGCTACAAATCCCGATCTAAGCCACTCTGGTTTTTGATACTTATTTATTATTACATTTTCCCTAAAATGACCTTTGCGGGAAAAGCTCTGATTTTCACAATTTTTTCACCCGGAGTTTTCTCCCGAAAGCTCCGCAAACATCGTGAAATTTCCCGAAACCCCTGACACCACCAAAAATCAATGCGACTGTTCCCATTGACTTTTATGCAACCTCGACAGGTTTGAGGTGCCGTGTTTTTATATTCAGGCTTTTTAGCCCTCGGGTTTAATAAATTCCGAAAAATTCATGATTTTTTTAAAAGCCTATTATAACACAAAAAATCACAAATTTTTCTGATTTCAGGGAATTTCAGGTATTCGGAGCTTAGTAAATAACCCCCTTAATCATAGCCTATGATTTAGGGGCCGATTCACCAAGGGTCGAATATCGAGGGGAATTGAAATCCTTCAACTTCGAATATTGAAGTCAAAGGATTTAGCGCAGAAAATTCGATCGAACGATCGAAGGAATAATCCTTCGATCGAACGATTAAATCCTTGGAATCGAACGATTCGAAGGATTTTAATCCAACGATCGAAGGAATATCCTTCGATCAAAAAAACTTAGGCAAGCCTATGGGGACCTTCCCCATAGGCGAACATTGACTTCGGTAGCTTTTATCTGCCGAACTAGGGGGTCGAATTTTTTTTTTTAAAGAGACAATACTTCGACTATCGAATGGTCGAATAGTCGAACGATTTTTAGTTCGAATCCTTCGATAGTCGTAGTCGAAGGTCGAAGTAGCCCATTCGATGGTCGAAGTAGCCCAAAAAACACTTCGAAATTCGAAGTTTTTTTACTTCGAATCATTCACTCGAAGTTAGTGAATCGGCCCCTAAGTGTTTCTGACACGAAACATGGTGGAACACTGCCTTCACTTGCGTGCCTGCGCCAAATTTATCTTTCACTTCCACTTCCCTAATGTGGTGAGTAAACTTTTTACTGTGTGAAGGCCTCTCTATGTCTTATTAGATATATCTTCACTCAATTCTGTATATCATGATGTGGATGAATGAACACCTTCCTAGACATATTTGCCCATCATGTTTTTAAGTTGTGGGCAGATTTGTCTCATGCCTAGTCTATATTTTAATGGGTGGGTCTATATATTAAAAAGCTTAGATGTGTAATTATTTTCATCCTATTCTATGTATATACCTTAACCTAGACCTAAACATGTGTTTAACGTTCTAGTTCTAATATAGTATGCCCTCTGTACTGTATCTAAATGTATAATTGATAGTAGTAATTCACAAAATATCTTGTGTGAACAAGATATTTTGTGAACATACCATTACTAGTCAAAGGGTTAAAAAGGCACCTGTGCAAGGAGAGGGTGAATGTTAATTTGATATTTCACAATACAAAAATAATGTAGGAAACATTAATGTTATTGCTTAAACAAGTATATTGCTTAGAATTCCCCAAAATGTCAGATTGCTGATACCTTTGGTTCAAATACACTGGACTGAAGCAATTACCATTCCTTTCGCTGTATGAAAGTTTTCTTTACAGATGCAGCCACTTTGGTTTGTCTGTTTGACACAGAATAACTAAACACAGATATCCCATTTATCTCATTTAACACAGAAAACTGCGTCACAACATCCCATCTAATTAAAGCATTCACCATTGTGAACAATGGAGCTTTGGTATGCTAATGAAAAGGTTAAATGCATTAAATGAGTTAAGATGACTTAAGATAACACAGTTTCTTCAATTACCCCTGAGTCATGACGCATTTAACTCACAAATCCAAGTGGCTTCATCTGTATATGAGTGTCTTTTTTCTGAATCCTTGAAGTGTGACTCAATTCCAAGGTTCTGAAACACGACAAACCATTCAATGTAGAGATGTGACCTGTATCGCTGACTTTGTTGCTATGATATATTGTGATGTTTTGTGCAAGCATTACTCTCCAACAATATAGAAAATAGTTGATTCATTGTGATAGACTAAAATACAATTTTGATACTAATCTTTTCCCTTTTTTTAGTGGTGCACTCTTATTACCTACTGTATCTGTCCATACAATGATTAATAGTTGTTTTTACCCAAGGCTTTTGTTATCTAAAATGATTTTATTAAGTCCGGCAACACAATATTTTATACTGTAATGGCCAAGAACACAGAGATTAATCTTAATGAAACTCGACTTCACTGTAATGTGCAAATGCAACTTCAAGCTTTAGAATCACACAAGTTGAAGTCATCACTGCAATATTAATGAAAACATACAGTAAACTCCAAATTTTAGGAAAGCCACATGTTCAACAATGCATTCTTGATAAGAGGATTCAGTTAGTGATTTCTGTCTTATACTTCTGACAATGGGGAACAGCTTTAGAGCAATCCTTTAGGGGGTTATTTACTAAACCCCGAATGCAAAAATCATGAAAAATTTGTAAAATCTGCCTTTTAAAAAATCAATTTTTCGGAATTTATTAAACCCAGAGGATGCAAAAATCCAAATCTGAAAATCCGGCATCTCAGACCTGTCGAGGTCGCATATTAGTCAATGGGAGAAGTCCCGATGATTTAATGATGTGCTCTGAGTTTCGTGCAGTACCCCGAAGTTTTCAGAGTTTTCTGGTGAAAAATCCAAAAAATATGTGAAAATCAAATGAAAAATCTGAAAAATTTGTGAAAATCAGATAAAACATCCAAAAAATTGTGAAGATCTGAAAGCAGATCGGGTTTGATCGGAATTTGTAGCAGAAAATATTGAGATAAATTTGGACTTTGATAAATAACCCCCTAAAAGTGTTTTCTTGAGATCTGACTATACCTTATAATCCATAGTTTCATCTATGTATTACATGCATTTCATATTAATGTACTGCAGAGCAAATCAGTTTTGAATGTTCCATATCAGAAGACACACTTAAGAAACTCTAATTGAAGTCAAAGGCTTCAAGTGTGAAATACCATCAGGGAAGCCCACGTTTATTTTAATATCATAGGTCGAGAAAACACTATAAAAAAGATGTCAAAAACTAAAGAAAAATCAAATAAATCCATTTTGAAAAATAATTAATAAATTAAAATCTCCTGGAATAATCTGCCCAATTAGCATTTACTAAGATAGCATTCCAGTAGTGATGCTTGCCACTTCCAGCTCTCCTCATCTTAACCTGCTGTGCTTGCAAACATTTCAAAAATCTCCTACCAGCATGCACAGCTTTTCCAACTACTGTAACTTATCATCGATCACACAGTATATAAGGGAGGGGGAGTGAGCTGCTACAGCACCTATGGGATTTAAAAGATTTTGCATAGCATAAAACATTGCTTTAAAAACCCAGCAAGGTATGATATTTGCTTCTACTGTATGTATTAGATCTATTATTCAGAATGCTCACGGCTTTTATATAATAGACTCTATGAGAGATGGCCTTTCTGTATGAAAAGATAAGGGATCCAATACCTGTATTCCTTTTCTACAGGACCCTATGGGGTGAGAGAGTTTTGATGTGCCATATCATATAGTGCCTTAAGTTGGCAAGATTTTTCCTTTTGGTTTCCATCCACCATGAAAGTCCCCTTTAAGATAGTTTTCACACAGCCCTAAGGTTCAATAATTTAATTTACATGGTATGTATTTAGGGACATGTTTATTAACATTGGAGATAAATATCTGGAGAGATTTCTGGAGATGTTGCCCATAGCAACCAATCAGATGTTGCTTTTGTTTTCTAAATTGGCTGTGGCTGTTTAAATCTAATTGCTGATTGGTTGCCATGGGCAACATCTCCAGAAATCTCTCCAGATATTTATCTCCAATGTTAGTAAACATGCCCCTTAATGGTTATGTTATGACTTAAAATTGCATCTCAGTGTTCCAATACTGAGGCGCCATCACTATTCATCAGTAGTTAAGTTCATTATAGTTCCTGTAAAACCCAACAGAAAATTGAATGAATGCCGAACAACCTAGTAAACTGTGCATTTATTACAGAATTCACATTTACTGCGGTATGGTAATGGCACTACTTACGAATGTAATTGTAAATTACTATTTTTTAAGTATTTAAAATTAATGTGAAACATTTAATCAGCCAGAAAATTATCCTAAAGAATCTTTAAATTACACACAGTAATGAAGAGGAAACACTATTGAAAGTAAATATTTTTTTAATATAGTTTGCTCTACTTTTACATCAGTGTATTTCCATATTTGTTGTAGAAACAGTTGATTTTTGCGGTTTTGTTCATCATTCAGAAACACAGTTACTGGCTAGTGACAACTGAGCTGCATTCTAGAGGGCAAATAATATAGATATCATAATTGTCAACAGCCAGGAAAGAAGGTGAAGGCTGTATTTAGTGGTAGTGTGATCCAAAGGTCCTAAAAAGGGGGCTTCTCAAACTTTGGGACCAGTCTTGGCCCGTTGGCTTGGGTGTGCAAATGTGTTGAGAACCGATTAGATTCCAGTGAGAGGACGTAATAAAAGAGAAAAACATTTTTGAACAAAGGACCAAAACCTTATGTTAAACATGAGCCAAGTAAAAAACTGTTGTGGAGTCTTCTACAAATGAAGATGTCCTAGTGCTTAGACAGGTAGCTAGCAACCCAGCCCAACATCCCCAGAAAAGTTTTAAAAAAAAGGCCTAAATGGGTGACACAAAATTGTTCACAAACTGTATACAAGTTTAGGATCACTTATCCGGAAACCCAATATCCAGAAAGCTCCGAATTACGGAATGGCTGTCTCCCATAGACTCCATTTTATCCAAATAATCCACATTTTTAAAAATTATTTCCCTATTCTCTGTAATAATAAAACAGTAGCTTGTACTTGATCCCAACTAAGATATAATTAATAATTATTGGAAGCAAAACCAGCCTATTAGGTTTATTTAATGTTTAAATGAATTTCTAGTAGACTTAAGGCATGAAGACCCAAATTACAGAAAGATCCATTATCCGGAAAACCCCAGGTCCCGAGCATTCTGGATAACAGGTCCCATACCTGTATTAATAATAAAATCATAATGTGGTACAAAGAAGTCTAAGCCGCCCATAAGTAGTATAAAAATAAAATAAATTATTAAATTCAGCCAGAACTGCCTTACTGCTAAACATGGTGCTTTCTATTTGGTATTTTAATGTAATGTCCCGATATAGATTATACAATATTTCCTCTCTTTCTGTGGGAATTGAATTACATTATGTTAAAAATATTGGCAGGGGCATTGGTGTCAAAATACTCTTAAGAGGGAATAATACAATACCGACATTTAATAATTTCACAAGCAATGTTTCCTCTTCCTTCCAGAGACAGCCTGTAAATTTCAAAGTTCCGGCCTGATTCAGAAAATATGTTTAATTGAAAGCATGCAAGTCATTCATGGATGTACAGCATGTGATGTTGCTTGTTGCTTATACTACAGATGTCTTCATGTTTGTAGAATCACATTTCATATAACTGTCCCCAGAGACTTTTTTTTACCCCACAATGTTTTCATCTCATTATGTTAATTAGAATAAAATTGTCAGCCTCTTGATGAATGACACATAATTACTTTAACCCATATTTTAAGATGCAATAAAAAGGGCTAGGTAAATGCTATGTAATTATCTTGTGATTATTAAGCTGCTCCTTTTAGAAAATAACTTCTCTTCCATCTGATCATATCTTGGCCAAAAGTTTCCTATTATTTCCTATTCTGTAACTACTAGGTAAATAATATATAATAATGATGTATATATATATACATATAGCTATATGACTCACACATCTATAAATTAGCTTATTACAGTGGTTTCCAAGTGAATGTTATTCAGAATATATGGGCGTATATATATATATATATATATATTCCCATATATAGCATTTATATAGTAGGTAGGTGAATTTTTATTTATTAAGCTCTAAATACAAATGTCAGAAAAGAAGCTCCAATATCTTGACCATTTGTTTCAAAAGGCAGCTTCTGACACCTGTCATACCACCCTATTCTTGCCTTTGTGCTATCTGCTTCAGTTGACTGATGACTCTGTTGGGATTATATTGAGCAAAATAAAAATATTTCATGCATAACAGTGAGATAACCCTTTACTTCTACTAAGGGCCCAATATGCTCAAAGACTACTACTGTCAGCTTTAATATATCATGTCTTTCATTTAGATGAACCTGGAAATCAGTTTTACAGGAAAGTTGGAGCCAGAAAAGACACCACGTTTTAATCATACTTTGTGATCATTTGGTTAAATCCATGCTCATTGAGTGCATTAATTGGACAGAAATGGCTAATTATCAGTTAGAGCCTTGGCTCTGTGTAACATATAATTTAAAGTGCAAACACACAAGAAGAATGCACCACATATACAATAAAAGGATATTAGAAGTTACTATGGCTTTATGCAGGTTATAAGACTGCTTAGTGACATCTAAATCTTTGCATTTTAAAGTATTTTAAAGTGACATTAAAAATAAATGATTACATGTATAGGATTCGCTTATCCAGAAACTCATTATCCATAATTTTTCAGTAAATTTTAGAAGACTTAAGGTAAATGCATCCACATTACCCCTTATCTGGATTCCAAGTCCTAAGCATTCTGGATAACAGGTCCTGTATCTTTATTATTATGATTAGTATCAAAGCCATTTGACACACCTTAGCATTAGCAATGTTTCTAGCCAATTACATTACCTGAACAATTTCTAAGGATCTATTTTATAGGCTATCCATAGTGTCAAGAGAAAAATTTTCTATAAAAACCCTTTTATAACAACTCCCATATCCCTTGAAAGGTCCATAGCTATCATCATCAATGCACTGAAAGTCATAAAAAGATCACCTGTTTAGAAAAACAAGTGCAAACATGTTCTTGAGTTTATACATGGTCCTTAGCACCTTGCAGCAAACACCAGTGCAACTGTTCAGCCTTCTCCACTAGATGTTGTGTATGTGTACAGAGTCAAGTGGAAGGAAGTAGGGTCAGAAATAATAGCAACCATTACAACCATGGTTAGGGGTACATTTCAGTGGAGCATTATATTTAAAAAGCTTGTCTATTATCTCTGGGGTCTCATCCCATACTCCAAAAACATGCTAGGTTAAAATGCTGATAAAGCTTATCCTCGTGTGTGCAGATGTGTCTTTATTTAGGTTGTTAGTGGCAGGTGCTAATTTCAATGCTGAAAATGTATAATATATTGGGGCTTTTTTAAAAAAAAATTATAATTTCCCTGCCTTTTTCTTGGTGCTTACATTTTGCTAATCGACTACAGCTGCGTAAAAATAGCATCGCTATTGTGTTTTATAGCAGAGATTCTCCCACAGAGAGAGACAGTCAATGGTTATTTATAAGAAGACACAGACCCATTATTGTATAAATTAATGCTGGAAGGAAAGCCTGTTACTCGAGCAATTTAGCAGAGTGGGAGAGGTAATACTGTGACTGTAAATAGACATCAGCAGCAAAAAGTTTTAAAACATTACTTTAATTAATGCAAACAAGTACTACTTGAAGTAAAATATTATTTAGATGTTTGATGCAGTATTGTAAGTTTCTGAATACTTGATACTGTAGTTCAGTATAAATCAATTATTGTATCATTTGCAAAGAATTCACACTAGTGATGGGTGAATAAATTCACCTGGCGTGAATTTGCCGCAAATGTTGCGAAACTCGCGCAAAAATTCGCCAGCGTCAAAAAAAAAGTCGGTGGTGTCATAATCATTGCGCATAAACACTATTTGGGCGCCCACTGACTTTAACGCCGGTGTCAATTTCCGAGTTTCAATAATTTTTTTGTGAATCTTTTACTGTTTCGAGAATTTCGATGGAAATTCACAAATTTTTCGGCTAAGCGAAACAAGAGAAATTCACCCATCACTAATTCCCACACATCTTTTCTGCACAATAGGGCAGTCTCTATTTGACATGTATTTTCAAACCTATCTGGGTAGATATCTGGCCAATTCCTAAACAGTTATCAGCCAAAAAAATTGATGTTTTGTCCCAAACCAACAATATCAACTTGTGTATGACCAGCATGATATAAATATAATTGGCTTTCAATTATCATCCTATAATGATTTGTCATTAAACACAATTCCATTATTTTTTTTTTCCAACCATTATTTTTTATTGCTGACAAAACTCAAACTTGTAAGGATCCGCCTATCAAACTTTAACAATTACTGACATTCTCCATAGACTAACTATCAGGAAAGCCCAATGGGATTTGAAGAAAACTGAAGATTGCCATGGAAATAAGAAAAATGTGCCAGCTCTCTCTGGCATTGCATTGTTTTGAGATCCCACCAGAATTCACCACAGGGGAAATGGGTCTGTTATAAAGTATTCCCTGTTTTATAAATGTACTGCATGGGTAAAGGAAAACAAATGTACCTTTCAATTTCAATAACCAAACACATATACATCTAGCTGCATCTAAAATTAGACATTGCAATAAAATAGGAGTATGTTTTATCTTTTCTCAAAAATGATAGTTATATTTCATAATTAGCTGGTTAGTCTGTGAAAATTTATTGTCCTGGTAAGATGTTGACTGCTAGAGTTGAGAATTGTGCTTGATGCCATATACAGTATTTTTAAGGGACTTGTCATCCCCATTTTACTCTTCTGAATGTAAACATTTAATTCTTCAACATTCTAAACATATCTATTTAATCAGCCCTAAACTCTCTAGCCATGATATTCTACACAGGCTCAATGTCATTAGGCAATATACCCTGCTAATTGCAATCATTCTATCCAAAATGTTAAATCTTGCTTTGGCTTTTCAGTCTAGCCATTCTATCCTACATTTTTATCACCGTAAGCAGTGAATGTAAGTCTCTTATTTTTAATCAAGCTATGCTATAGTTCACTTTGCCCCCACACTACTTGACTTAAATATTACTTTATACCTGAAGATTTAAGGGATTATATCATGGCACATCTTTTGAGTTTAACACCCACTTTCCGAAGATTAATTTTTCTATGGCACCGCTAAATTAATTCACATTGCCACAATTATGCTGAAACAGTTATTATAGATGGACAGATTTAGAAAATACTGGAATAATGGTGGATATGACATATTCTGTATAGAGAGATAGACAGATGATGTCCTAAAATACTATCAGGGCTGGGCCAGAAAGTACAGGTGCCAAAGGCATGGGTGCCTGCTCACCAACCCCTGACCTGCTCGCAACACCACTGCTGCACAACCCCCTGCCAAGACCTGCTTGTAAACACCAACCGCTGCCATATCTGGCTGACATGCTACCTCCACACCACTTCCCTCCATCATCCTCTCTCATCCCTGTTATCTGGCTCCAATACAGAACACACTGGGTACACATTTTTAATATGACTGAAGAGAAGGCAGCAGTGGTATGTGTCAAAGTTGTAGTGCCCACTACATGTTGTGCTCTAAGTACCTGCCTATTCTGTCTTCTCTTCCTTCTGGCCCTCTATGCCGTCATAATTCTGGTCCTCCCATGAAGACTTTGATAAAGGTTAATTTGACAACTTAGCCCCTGTTTACACATACATTTGTCTTAAAGCATTCTATTAGTCTGCTTATTTTATGCTGTCATATTAATTTTTCTTGTTTACCGTATATACTCGAGTATAAGCCGACCCGAGTATAAGCCGAGGTACCTAATTTTACCTACGAAAACTGGGAAAACTTATTGACTCTAGTATAAGCCTAGACACAACTACAGCCCTGTCTCCCAGCAGCGCACATTCTGCCAAAGCGACCCCCCCAGTGACCAACCGAACTTCTTTGCAAAGTTGATGGTGACAGAGAATTGCCAAACGGATTACTGTGTGCATTGTCCCACTGTCCCACTACCATGTGCAGAGGGTGCTGTTTGATATTGCCATCACTGTTAATCTTTCGTATAACCAACAGAGGGCACTGTGTGATATTGCAGTCACTGTTATTCTTTTATATAACCAACAGAGGGCGCTGTGTGATATTGCAGTCACTGTTAATCTTTCATATAACCAACAGAGGGCACTGTGTGATATTGCAGTCACTGTTATTCTTCCATATAACCAACAGATGGCGCTGTGTGATATTGCAGTCACTGTTATTCTTTCATATAACCAACAGAGGGTGCTGTGTGATATTTTGGCCTTTTTATTACCAACGCCTGTGAGACACTCATTATATTTGCTGCACTTATCACTAGGTAACACTTGCACAGACCCACACACATTACACCTATTACACTCCACATTTAGCTTTTCTTTTTTCATCTCCCTCTAAATCTATACTCACACCTGTACTTATACTTACACACATACACACACAAGTGTGCACTTATATATACAACTTTACTTTTCCTTCATTATAGTCTCTTCACAATCACATTTTTTTTTTTTTTAAATGGGCGTTGGTCTGGGCAGTCTCCCCTTCAAAAGCCGCATATGCAGGTGGCGGGGGAGGATCTAGTCCAGATTGAAACCAAGGTTTTAAATTTTGATCGCAGGTAAACAGGTTAGGGACCGCCGTATGGGGTTTACCTTGACGTGGTATGGCGGCTTACCAATTTTATGATCATAACTTTGTAACAAAAAACCCTGTTTTTCTTTTTTTAGACAGGGGATTATTGTATTTATATATTTTTTTTTATGGCCTTAGGAGTGCACCCACAACCCCCCTCTCGTGCTGTGTGATATTGCAGTCACTGTTAATCTTTCATATAACCAACAGAGGGCGCTGTGATATTGCAGTCACTGTTATTCTTTTATATAACCAACAGAGGGCGCTGTGTGATATTGCAGTCACTGTTATTCTTTCATATAAACAACAGAGGGCACACTGTTATTCTTTCATATAACCAACAGAGGGCGCTGTGTGATATTGCAGTCACTGTTAATCTTTCATATAACCAACAGAGGGCGCTGTGATATTGCAGTCACTGTTATTCTTTCATACAACCAACAGATGGCGCTGTGTGATATTGCAGTCACTGTTATTCTTTCATACAACCAACAGATGGCGCTGTGTGATATTGCAGTGACTGTTATTCTTTCATATAACCAACAGATGGCGCTGTGTGATATTGCAGTCACTGTTATTCTTTCATATAACCAACAGAGGGTGCACTGTTATTCTTTCATATAACCAACAGAGGGCATTGTGGGATATTGCAGTCTCTCCCCAAGTGTACTGTTGGTATAGGAATGATTAAAAGTGACTTCAATCTCAGCTACTCGTGTCTGGTACCGCTGACCCGAGTATAGGCCGAGCTAGACTTTTTCAGCACATTTTGGATGCTGAAAAACTCGGCTTATACATGGTATATACGGTATGTTAAATAAAATATATTCAAATACATTTGTCTTAAAGGGATGGTTTACCTTTAAGGTAACATTTATTATGTTATAAAATGGCCAATTCAAAGCAACTTTTCAATTGGTTTTCATTATTTATTTTTTATAGTTTTATAGTTAGTTGCCTTTTTCTTCAGGACTCTTTGCGGCTTTCAAAAGGGCGTCGCTGACCCCTTCTACTTTTTATCACACATCTTTCTATTCAGCCCCTCTCTTGTTTATATTCCAGCCTCTTATTCAAAGCAATACATGGTTGCTAGGGTAATTTGGACCCTAGTTACCAGATTGTCTAAAATGCAAATTGAAGAGATGCTGGATAAAAAGCTAAATAACTCAAAAACCTTCAATAATAAAAAAATAAAAACAAATAGCAAAATATCTCAGAATATCACTCTCTACATGATACTAAAAGTTATTTTAAAGGTTAACAATCCCTTAAATTAGTGATGGGCGAATCTGACTCATTTAGCTTTACCAAAAATTCAGGAAACGTGAATGGGCATCAAACGTTGCAACCATTTTTCAAACAGTCCAACATTTTTTTTCTTAGTCTATGGGTGTTTTTCTCAACAAAACATTTTGCAGATTCATAGTCATAATATTTAAGTATATTACTATTCTCTTTTAATGTTGTAATGTTGTATGGTAGGGATTTATTCAAAGTAAGTGAAAAGTTGTAGTGCAGCTAAATTACCCATAATATAGTTATGTTAAGTCTTTTTGTGGTGAATTCACATAGCGAAAACATTAAATAGAAAGAAAGAATAAAAGCCTGACATTTTTTACTGTAATCATGAAAATAATGCTCTTCTATATCAAAAATTGTAATCTTTATTTCTAAAACTTTTTTATATTGCAGAAAAAGATCCACAAATTAGAAGTTTGAAAGTGCTCTTGTTTTCTGAAAGTGCTCTTGTTTCCCTAACTCCATTTTTTTAAACTAAGAACAAATGACAACACTGAATACAACTAACAGATCATTTATCATTAATAGCGATTTCTGGCAATGAAACAAAAGACAATAGAAAGCTTCAAATGTTTTTTGTTGGAGTGATGTTGTGCTTTATTAATTAGGCATATCTAAAATGTTGGCATCCTGTGCCTATTGTCATATTTCATCTGTGGGTTTGCATTAAAAGCTAGGTCTAGGCTGCTCTGTAGATCAGCACTGAAAACAGCTGTTTAGGCCTAAATGTTACAAATACTACAGTGTATTTTGAATAAGAATCACATTGAGGTTGTTTATGATTGAGCAAATATTATAGACAACAGGAAGTTGAGGGGGAAGTCAACAGTATGGAGCCAAAGTATCCCTCCTTTTTTAAGACAAAGAAGAAGCTATTTGTCAGTAGATTGAGTGCTATCATGCCTTATGCTTTACTAGATGCTATAGGTGGTTTATACTATATACTCATAATATATTTGTTACATTACCCACTTAGAATTCAGGCATTATATCCAAAATCTTAAGCATGCTAAATTTTCCCAAGAGTCTTGTCCAAACAGTTCAAAATAATGTTACAAGATCCAGTGACTACGGATAAGAGATTGTGAGTTACACGTGTTACAGCAGATGAATTGCATTAACCTCTGCTCTTTCTTATTATAACCACTGCCCAGTAGAAACAATAACAGGATTACTAAAATCTCACATTGTCTAATGGGATGGTAATAAGATTCAGAGGCCATTAGGGCAAAAAGCAATCCATATTTAACAGTTTAATAAGGTCTTGCTTAAGATTCAGTATTCTTCCTCAAATTGCCACATTCTTATCAGACAATCAATTGTATTTATAGCATTTAAAGACTGGCATTTTTATTTTTTCCGTTTTCATTAGTATTGGCATATTATGAATAGTTTTCAAGGAAAATTATGCAAGACCACGCTGTGTAAAACATTCTACAAAGCCACGTGTATCTAATCTTGAGCATCAAAAAGCATTTCAAATGTCACACAGGATGTATCAACAAATACTTACATATTGAGGAGATAAGTGACTGTAGGCTGTAACAA
Source organism: Xenopus petersii (assembly GCA_038501925.1). Classification (NCBI taxonomy): domain Eukaryota; kingdom Metazoa; phylum Chordata; class Amphibia; order Anura; family Pipidae; genus Xenopus; species Xenopus petersii. The sequence continues at coordinate 20,079,878 of CM076677.1, forward strand.
TGGCTATTGCAAAATGTGCTTTTTAAAGACTGCATTTATTAACACACGTCTGACAAATATTTGGACAAGCAAGGTTAACTCAGTGTTTACAACTGTTCCTGGTTTAAAACTGCAAAGTATAAAGGAGGTTACTTGTTCTTTTTGAGAATAATCAGACAAAGGCTACGTTTGTGTGTATATATATATATATATATATATATATATATATATATATATATATATATATCATTCAAAAAGACCAGCAACACAGGGATTTTAGTGAAACAAATAACATATTGTATTCATGAGTGCATATACAGCCAACGTGACGTTTCGGTCCTCTCCGGAACCTTTCTCAAGGCAACCACACCCAACACTTCATCAAGTTTAAATAGCCAATGGTACCAAATCAATTAGGGAAGTGACATCACCTAAATAAAGTGACTAGTGCATTGTATATTATAACAAAATACATTCATATATCCTAAAATTCATATACATCATCAATAAAAGTTTATAGGTGATTAAGATAAGGTGTAATTGTGTACTAAAATCTCTGTGAAGCATACTTTTATGTAATGTGCAATAAATATAGTAGAAAAAATGTGTTACAACTATATCATGACTGTCTAGCATGTATACAGGGATACTTCCTGTACTATGCTGATAATAAACATTTATTTGCCTACCTTGTTGCATATATGAAACAGTTTCATGCCTAATACATCTAAAATAACATAAACATCAAAGGCATAATGATCATGTAAGCATAGTTTGTAGAAATATTAGTCATACTACTAGGTTCAAATAATACATGACCTATCCTGTAAAAAACAGTTTAATTGCAGTGCCCCATTCAGACCCCTGGGCCACACAATCTAATTCAAAAGTCCAGAAAGTTTCCACCTGGAGTAACATACGATCAATGTTCCTCCCTCTTGGGTTGTCCGAGATGCAGTCAATAGGCATGTGCATATATATATATATATATATATATATATATATATATATATATATATATATATATATATATATATATATATATATATATATATATATATGTATTTATCTCCTTTTGAGTAGTCTTGCTCTAGCAGCTTCTGGAACTGGGTACCAGAAGGTATTTTATTTAAAGTGTTTACTATAAAAAAAAAGGGGAAGAGTGTTATTCATAAAAGAATAGTGGTTTGACCTTTTTGCAGAATATGTATGGATCAAGGTTTTCATTTTACTCTAAGTTTAAAAAAAATCCCTATTATTTTTAGATCATAAAGGTCCTGTAAAAATGTCTGAGCCTCAAGGCACCTTTATTTGCTGTTCCAGTGGTTGATTATCCACCTCCACTTCCCACATACAACTGATAAACATATTCTCTCGCAAGCGGTAAAAGCATTTTTACATCTAGGTAACACTGAAAGAACATTCATTCAGTGTGCTGATTTTATTCAGTCTCTGTTATTAATTGGCAGCATATTGTAACCATAAAAATATATATTTTTTTACTAGGTTCTGATATGCATGTATAAACTCATCTAAACTCTAATTAGGCAAAAAAATATAAACTCTCTCAGAAAATCATGTGTTGTACACAAGGGGACATTTCTGGTAGAGACGTCAGATAATATAATATAAATTTAAGAAAGGTTCTACTTAAATGATTTAAACCAAGACTGATTTATAACAGAGAGGCATCCAGTGAGGTCATGTTGTTAAAATCCGTACTGACAGTTTTGTGAATCAAATACCTGATAATGCAGATTATTACTGTTAGTGCTCCCTCATTATTTGAAAAAGTGCAATCAGAAACGAAGACAAGGTCGACAAATCCTCATTAGAAGGTTCTCAAGTTGGTTCCTTCAAGAGAGTCAGAACGTGATGACACACGTTACCCAGCAGAAATGCAGAAATCTGATTAATTGCCATACGATTTGCTTTTGAGCTATTAAGATCACCAAGACACTGATGTGTGATATTGACTGAAGAATAGCTTCATTTAATCAGCCAGCTCAACCAGAAGCTGAGTGCTCCTATTGGCTTAACTCCCTTTGAAAATACATGTAATATAAAATTTAACCAAAGCTTTTAAAAATGTATCCAGCTGGTGGGTTCCATTTTTGGAGAAAGTCAACATACCAATTTAGTGAATGACCATTCCATTCTCTCAGAATTAAGAAATTTGACAGAACTTAGGCAGCAAACTGGAAAATGAGTTATACACTAAATGGCAGTGTGTTGGGAGTTTCCTTAAATGAGAAGGATCTAGGGGTCTTTTTAGAAAACAAGTTGTCTCATTCTGGGCAGTGTCATCCTGTGGCTACTAAAGCAAATAAAGTTCTGTCTTGCATAAAAAAGGGCATTAACTCAAGGGATGAAAACATAATTATGCCTCTTTATAGGTCCCTGGTGAGGCCTCATCTGGAGTATGCAGTGCAGTTTTGGACTCCAGTCCCAGAGGGATATAAATGAGCTGGAGAGAGTGCAGAGACTAAGTGCAACTAAACTGGTTAGAGGGATGGAAGACAATTATGAGGGTAGACTGTCAAGGTTGGAGTTGTTTTCTCTGGAAAAAAAGCACTTGCGAGGGGACATGATTACACTTTACAAGTACATTAGAGGACATTATAGACAAATAGCAGGGGACCTTTTTACCCATAAAGAGGATCTCCGTACCAGAGGCCACCCCTTTAGACTAGAAGAAAAGAACTTTCATTTGAAGCAACGTAGGGGGTTCTTCACAGTCAGGACAGTGAGGATGTGGAATGCACTGCCGGGTGATGTTGTGATGGCTGATTCAGTTAATGCCTTTAAGAATGGCTTGGATGATTTTTTGGACAGACATAATATTAAAGGCTATTGTGATACTAAGCTCTATAGTTAATATAGGTATGGGTATATATAATGTATGTGAAAGTATGGATGGATGCTGGATTTTCATTTGGAGGAGTTGAACTTGATGGACTTTGTCTTTTTCCAACTCCAATTTAACTATGTAACTATATTCCCCCTTAGTTCAGTATTTCTAGGGTTCCCAGTGTGCATGACACAGCTCCCCTTGTGATTGCCAATCTATTCCAGGCAGCTGTTATATCACTTTGACTTAGCCAACACTCCGTTTTAGTCAACTGTGTGCTTCAGCTACTGTGATATTTGTGCATCAATGAGACTGCATAGTCCATATTCAAAAGTGGATATATACACTTATATACACTATATAGACCAAGGGGCATATTTAGTGAAATCCGACTTTTTCTCACTTTATAAAAAAAAATATTGACCAAACTTCCATCCCCGAATACCCTTAATTCACCAATAATTCTTCTTGATAAAATTGGTGCATGTAAAAGTCAAGACAAAACTGAGCGTCAATTCAAATTATGCTACTTTTTTGAATTGTTGCTCCAAAATTGGATATTGGATTATAGAAAGAAAACCAGAGCAAACAGGCCAAAATTATTGACAAGGGTAAAAAAAAACATGTTCCAATTGTTAAAGGGACCATCTGACTTCTACTTGATTTTGACAGGCTTCAGCTGAAGTATTTTTGGATTTAGATTTTAAGCAGCTTAGCAGCATAATACATCTCCAAAGATTTGAGGGTTTTTTCATCTGAAAAAGCATTTTTTTTTTAGAGGAAAAGAGAACCTCAAATTGCTTTCCTCCTGACACACATGACGCGAACATCGCAAACAACACCAACCAGATTTTAAAAAAATTCAACGTAATTGTGCTGGATTTGCTTCAAAGCACAACCGCATCAATATTATCTTTCACTGCAACTATGCTAAAAAATGCTGCATTGTGGTAAAAAAGAAACAAGGGGATTATGCTCAAAATTACACTTGTGATCATACAGTAGGTCTCCCTTTTTGTGATACAAAATTGCCTTATATTCCTCTTTATTTAATTATTTAAAAACTGACTGATTCATACATTAGAAAATAAACAAAAACAGCATGGCATGGATTTTTTTTAAAGTTAATTAGGCCAGTTTTACTTCTTAAACTGCTTAAGGTGTTTCCTTAAATTTGAAAGTGGAATTAGATTTGACTTCTAGCATTGTTCCATTTTGCAGCCAAAAGAACTTTTCTACAGAAACCAAGCAGCGATCTCCAATTAAACCCTTGCCAACAGATACTATACATACATGTCAGACAATGCAGGATTATTTTCTGCTTTCATAACAAATGATTTAAGTTCAGTATCCCAACAATGTAGGAAAAGTGCCTTTTCAACTGTAACATCCTGAATAAATTAGAGTTTATACAAATCAGTCATAACGTTAATATTATGGTTATGGGTGTTGAGCAATGGTATTATATGCATGAGGGAGTGCTTTGTATCTCAGGATGTACAAGTATGTATGGTTATATTAAGTAAGTGTAGAACCTTAATCCCAATGATCTCTCCAATTTTTTGCCTTCAGTGTTAAATCATAACAATATTCAAAATCTGATTTTTTCTGATTTTTTTTAAAATAAAAAAGTTGGACCAAATTAGAATCAACAATGTGACCTTGTTTATTATAAAAAAAAAAATCACCATTTAATCAGGTTGGGGACAAACTCGATGACATTAAGCAAAAACCAGAATTGTATGATTTTTTTCAGACTCTTTCACTGGAAAGCCAGAATTTTTCGGATTTTTTGCCCGAAAAGTTCAAAATAGTTGGATTTTCGTGCAAATTCTTGCGAAGACCACAAAACTTCCAAATTGGATAGGGACCTCTCCCATTGACTTATATACAACCTCGGCAGGTCTGAGATGCTAGATTTTCTGATTCTGACTATTGGGCCATTTGGACTTTAATAAATACCCTAATATACTAGCCAACATACTTGACAAAACAACTCTCGCACACACCTGCCTCTTTAGGTAAACTTTAACTGCAGAGTTTCACTGGAGAAAATCACACACCAAAGCAGATTTCCTAGACTATGAATTAATGTATTCATTTTACAATACTGCCCTCACTCTTGCCAAGTAAACATATTTTACATATGTATCATCCTCACAATTTAGTCGAGCAAAACTGGCGCATTTTGTGAAAAGTTAGTGGGACATTCTCTTAGATGGGCAGTTGCTAAGGGGGGAATTTAAACAAAGCATTCAGATGTAGTGAGGGGTCACCCAGCAGTAAAGCAGTAGCCAAGGTATTTTCATAAAAGTAAAAAAATCTTTGCGGATATGTGGCTAGCCTATGAGTAAGTGCCCACCTCAGGCACAAAACGCAACAGTCCTACACATGTCCTAATAAAGATTTTTTTAATTATTTTCCCCAAAAACTCTTGGACTGGGGGTTACCCTGGTAAGAGACCATCTTTTAAAAATATTTTTGTATTTTTGACTTTGTACTTTTTCATTATATATTATCTTAATTTTTATTTTTGACTTTAGTCAAAGAAATGGAGCCACACACCAGTACTTATATGGCTTTATGGGAATTTAAACAATCTTTATTTAACCAGCTATTGACTTGCAAGACAAGGGGCTACAGCACCTATGATATAATCTACACTCATATCTAAGGCAATGCAAGGCACTCCACTGAATACATGAATAAAACAAATTGCATAACGATATTGATGCTGAAATGTGCTGGGTATTATGCAATAAAGTATACATTTTTTACAAGTATTCATTGTCCTGCTCTTCCTTATAGATTTATCTGATTGGTTATCGTTCAGGTGACCCCAGCAGTAAGCACAAAACATACTTTTTATAAATAAAACTTTTGTGTACCACCAATCTCTACTATAATCATCATTTATGTGACAATCTGCTGAGATTGAATCTGTTGCTATAGCATTAAGACTTCAGTGAAGGGAAAAAAAACTACTGGTCATCTGTAAACCATAAAAGGAAGCTATATTGTTGCATAATAGTTGTGCTGAGACATTACTTGATATGTTGCAAAGCTTTACAAACAGTTTTAAAACTATATTTTGAATTTATGTGTAATGGAATAACAAAACATAAGCAATGATATGCAATATTCAGAAAGAATACTAGTGCTAATTTTAAACAATAAACTGTTCAATAGAACCTTTTTTTTTTTTTTTTTACAAAAAAATATCTTTACAGCATAATAGGCATTTAGTGTTGAGTGTAAGGAGCATCATGCTGCTTGTATCCAATTACCACACCTCTTGTGATAATGAACATCGTATTGTGTTGCTAAGTAGTAATGAGTCTGCCGAGTTGTATAAAAAAGGAATTTAGGTATGAGAAACCCATTGAAAACTCTGTTTCAGTGGAAGGCCATCTCCCATTGAATTCATTTTAAGCAAATAATACAAAAATATTTTTTTTTAATTTTCTTTTTCTCTGTTATAATAAAAAAGTTCCTACATATATACATCTTGTTGGCACAACAATTCTATTGGGTTTATTTAATGTTTAAATGGTTTTAACAGACTTAGGGGGTTATTTATCACAATCCAAATGTTTCTGATTTTATTAAAAAAAAGTCCAAGCAAACTAGAATCCACAATTTGACCTTATTTATTATTAAAACCGAATAATTGAATCGGATCAGGGAACAACTCAGACTTTTTCCCAAAGGTACAAATTTTTTTGGATTTGTGCCCAAAAAGTCAGATTTTCTAGCTATTTCCAGAGCAAACCACAGAAACTTGCAAATAGGTTAGGGACCTCTCCCATCGGCTTATATACAACCTCAACAGGTCTGAAATGGAGGATTTTCAGATTCTGACTTTTTTTTTCAATCCTCTGGGGGGGGGGATTTTAATAAATAACCCCGTAAAAGTACGGAGATCCAATTATAGAAGCATCTCTTATCTTGAAAACCTCTCTTAATATTGTGCTCTTGTCACAGTCGGCACCCAACACCAGAACAAATGCCAAGCACCCTGGTCTCGGCTCGTGCTTCACCTGAAATGTGATCGCCTTTGGCCTCGGGAGGAGCCCTCAGCTATTTGGATGCCACCAGGACTTAAACGAGAGGTGCAAGGCTAGAGGTTCTGGATAGACAAAGGGGCACGACTGTTGGCTAGAGTCTTTAGACCGAGGGTCACGGTACAAAACAGGAAACCAGAATCATCGTCAGAACAGGCCGGGTCAAGGCAGGTAGATGTAAAGCGTAATCAGGCAGGCAAGGGTCAAAACTGGGTAATCAATCAGACAGGAGTGTACAGCAGAAGGGGTAGTCGATATTCAGGCAAGGGTCAAATATAGAGTTCAGGATAGTCGATATAGCCAGGCAGGGGTCAAAACCAGAATCAGAATGCAAAAATACAGAAGCTCACAAAGCACCAGGAACAAGATTGTCATCACGCCAGCGCGCCTTTAAATAACAAGGAGGCCTAAGGAACCGGCGCCTGCGGCGCTGAAGATTGATGTGGCGGGCGTCCCTGCCGAGGGGGCGGCAGGCGTCCTTGCTGTCCCCCCAATAGACCACCAGGGTGAGTAGTTTTCATCACTGCTCTGTTGTAATAGATGCCTGCAGACTCTGTTAGACCAGATCCTCTAGTTTATGGTCATTTAAAAATAAAATGTACCAATAAAGCAAAGCACTATTCCTTTAAAGTTCAGCCAGAGCAAAGCACTTTTGTGTTTGCAAACACAGCATCCTCTATCATAGAGACTGCTTGTATTTTCATTTCCCCTGAAGGACTTACAAGCTGCCTGCCTCCTTTTCCTTTATTCAACCATTGCTAGCAGTAATACATAAAATACAGACCCATTATTATTCAGTGAGAAATAGAGCTGTAAATGTTTTGTGCAATGCAGATGGTATGTGTGTTTCTTGGTGATTTGGTGATATGGTTTTCAATGGCTGAACACCTCTCTTCTGTACAGATCACAACAGGACGAAACAGACATCTGGTCACAGATACTGGATTGCCACTTGCATGCAACTGTGGAAGTAATATGCTTACTCAGCTGGTAAGTAATTGAAATGTTAATCCCCTAGCAAAAGAACTGTAAAACTGAGGCTGCGTTTACGTTTATGAAAAAATAATTTTCTTGTTTAAAGCTATCACATGGAATCTGTTCAATAAAGATATCAACTTCTTTGTAATATTCCATCAATACAATCCTGAGATTGGTCAACTCTTTCTGGTCTTCTGATCCGGACTCAATGGAAACTGAAATATAGCGCAGCACTTATCCATGATACAAATACACATTCCTATATTTTATTTAACACTAGGACTGAAGGTGTTTGTGATCCCAGTGGTGCTGGCTAACGACAATGAGGGCTGGTTTCTGTAATAGCAGGTTATAAATTACTGATGAATAAATACAGAGCCATATTGCATGTTCAGTTTGGCACCTACAAATCTTTAAGGTACAAAATAATAAAAGCTGCAAAAGATGTATTTTGCAAAAGGGGATACAGAGATATTTTGGGGATACAAGGAAATCAAAAGTGGTTAGGTGACAAGTTGGCCACATGGGATAGATATGGCTTAAGCAGGTTAAGTGACCTTAAGTAGACAAGTAGGTCAAGTATCATGGGGTTACAGTGGATTGATGAGGTTGTGGAATGCACTGCCGGGTGATGTTGGAATGCACTGCCGGGTGATGTTGTGATGCTGATTCAGTTAATGCCTTTAAGAATGGCTTGGATGATTTGTTGGACAGACATAATACTAAAGTTAGTATAGGTATGGGTATATATATTTTATGTGAAAGTATGGAGGGGTGTGTATGGATGCTGAGTTTTCGTTTGGAGGGGTCAAACTTGATGATTTAAAGGGCACCAATCATGACCAAAATCATTTACTAAGTAAATACACTATGTGAAAGTTCAAGAAATCCGATTTTTAAAACAGTTAGAATTGTTTGTATAATGTAAATGATCAGCTCACTATACCTTCTGCAAGACTCCCCTATCTCCACTGCAGTTCTAGCTGAGGCAGCCATCTTGGATTTCACTGGCTCCTCCTACCTATATCTTCCCAGCCAACTGTAGCTCTGAAATCTCGCACATGCTCAGTTCAAATTCCTTGTTTGCTTATCAACCCTTCTAAGCTATTTTCAAATCAGCCAAACCTGTGTGTTAGCTGCTGTTCAGTAGTGCTGCCACCTGCTGGAAGTTAGCAGGTGGCAGCACTTCTAGTGGATACTTCTAGTGGAGGAGTTTACTAAAACAAGGCATTCTGGGTAGAATATTTAAAGCAGTGTTACAATGTGAGCATGCTCCTGAAATTTGCACATTAGAGTCTCTGTTAGAGTCTCAATATGGCCTCCCTCAGTGAAAGAACCCATTTGACAAAGTAAGGGATTTTTTTAAAACCTGCACTTTTTTCAAAAAACTATATATGTAGTTTGATTAAACGTGTTTAGCTTGTATATATATAATATATATTGGAGTATAACGGCACTCACCATATGTCAAGTCAAATCCCGGGTCTTCCTCATAATCATGGATAATAGAAAGTATTTAGGAGCACTCACAGACACAGCTTCAAGTGACTTTATTCAAGTTTTCATACAATCACACAATCATTTCACACTTGAATGAAGTCACTTGAAGCTGTATCTGTGAGTGCTCCTAAATACTTTCTATTATATATATATATATATATATAAAATAGTAAAAGCAGGCTTAACTATTGTGGCTGGTGATGGGAGTGTTGGTGGGTTAAACCCTTTGCTTTTCCATATGTTTGGTCTATCATAGCAAATAGGTTGGTTTCTATCTTGAGATTGCCTCTTATAGGACATCTCTAATGTACATATCAAGAGTATTACTTTACATACAGGAAATGCATTTTCATAAATCTGTTTTGTAACCTTTTTCTTAGGAGTGACAAACCAGATCGCACCAGTGCTAAACACTACACTAGCGCAATATTTTTTGTAGACCAAGTTTTCTATAAAATGTACAGTGCACCATCTAAAAGCCGGCACACCCTCTTTCCTGAGGTCCAGTGGGTGTAATAACATAAAGAACTGCATAATGATTCAGCAGGAGGCTTGCTGAGGATGAAGAAGACAGATGTAAATTTGCTGAGCTATCCATTGCAGTCTACAGAAAACTACCAAACCACTTTCGTATCAGAAAAATGCTTGGGTACATATAATGTGCCAGCCATGCTTTTTTTCAGGGATAGAGTTGGGAAACTATTACATTCTTAACCATCATCCTTAATAAAACGGATGGGAAACCATGTTTATAGCCTACCACCCCCTCAATAAAAACTATAGTTATGATTCACAATTTTCACAGATCTCCAAAAAAAAATTTTTTTTTTCCAATTTGTCCTTTATCTACTAGCAAATTTACAAATGGCTTAAGGCTTCCAGACTCCTTCTTGCCTGATAGTATTTTGGGCAGGTTATCCAGGATGGGGTGGATTCATTTACTCACTGGCTATGAAGGGGAAAGGGGGGGCAGCAGGAAAAGAAACAGAATGGTTCTGGCAGCAGCATGTAAATAGTGCAGTCCCTGTCCTTTCTGCAGCCACTCTAGACACCCCCTCCCCCCAGCAAGCTATAGAAAGAGAGAGCTGTGCATTCTCAACACCCCCCCTTATGCTTATTTCCCTTCTTTGTGTGTGAGAGATGTACACGGCTGACACAAAGCTTACGAGAGATTTAGAGAGGACAGGGCTCTGCTTTCTGCATCTCCGTAATGCTTTGTGACAGTCACGTAGGCATATGCAGCTGACACGTAGCATGAGAGAGATGCAGAGAACAATATCATGTCTCTCTTGACACTGTACTCCCTGTGTAAAGGGTGAAAGTTTTAAAAAAAACAATTCCTATTTAAAAACAATTAGCATTTTATTAATAACGAATCAATAAAGAAAATATTTTTGTGGGATGTGTCTAGGAGAGTCAGTGGGGTAAATTTACTTACCGTCAAAGTTGCACAAGCGTTGGCTTTGCCGCACTTTACCAGGCGTACATTCGCCAGTGCTGTGCAAAGTCACGAACATCCGAAGTTGCACACAAGTTACCGATCGTTTGCAAGTTGCACTAGCAATGTTACGATCAGCGGTTCGAAGTTATGATAGCGAAGGCAAATTTGCATACGGAGTGCAGTTAGAGTACAATGGCCATATATGCAGCAGCAAACACATAACACTACACAAGGCCAGGGAACCTTAATAAATGTGTTCTAATGCCCTACACATGTACCCACAGTACAGTTTACGTGCCATATGTTAGCAAATGTAGGGGGGAAGGAGGGTACCCTAAAAAAATGTTTGCTCTTTTTCAGCATATAAAAAGTAAAAGACACCAGCGTTTTTTTGGGACTTAGAAATTTTTTTTTAAACTTTTTTTGGACTACCCCTATCTACTCTATTGCTTGGTCTGAGCTGGCAAAGTAAATTCTGGCGCAAGAGGAAACTTCGCCTGGCATAAGGGTGCAAAGTAGTGCTAGAGTAGGTCCACTTCGCTAGCGAATTTACTCCATCACCCATTAGTAAATCGGCGGCAAAATGATGTCATGCTGGCAAATTATCGATATCGTTAGCCACCATGTGTAGCAGAACCAGCAGGAAAATGTAAAATGAGGGAAATGTATTATGCATAAGATACATATAAAACAGTGTAAAATGAAGAAAAACTTAAAATCAGGGGATGTAAAATTTAGGTTTCACTGTATTTAAATATTAAGAAAATGAAACTAATCTTCTCAGCTCTATGTAAGTTTATAACCTTATAACATAAATCAAAATTGGCTTCTCTATGTATAGGTATAATGACTAACAAAAAAAACTATTTGTTGGTGTGGGTTACTGTTCCTGGGCAAACTTAGTGAATGTTATTATAAATGGGGGGGGGGGGGTTATTTCCTTTACGGTGCAAAAAAAAATACTGGCTCTGATCTGCCTTAATAGAGGAATTTGTTATTTTTTTTATTGATAACAAGGGCAATAAAGTATCTTACTTTGGGATTATTGAGCTTTACTTTATTTTATTGATTTTTTATGTAGCCCTTACAGAACACATGCAGTGGGTTCATAGGTCTACTGTGCCCAGATATTATTATGCTGTAACAATTAATTTTTAAAAAAAAAAAAAAAAAACATGCCTCATTGACACAGTTTCTTAAACAATAACACCATTCCTATAATACTAATTTTGACCGTTAATTTGAGATGACATATTAAACAGGTTGTACTATTTCTATATTGCATATACATAAATGATAAGAGGAAAAAACTCCCCTTGATGTACCACTGCACATGTTTAGCTATGCAATCAGCTCAGAAGAACAATCAGCACCTTCATTTATTAAGGGATAAATCCCCTAAGAGTCCTATACACAAAGGACTTGCACGAAGGCCATGTAGATCAAGCTCTGTACAAAGCTCCGAGTTCATGCTTTTCATGAGGTTATTACAGAGCTCCCTAGTGCCACCCATAACGTGCACTTTCTCAGTGACACAGACATTAGGGACCTGCCAGAGCATGTCAATGTACTTCTCATGTCCTAATCCTCCTGTAATCAGCACTAACATGTGCACATACAATTACATACAGAGACAGGTGCGCCTTTTTTTCTCCCATATGAGGGTGCAAAGAATTGTGCCTCAAGGTGCTAATTTATGGCCACAAGGTACAACTTAAAAGTACTGTGTTATGTGTTTGGACTGAACCTTGAGGTTCCCACAGTTGTACTTCATATCCTGAGTGGTAAATGAGCCCTTCTACATTTTATTTTCATTTTTATATACAGATGTTCCTTGCTTTTAAAGACAGCTCACAAAGGCAAAATGAATCTAAAAGAACCACAATGATACTCTCACATTCATTGTTGCAAAAAACTTGCTGTTTTACTACCTACATCTGTTAAAATACTTGAGGAAATGACTTCCACTTTGGATTTTTATATGCATTAAAAAAAGGGGTTTATGTGAAGATATGTTTTTTTTTTTTAAAATGGAATGTATTTCTGAAACTGAATTTAAAAAAAAATAAAGATAACAAAAATGTATTAAAAAGAGGTGTTCCCCTTGAAAAGGAACTAGCCAGCTTGTTTTGTGTGCTGCTGAGGGCAAAACATTTTCACAGATAGAACACTAGAAGCACTTAAGCGAGGAAAATAATAGATTGAGTCTTTCGGAACCACACAACATATATTTACTGGAGAGGTATGAGATGAAGGTGTTTATTGGAGGAATTAAAGCCATACTTAAAAAAAAACACACATGAACAGTACATTTGAGATGAATGTCAGTGCTAAATCACTTAGATTACTAACTGATATTTATGCCAGATGATGTTGTGTTCTTTATTATAGTGATATATTGATATTACCACCCAAAAAATTATATATATATATATATATATATAGCTTAGTAAATAACCCCCTTAATGTGTACAGTTAAAAAAATCCCCTGGAGTGAAAGTATTGTCATTTTATATATGAGCAGTCGTTGGTAAAGTACATACAGTAAGGAAAACTTCAATTTAAGAGCGTACGCAAGGTAAAATGTTGTAAAATTCCTTGATGGTAAATAATATGGCACTGGAAATAGATTTTCCTTTGAGTTCATTTAATAAAGCTCTTGCAAACCCGCAAAAGTATTTGTCAACCCATGTGTTAATGGAAAATTACTGTTAAGGTCTTAAAAAATTACAATTTGCATTATAATAACAAAGGAATTACATTTTTTTATCCTTTCACCATGTTGCACCTTGCACTCCACTGTAAATCCAAAAGGCAAAAGGGATCCCTGAACTCAACATATGAATAGATGCATCCCTCAGTTTTCCTGGTTTGAAAATCCCAAATAATGTGCTAGTAATTATTTGGGATTAAAGTCAAAGGCAGATAGTTGTATAGGGATGTAGCGAACTGCCGATTTGATGTTCGCGAACTTCGAACACCCGCTAAAATCGTTCGATTCGAACGATCGAAGGATTTTAATCATTCGATCGAAGGATTTTCGTTCGATCGAAGGATTTTCATTCGAATCGAAGGATTTTCATTCGAATCGAACGATCGAAACCATTCGATCGAATGCTTTTCATTCGATCGAATGCTTACAATCGTTCGAACGAATGGAAATCGTTCGATTTTTAGCGGTCGATGGAATTTGAATGGTCGAATGGTCCAACGAATCGAACGCGAACCCAAATTGGCGAACGTCGCGCGACGTTCGCGAACATTCGGCGGACCCGAACGGTCGAAGTTCGCGCGAACAAGTTCGCCGGCGAACAGTTCGCTACATCCCTATAGTTGTACAACTGAGAGAGGCACAATACATTCCAAAACACAAAAAAAAACACTTATGGGTGCTGAGAAGTAAGCTCTTCATATAATTTACTCTATTCAACCCCTCTTCTCATTATTCCAGTTATTTATAGTGAATACAAAATTTACTTCCTAAACACTATCAAACATACAGCTGTTTATATTGATAATACATGATGACTTACGATGAAGCTTTTGTTCCTTTTTTATCTCCATCTTCATATGGAGCACTGGCTATTCTATATAATTTCTTGGGGTGCTGGGATATTTCTAAGCTCCATTCATAGGGTTTTATTTGTTTAAGATGGCTAAAAGGAAAGTCTAGGAAGTCTTTTGTGATACCTACAGTATTACATCAATTTAACCAAGTATCCGTAGAAATGTAGGCACATACAGTACTGTATCTCTCTTTAGTTTCTGTTGACAGGTTCATTCAACCTAGTAACAAGCTGGTGGTTAGAGTAAAGGATAAATATGAGTCCTGAGTAAAAAGATAAGTGATATAACAACAACAACTATAATAATATTATTATTAACAGGGATACTAAACCCAGAGAACATGTGGTTAATGGAATGATATGAAGGGAAATTACTGAATTATGAAAACCAGTATATATGCCAATTTTAGTGTTGCCATTTTAAAAATGTTACATCTATCATTTCCAGCCATTCCAAGCAACGAGGATTACAAAAGGCATAGGAAACTTAAAGGTGGAAATGTAATTAAAGCTCATTCAGGTCTAGTAACCCATAGCATACAACATTGTTGTCATTTGTCAAATGTCTAATTGGTTGCTAGAGGTTCCCAGTCCTGGTGCAAACGGTGTCCTTTTTATTTTATTTCATGTTTCTTCAGCATTAGGCATTTTCACTTCCTCAATCCTCAAGTTATTGTTATTAAACACAATTTATTTTTTTTATATCATCACTTACAACTGTGCAAAATGCATAAATTAAAATAAGAGCATTTTCTTCATTCCAACACATTTTTTGCTCCTGTAATTTCTGAATGTTGTCATTTACACCTGCTCTGAGACACTGTAAATTGTAAATGTAAATGAGGCTGCTCAATGATCAAGCACTGAGAGACCAGTCTGAATATACAGTATCCGAAAGTAATGCCAGCATAACACACATTGCTTTGTATCCAAGTCTTATTCAGCTTCCCAACAGGCAACTGCCTTTACTGAGGATGCCTTTCGAGAACTGATTAGAGGCTATTGCCTTTTTTCAGTTTCGCACATTTCAAAATACATAAATTGTTGGACTTTTATTCTAAACCAGATAATCCAGTCTATGTTTTGGTGGCTGTTTTTGAAATACAATAGGCTAGAGTTGAAGGATGCAACATTATTATTACAGATGCTTTATTTATATTTCGCTTTACAGAGATCAGACGTCATTCACATTAATGATGAGCTTACACGCTAAGTTCCATTCACAACGGTCAGTTTTTAGAAGTGATTAACCTGTCTGTATGTTTTTGGAGTGTGGGAGGAATCCAGCACAGACACAGGGAGAACACAAACATTCCCCGTCGTAAATACAGGATAATTCGGTTTTATAAAATTCCTTCTACTACACTGCAAATGTATGATAAGATAATTCAGTTATTATTTTGATAATAAAAATGGCCAAGGTTTCATGATATAGCAATTGCTCATCTATCCAGCAACTTAATTTAATTCATTCAGTACATTTTTTCCATATATTTTAAAAGGAATCCATTTGTTTGGGGATAGATACAAAAAGAGCAGTCAATGGCATATCTTTAAGTCAAACACCATCTCAATTATCTAAAACACGCTGGCATAAATGCATCAAGAGGGTCAGACACTGTTTTTAACTCAAAAGAGTTATTTTTTTAACAGAAGAAGTTCTATGCTCTTCGCTGTTCTTCAGGGTCTAATGCACTGACCCTGAAATGGCTATTGATTATGTTGCTCAAGATGCCTTTTTTATTTAGAACTTTTCGTATACTACTGAATATCCTGGATTGGTGATTTGGCTAACTTTCCAACTTATCAGTTAAAATCAGAGCTGAGCATTACTCTGCATTTAAGACATGTTTGGATCAGATGTTGTGCCTTAGTCAATACTCTTACCTAAAAGGTTTCTTGTTTCATTTGAAGTGCAGCTGTAATATCATTTAATAACTATTTAAACAATGTTCTTTTACCAATCTTTTTCTAATAAATGTGTCTAAATGATGTTTCCTTATTTCCCCAAGATCTCAAGATGTTTATGGGCATCGTATTCCAAATCAAACTCTTCTGGTTTATTAACTGTTGTACTGTACGTTCTACTAGGCGAAGGTAGTCTCTCTCTGGGAAACAGCATTCCAATGCTCTGATCCAATTTTTTTGTTACACATATTATGCTATAACAATGACCTGCAATTTTACCCTTACTGAATTCATAGCAAAAAAAAAAGTGCATGGCAAATGGAAATACTTCCGCATTATATGTCATATGTCCTCACACAGTCCTCATACATTTTTTGATTTTGTATGAAAGTTGGTTGTCTCCATAAAGCTTTCAATAAAGGCTAAACTACATTGCAGATAGGATTTTAATGCCGGCACAGATGTGATCATGTTGCTATTTATTTTGTTAAATGTGTGTTAAAAATGCACCCATATGTCAAGCGTTCTATCTTCAACTATACAAAAGGATTAAGGAGAGAATATATGGTGGATGGATAGAGGGACGGACCGACAGATGGGTCAACAGAATTGCAAGATACTAAACAGACAATATACAGAAGTTGATACAGAATACAAACACATACTGTATGTATGAATAATGCATTGATTTCTAGGTATGGCTGATGAAGAGCTCCTATTTTTGTGGGGAGGTGGATGCACACAGGTCAGTAAATGTTATAGCCCAACAAATAAACACTTGTGTAGACAGAGGTCAGCTCTTACTTTATATTGCATCACTAAAATATCCATCTCCTCTCTGCAATTCAAGTCCTCTGGGACAAATTTCTCATTTTACCACAAAGACTCCTATCATAACTGCTTCATATCAAGAAGTGCTCCTGGTTTTCAGGTTACTAGCAGAATTCACATTAACTTTGCCTCTATTTTTAACCTTCCCTTTGGACTTACAAAATCCTTCTATGTATCTGCTTTTTATGGATCCCAGAAGCCTTTGCTGGCATAGATTGCTGCATACAGGGGCATTGTATTATACAGCTTTAAGCTAGATAATACTGTAGGCCTTTTGGTTAATATATTGAGTCGTATTGCTTCAGATAAGCCTATTAATTTTGTATCTGATGCAAATCATTTACTCACCATTTTAAGTTCATTCACTTCTTAAAGACTTTGCCTAGTTAAGACTGATTATATTATAAGTACATTACATTCCAATTAATCCCAAAATCTGTGAGACTTCACCAGATTTTGCAGGATCTGTGAGTCCCATCTACCGCTTTTAGCCACAGTATTCATTAACACTAAAAATAAATAAATAAAATTATTTATCAATGCTCTGCAAAGAAGATAGGTTTAAACCTTTCCTTCCCATTTACACAAACTGGAGAGTTTGACACATTTCAGTCTATGATTCCCCTTCTCAGTTAAGAAGAAAACAGCAAGTCCTGTTTTGCTTTTCTCTTCCCAATGCCAAACACCGGCATTCCAGCATTGCTATGACTTTCTTTGCACTCTAGCATCATCTACTGGAAAACCTATAAAAAGCTTCTACACACACAGGCAGGTGTTAAATCATAGATAGCATACACGATGGAGTATTAAAATGTAAATATGTAGCACAGTGATAATAATTCCAACAGATCACATCTACTATACATTTTATCCAAAACAATATCACACTGAACTTTATAAGGAATTAAAAAGGAGATAGCCTACTAAATAATCCTATATATAAACCTGTGTGTGTATATATATATATATATATATATATATATATATATATATATACACACACACACACACACACACAAACACACACACACTTGCTGAAAGTATTATAACATTGCATCTTAAGTCTCAACGGACACAAGTAATGACAAAATCAAAGGATGAAGCATGTGAATATATGTTGATCACAAACACAGTAAGTGGCAGTTTTTTCAAGTTATTTTAAACTCCCATCAACTCGTAATTTGAATAAAAAAAAAGACCAACAGAAATGTATTAAAAAATCAAATTTTTTAACTTTGGGCGAATAGGCTGTATTTGATCATTCAAAGTCCACCAAATGACTCCAAATTGGTTCTAGGAGGTCCCCCATAGGCTAAAACAGCAATTTGTCAGGTTTTAAATGGCGAATAGTCGAAGTCAAATTTTTAAAGAGACATTTGAATATTCGAATTTTCAAATTTGATTCAAATTTGGACTATTCCCTAGTCGAAGTGCATTAAAATAACTTGAAATTCAAATGTAAACAATTACATTTTTAAATTCGTCCCTTGAAACATGTGTACATTTATATATCTGATGTACATATATACCATATTTTACAAAAAAAACAGAAATGCATAAAGTACACCGTGGTTACATATAAATAGTTATGTTTCTTCTATCCATCATCTATCCAATAAACAAATACACAGACATGTAAACATGAAACGTAAGTTGACAATAGAACGGTAATACACATTGCTTATTGACGTTGACAGCAAATAAAAGGTGACTGTGTTAAAAAAAATAATTTTAAATACATTAACCCCAGGTTTACAGAGAGCTGAATATCCTTTTATCGTCTAGCACAGAAATCCCTTTTTACCATTAAAAGCAATCCCAGTGCATTAGTTTACTTTGGTATGTTTACCCTCCCGGGCTTTTACCTGTTCCATCAGAAAATAAAGCACCTTGGTGTTTCATGGAAAGCAAACCACAGAAGAGCAGTTTCGCTTCCGACCATCTGGGATGCCATTCGGCACGAGATCTATAAGAAAATCTAATAATCAGGAACTGAATTGTCTATAAACATTCAGTGCAGAAGTGTCCGGCAACCTATTGCTTTTTATTGTAGGCCTCTTAAAAAAAAGCTGAGTGGGCTTGTTAAAAAATGTTGACTGGATATTCCAACAGCACAAGCAGGACGATAAATCATTGCAGCGTTTTAAACTGTCTATTTAAAACTTGCAGAAGGGCAAGCCTTTATGAAGTTACTTCCACACAGTATGACATAGGGAGAGTCCAATCATATCACACATTTTCTGAAAGGCTGATGGGATTGAAGGACAATGCCAGATATTCAGTGAGCAGAGAAATTTAAAAAAAAAATCAATAGATGCCTTGAAATTGTGGTAATGAAGATATTTTTTATGAATGGTGCTACACTAGGTCAACTAATTTATCATCACATTCTTCCATGTGCCAAGCTTGCTATGTATATCCAGCTGCCTCTTATGTCTTGTGCATACAGAATAAAGCAAACCTCTCCCCCCCTACATTTTGGTATGGAAATTTCAGTGTTGGCAACCTTTACTCAATAAAAAAAACAACATCCCTTACAAAGACCGGTTCTCCGACCAAATTCCTATGGCACCTGTTCTGCACCAATCTAAGTTTATTCCATCAACTTTTCTTTCCCCCATTGGAGAATGCATGCAATCATTAGAATACATTCAATAAGCCCAAATGCCACTTCCATATTAAACTTCATTGTACAATCACCATCACCCTGATGCCCCCATTATTCTGCCATAACACACAGTTAAGATGCTAATGTGCTTGTGCTTTCTATTCACATGGTTGCCTGTTCTATATTATAATTATATATAAATATACATACATTAACACACTGTACACATGCATATATATATACACACACACTCACATGTTCCTACACACATATATTGCAATGAGGCTGAAATAGATGTGAAATTTCAGGGTGGCAAGGCATTCAATCAAAATAATAATGTTGCAAATCTGCAGACAGAGAAACAGGAATGTATGTATATATATATATATTTTTTTTTTTCTGCAGTGCTTCCAAGGCAACTGTTTGCCAAGTATACAAAATATGCAGCTTTTGTATTATCTCCCAATACAAATGCCTGCTGTAGCTTGTGCAACTAGGCGAGAAGCAGATAAGCATGAAATAGGCTGCCGGATAGATGTGAGGCAGATTTGAAAGAATGATCCTATCATATCTTGAATAAATATTGTGGCTTTCCCCCTGGCTGCAGCTAGATTTTTCAGTGGAAAAAAAAGGACAACGATCGGTGTGGAGAAATGTAGAGGAAAAGGAAGGAAAAGCACTTCATATGGTGTGTAGCTTAGATGGAAACACTCACCTGTCTCAGCTGTAGGCTTCCTACCCTTGTTAGCAGACTGAAGCATCTCGGGCTATCCCTCTATCCACTATCCGTTAGGCTCAGCACAGCTACTGTAAGTCCTTATGCTTGCAAGAAACGGGATTGCCTTCTCTTTCTTTCCTTTTTTTTTTTTTAAAGGTTCTTTTTCCTTTTTAAGTCCCCTCTACAGGAGGGTGAAGGGGAGCGATGTGACACCAGCTCAATCTTGTGCAAGAGTGAAAAGGCAGCGGAGAGGCTCTGAATCCAACTGAGCTTCACACATGATTAAAACTCGCCGGAGAGGCTGCAATCTCTTGGCTACAGCACTACTAGGCGTGAGTACAAGAGAAGAGGAGAGGGACGAGTCAATGGAATGTGACAACATATGTGAATCAAAAGACAGAATGCAACGGCGGAGATAGGTACAGAAAGGAAAGTCACACAAGCACAGAAGAGGTGGAGAATGGAGGAGGAAAAAAAAAACACCAATACAGAAAGAAAGAGAGAGAGAGAATAGATTTACAGCAAAAGAACAAAAGCCAGTTGTTTTATTCCATAACTGTTCATTCCCATAGCTCACAATTACACTTGCATTTTTTTCTGTCCAATCTTGCAAATCAGTCTTGAGTGCTCAGTGTTTTTAAAAGGTACATAATCATAATATCATTTTTCCTCCCCCCCCCCACGCTTTTTCTTTTCTTGACTGACATTTTAATGTGCAGCCGAGAGTATCAGTGGTTGTTTGGGGATGTCTGCAATCTAGATCACATTTTCATTCAGACAGACAAAATATATCAATACATTTGCCAATCTGCGCAGTCAGTGTAATGTGAGTGGCAGAAAGTTGCTGGAGAGAAACATGGGAAAGAAATCAGGATTTAATGTAAAAATATATATTGAAGGCTTACACTTTTTCATTTAATTGTAAGGGTCTTGGGATGTTTTCCTTAAAGCATATTAATGAATGAATAGTATAAATAATGAAAGAAATCAGGATTTAATGTAAAAAATGTATATTGAAGGCTTTCACTTTTTCATTTAATTGCAAGGGTCTTAGGATGTTTTCCTTAAATCATATTAATGAATGAATAGTATAAATAATAATTAGGATTTATTTTGGTATACTGTACTGCTGTTGTGTATTACAATTAGTAAGTAAAATTAATATATGTGTGTACATATTTGCTGTGTGGGACGAGGTTCCCATAATGACAAGATGCACCCAGAATACCTTTTACAAGACAAAGGAGCCTTTGCAAGCACAGGTAGTAGAATTCGCTACATATGGTATGTTTTGGTGAGTAATGATAAGTTGTTACTCCCAACCCGTAAAATTAAATAGTATTTCTTTTCGTCTTTCTGATTTGTATCTATTTAGTAAAACATTCACTTACCAGCACTCAAGTTTGTCAGAGACTCATTAAAAACCCAAGACATAAAGGGGGGGGGGGGGGAGAAAGAATGGGCAGAGATACGCAGCACCCAAAGCTTGTCAAACACTGTATAAAAGCTACATGCATATTTCAGCTTGGCTTTGAAGCAAAATCACAATGGTGTACCATCGGATTAAATTATGCTACGTAAAACATATTCATTATGAGTTTTGTCTTCAGAAATCCAAGCCTGTCAAGTGCTCAAAAAGAAATGAGGGATCAAGGCTTCTGGCTCCTTTTTATTTTCCCCAAACGCAGAGAGCAGCATTAACAGTTTTAGGGGAAGGAGATATGTCATTTTATCAGAAGCAGTCAAAATACCCAACCTAATTCAAGTCTGGGGATCTGATTGCAGAACTCATGCCAGTAGTCTGGAGACGACCTGCTTTTGGTCAAAGGAGCATGCCTCAGCTCTTTTGAAGATGAGTGAGGTAGCAGTTCCAGTATGATGGAAGTCATAGGTAATAAGCCAAGGAATTAGTTACTTTCATTTTGTTTGGTGTCACATAGTTTGTTAACTCCCCAATACATGTTTACATTGTTTACAGTTAATGGACATTCTAGAACTAATCACACAAGTGCAACACTACTTGATGGATGTACAGGTGAAGAAAGCTCAACCTGCACCTGACAATAACATGCAAAATGTTGCCATTGTAGGACCCATTCCCTGTATTGGGTTAGGTACCCAAAGAATAACCACAAAATTATTGTGTTTTGGGCAGAAATTTCAGATTCTTTTATGGTGCTGGTAGTCCATGGGTAACCCATCTGGGTACCCGACTAAGGTGAAGGATTGGTCCCTACCACCCTCCCCTGAGGTTAGTGTACAAATTGTCCCCTTTTCCACCTGATTATTCTCTTGTGTGACATTCCCTTCAGTTAACAGTGACGCCACTTCCAGTTCCACAAGCCTCAGGGTCGGAAGGTAAGTTAACTATTTGCAGGAAGAGTCAGGTTGTGTATCTAGGTAGGGGAACATATTGGGTGGCATGTGCTGGTTGGGTTGCTGGTCAATGGGTTCAGGTCAGATGTGACCAAACCCACAATGGTAGCCCAAATTTCAACCCAAACCTACAGATCCAGTGGGTTTCTGGTCAACCTGTACTTTACTATTGGTAGACTTTAAAGTGAAAGATTATATTACAATAAATTCTTGGAATCATGTAGCTATTGTATTGGTTTCAGTGGTGTTTGATCTGCAGATCCCAACAGGTTTCCATACCCAAGCAATCAGGCATTTGGTTGACGGACAGGTGAGTGAATAGGCTTGATATAATGCCATGATATTAAGAATCACAATATGCTTCTGGTATTAAGGTCACAAATCCAGCAAAGTTTAATTCCTGATATGTGTCAGCATTTATTGGCAGCAGTCATGCGCTATAGAAGATGTCCCTCATCACTTCAATGATAGACCGTGTAAAAACCAAGCAATGCAAGTGAGTAGCAAGTATAAAATTGTGGTGTAAAAAAAAAATATGCTGACTTAAAAAAAAGTTAAGGATAAAAGGTGTGTGTGTGTGTGTGCCACAATTTATTGAGTGCTCTGGCTACAACACCTGCATGGGCACATACAAGCCCACACCTTAAATGGTACATTAGCTCATACACATTGATTGCTGTTTACACTTGAAATCCCTTCTCTACATATTTACAATTACATCTGTATTAACACTAAGAGCTGGAGCTGCCATGTTGCTTTTGTCAGCAGAGACAATCTCTCTATACAGTATTATTATTTTAGACTTATCTCTGCCAAGGTACTAATGAGGCTATGAAATATATGGCAGAATGTTTGCCACATTTCTTCTCATCTATAGGACTTTAGGATTGGTAATGAAAACATTTATTTTGTGACGTTCGCACAAAATAAATAGCAAGGGGTAACCCTGCATTTCAGTTGCCTTGAGTGCCAGTGTGTTTCTATTCTACGGATATATTTGGGGTTGCCGTATTACCTACATTGTGCACCAGGTGTTCTCACAACAAAGAGTTTTAAGAGTGTGCCCTGCCTCACCTTCTTCTACCATTTGCCCTTCTGTGTCATGGCTTCTACCGACCCACTTCCCTTCCCTGTTTCTCTTTTCCTAGATCCAGGATAGGATTTCATTTTGTTAACCATAATAGCAACTTAGCACCCTAGTCAAGTTTAGATGTTAAGCTCTTTAAAAGCAAGCAGTACCTGGTGCAAACTTTGTGTTTTTTGTTAAAAAGAAAATAGAAATGCACACAGTACCCACAATACAGGAAAGAGGTTGTTCACCTTCAAATTAACTTTTCGTATGACAAAGAAATTGACATTATAAGACAAATTGCAACTGGTTTTCATTTTTTTTTTCCGGTTTGGAATCTAACCAGCCAACTGGTGGCTGGGGTCCTGTTTATCTTGGGAACTAGGCAGTGCAGAACTATACAGAAGCCCATGAGTACACAATAGAAGGAAAGAAATGTGGTGTTTCTTTTGACAGAGGACTCAGAGCAGCATTACTTTGAGGGTTTCCTGGTTTACTTTAAGAGTGTTCCGATTTTTCATTTCGGCTCTGCTAGTGCAGGAAGCATCCCTACACTTGCTCCAGCACTCAAAATGGTATGCACTATGTGCAAGGGGGTTGACGTCATAAAGGCTGGTTCAGGGTTGCAAGAAGCAGAACCCCCTGACAACATCACTGGAATTCTGGGAAGAAATACTGCAAAGCTTGGTGAATGCACGTTGCTCACTGCCCTAGCATTCGTAAATGACCCTCATATGTTCCCAATGACCAGATGTTAAGGTTAGGTAGGTTTATAAACTAATAGGTTTACTTATTCCCTAGAATAAGCTTAGGGGTATAACAGTCTGCCTCCTTTATGTATCTTTTCTTTTTTCAAGTAGCTGTCAACTAAGCGTTAAATCCAAATATTTAATATTGGATATAGGTAGAATGTCAAATCACTGTAACAGGAATTTATTACAACTAACACTAGAACAGTTTAGAAATCCTACTGTCTCTAAATCCTGCCTTCTGCATTTTGCAGTTTATATTTCAGGTCAAATGAGGTTTCTCTTTTCCAGGTATGTTAATCGGTTGAAAATCAAACTGCGTAAAGGGAATTAAAACACTGAGGGGAAAAAAATCCTGCTGTCTATTTAATAAAGTGCTCAGAAACTATTTCATAAATCATGCTAGCATAAAAATACACTTTGCTTCGTATGGAAAAGTTTAATATTTACTAACAACAAAGGTAATATTAGCTATATTTTCACAAGCAAGCTACAAAATGCACCATCTAATAATACAAGTCATGGGCTTTGCTTGACAAAGGGACCCCTCAATTGACCTTTCGCCTTCAGCCTTCCTATTGAACCCCATTGTTACATACCATAATGAAACATCAGGAGTCAGAAATGGTGTAAAATTGTCACAGCATTTATTAACATTTTATCAAATAAATAGGTCCTTGCCAGCCTTACCCCAAGGCAATATTCAAAACCAGAATTCCATAAGGGAATCCCTACTATGCTCTGCTGCTCCTCACTTGAGATCAGCACTTTTATGTCATTATATCCACCACTGAGTATTAGTTGCCTCTACCTACAGAGAGGATGACCCCAAACTGCATCTCCCAAGTTCAGCAGCCCTGCTGTTGGTCTGGAATCTGCAGTGTGTCGATGATAGGAAATCTAAGCAGGCTGTCCCCTAGCACAAGCAGTAGTAGTGTCTGTATCAATCAACCCACCGTGCAGTCACAGGAGAAAACCTCCTTTCTCCCTCTTCTAAATTTACCTGTGCACTACTCTGGCAAGGTCCTACCGCTGCTATGACAAATCAAATCTTAAAATGTATTATCATATATCCACTGTTTTGATCCAGAGGAAGGCAAAAAACCCAGCCTGAAGCCACTGCCAATTATGCCTCAAAAAGGAAAAAAATTCCTTCCTGATCCCAATGGCCATCAGAAACATTCCCTGGATCAAGCGTTTGACATTCATTTAACATGAATAATAACATGCACGCTCTCTCATGTTTATACTATAATGAAACCACAATATAACAGTACATGCAGGAATACATCCACATTTGCTTATTAATAGATAATATAAGAACCAGTGATGGGCGAATTTGTCCCATTTCGATTTGCCACGAATTTCACAAATTACTCACAAAATTCACAAAACGGTAAAAAATGTGCAAAACGGGCGACGTGAAAAATGGGCATCGGCATTGGTTCCGGCGCTGGTGTCCGAAAATGTTGACATCCATCAATGGGCATTGGTTAATCATCGCTGGCGTCTAAATTGTGACTGCAAATTCGTAAATTTAGTCGCTAGCGCCGAAACGTGCATATTGCCGCTAATTCGTGCCTGACGAATAAATTCGGCCATCACTAATAAGAACATAAAGAGAAACTCCTGACATTTCACAAAATATACAAAAAAGGGGAGGGTGGGAGGGACACACATGCTGCAATAAAAATACAACCAACTCAAGCCTTTGCAAGAGTTCATCTTGATACTTCTGTAACAGACTTCTGATGGGAGTGCTTTGGCAACATACCAATTGTATAATTTTCCCCCTTTTTATCCAAATCTCCCTACAGTACCTACCAAGAAAATTATAAATGCACAGAGCCACGGACACATTTACCAAACCTGATACTTGTGTACAAATATTCTGTATCTGTTCAGCTGCCTTGAGCAACCACAGTACATACATTTGTAATGGAGTGTTAGTGTTTAGTGCTGCTGCTGATCTGTACTGAATAGTTACTAACACATATCTGTACTCATGTATCTGATGGTGCTATGGTCACATACCAGGAAAGTTTGCCCAGAAACCCCCAGAATAGGGGAAATGTTAGACCATGTCTCCTGGGTTGATGAGTCTGTAAATTACCCAGAGAACACCAGTTAAATGCACTCTTATTGGTGCCTTATCAAGGGCATTCATTTAATTGGCAGAGTTTGCACTTGCCAGCCCGTTGGTCTAATGGTAAGTTAATTATTTGCTTTTTTCTACAGACTTTCAAATGGGGATCACTAACCTAATATTAAAAACAAATGCTCTGTAAGGCTACACATGTATTGTTATTGCTGCTTTTTATTACTCATCTTTCTATTCAGGCCCTCTCCTGTTCGTATCCCAATCTCTCATTCACATCAGTGCATGGTTGCTAGGTTAATTTGGACCTTACCAACCAGATTCCTGAAATTGCAAATTGGAGAGTGGCTGAATAAAAAAAGCTAAATAAGTCAAGAACCACATATAATAAAAAATGAAATCTAATTGCAAATTGTCTCAGAATATCAGTCTCTACATCATATTAAAAGTTATCTCAAAGGTTAACAACCCCTTTAAGTCTTGGTTTTGTGGGCAGCAGACTCCTGGGTTCCAAAGTTCTATCTGTACTCTATCTGTACTTGTGGCATGAAACATGAGTTGGCATGAGATGTTGAGTCAAGGCACAAGTGATGACTCAGCTGATGTTATAAGGATATCTGATATATATATAATTTTGCCGGCGTCAACATTTTTGGATGAGCCTCCGAAAAGTCGCTTACATCAAAATCGTTGCGTGTCAACACTATTCGGACACCTATTGACTTTAACGCCAGCATCATTTTCATGAAAATGTCCGAATTTCATGATTTTTTCGTGAAACACGATTTTCACCATTTTTCGCCGTTTCGCGAATTTCACAAATTTTGCGGGGAGAAATTCGCCCATCACTAGTCAATGGACTTTTCTCCCCCCTGCCCTATTATAGTGCTGGAAAGAATGGATTTCAATGATAATTTTACCACTTACTGCACAAGCTACTGCTCTAGGGGTATGTAAAATGTAACCAAGACAAACATTCGCACACCCAATGCCCTGGCTGGTAGACTATGTATAAAGTTTACAGTTTATGTTTCCTGCAAATAAACCCTTCCTCATTTTCTCACAGTTGGGACTGCTCCAGAGAAGTCCATGGGGTGGTAGTCGAACAGCCTAGTAAAGATATATCTATTCTCTTGTAGAACAGAGATTTAAGACTCTGTAGAGCCAAAAAAAGTATGCCATGCTGAACTTGCCACAGCAGAGGAAGAGGGCATCTAATAAAAAGGCAAATTTGGTTCAGGTCTAGTTACACATAGCAACCAAAAATGTTACCTGATTGGTTACTAGATCTGTACAGGCCCGGATTTGTGGCAAGGCTGTTTGAAGCCACATGTGCCCTGTCCTCATGCTCCAGCTGTAGAAAAACAGCACGCACAATGCACGCCATCCTGTGTGGTGGCCGACAGAGGACACTATCAGCAGAAATCTGGCCCAGGATCAGTAGCAACCTTTCCAACTTTTGTTACATTACCCTGTTTGAAGTATAAAGACCCACATTAAATCTCTGCTTAATCCATAAATAAATATACATTAACAAAACAATTTACACTAGAAACAGGAAGCCAAATGGAATGCTCAACAAAATTAAAATGAGTGTTTTTATCTCTATTGCCCCAATACATAATGACCTACCATAAAAAAAAAATATATAATAAAATAATATAATAATATAATAAAGGCCATGCTATCCAAATTTATTACATTAATTATAGTAGGCCAATTATTCTTTAAATGGCATGTTGAGTGCCAGAGTAAATTACAATTATTAAGTCATACAGTGAAGTCTATGGAGCCTTTGAGCAGACTGGAGGCCATACCAAACTGCTCCACATCCGACCCACGGGTCTCCAGTTGGACAGCCCTGGATAAAGAAGTAGCTCATCCTTATATTACCTTTTAGAAAGATGTAGACAGTATTTTTTCTTTTTTTTTGCTGTTTTAAAAATGATCTATGTTCAGCAACTCACTGGATTGGAATTTCAGCAGCTATCTGGCAATTAGGGTGCAGTTTAATATGACAACCAGGCAGTGGTTTGAATGAGGCACTGGAATATTAAAAGGAGAGAGCTTGATTAGAAAGATAAGAATTAAAAAGTAAAATTAACAATAACATTGTAGCCTCACAGAGCTTAGTGACTACTAGGGACCACTGGAAACAAAGGCAAATAAATCAAAAACTATAATAAAAAAAAGGCATATTATAATTAGTGCAGGGCATGGCGCAAGGTGTAAAAAAATGGACAATGTTGTTTATTTATGAGGGGTGGTTGAGGAGCGACACATAGGCAACCCCTCCTCCCAACAGCTACCTTAACATATTAATTTATTATGTGAGGAAGAAAAAATAACAAATGTCTCCAAGTGACATGCCCCTAAGGCAAATACAAGTATCTTAATTTATCTTAATAACGTCAGTAGCTCTACACTCAAGCACTGGTGTCAATAGCAACACATAGGCCTTCAAAGTTTAAATAGCTCTGCAACCACTAGATTCCCTTATTTTATAACAATCATTCATTATATATAAACCAAGATGATACTTCTATGCACTAATGCACAAGAAAAATTGCAACTTTTGTTTTTTGCTCCACAACTTCCAGCATTCCTCCAGTTATTGGTCAATAAAAACAGTAGAGATTCATGCTCTTGTTCCAAGGCAGCCTCAGCACTATGAAGAGTGTAGGTGTTATGCCATTCTAACTAGAGCCAGGAGAAATGAGTCAGCCTATAAACCCTGTAACCTCTTGTGATTTTTGCATATATATGTGTGTCTGTGTGTGGGGGGAACCATTTCCGATACCATTAATAAATAAAATGCACATTTGGGACTTGTTATCTTTCTGATATCCTGAAAGTTCTGGACCTGAGGTTTTCAGGATAAGGGGTCTTTCTGTAATTTGTATCTCCATACCTTTAGTCTAAATAATCATTTAAACATTTACTAAACGGAATAAGATTGTTTTGCCTCAAATAATGATTAGTTATATCTTCCTTTGGATCAAGTACAAGGTGTTGATTTGTTCTTACAGAGAAAAGGGAAATCATTAAAAAAAATAAATTATTTTACTAAAATAGAGTGTCTAGAAGATGGCCTCCAAGTAATTTGGAGCTTTATCTGTTTTCTCAGTGAAACAAAATGGCTTTACAAATGTACATATTACCCATCCAATCTAAAGTATTTGACCCAGAACTGTCTATTGGGGTCTTGTGAGATTTCAGGGTGCTCCTGCCCCAGGCCCTCAGCTCAGGGGAGCTGTTAATCCATACAAAACAATAAAAGGTATAGGTCACTCTGAAACCCATCTGCTGATCAAAAAAAATATATAAGTAAAAAAAATAGAAAAAAATATTTATTTAGACAATCATATTAAGCTTTACGCATTTCATGTCCATCTAACACGTCATAAGCTTAGTCATAATATTGGGCTAATCCCATCATTCGGCCCCATGGCCAAACGACTCAATTACAGCGATGAGCATACCAGCCAATGGGACGAGGAATGCATCAACTAACCGATGCGATTGATGATCAGGCAGTAAAATCAAACCAGCTTGATTGAGATCTCGATGATTTTTGGCCAGATATCGGTCTTGGAGGTTAAGAGTCAAGAAAATCAAGAGTCAAGAGTGAGTTTATTGTCATTTCATCTATATACGTTTGTACAGTATTTTGCACAGTGGCACAAAACAACATTCCTCTCGGACCATGGTGCTACACACAACATAGAAGTACCAGACAACAGACAAAAAGTGCAAGTGCAAAAATATACAACTCCTATAAGACAGGACAGCTTAGTGCTGGAACAGGACAGTGCACACTCCGCAGATGTAATATGTTAAGTAAATAATGCTAAACGTCAGACATGATGGGTGTATTGTGATATGATAGTACTAAGAACATGATCAAGAACATGATAAAGTGCAGATGTGCTCACAGCGAACAACTGTATCCAATGGCTATTCATCCAGGCACGTAGTAAGGTCAGATGGAGTGTGTGTGTGTGAGAGAGATATGTCCGGTCCCTGAGTATTGAGGAGACTTATGGCTTGGGGGAAGAAACTGTTATACAGTCTGGTAGTGAGGGCCCTAATGCTTCGGTACCTTTTTCCAGCTGGCAGAAGTGCAATGTAGTTTCCTTTATTTGCCGATTGCAGGTGTGTGTCAGATATGCAAGGTGTAGGGTGTTACACACACACACACACAGTGATTGTGAGTAGTGATGGGCGAATTTGTCCCTTTATTTTTGTGGAAAAGTTTGTGAAACTGCAAAAAATTGGCCAAACGCGAATTTGACGCTGGCCTCAATTTACAGCCATCAAAATCGCCACTGGTGACATATGCAACACTGGTGACAATTCTGATGCGCTTTAAAGTCAAAGGCATGCGTTGAATTGTGGCTGCATCAAAAAAACTTTGAAAAAATGTTTCGTGAATTTAGTTGGTTGGCGGCAGCGAAATGCAGAATTTGGCCACGAATACATGCCTGGCGAATAAATTCACCCATCAATAATTGTGAGTGCATTGATGTCATCTTTGTCACTAAAGCTACACATCTATTACCTAGTAAGTCTGGGACTTGGTGTTTTCCATATAAGGGACGTTATTTCTTTGTTTAAAGGCCCATTCCTTAAAGAGATACTGACACCAGAAAATAAAAAAATAAACTTTTTTAATATCTATCATAACATTATCTTTGAATGCTTTTTATAAGTTTTCCCATAATAGTATCTGTCTGATGCTTTTAAATTACCTTTCTTACCCACTTGTTTCCCTATGAGGGGGGCTGCCATATTTGTGCAGCAGGAGTCTGTTAGCATTAGAAACTCTAACTGACAAGAGACGGTCAGGTTGGCAAAACAGTCAGGTTTAGGGACTTCAAGTGACAATTACAAAAGCAAAACTATCAGCGAAAAATTATCAACATGACCTATAGGTAACTTTTCATGTAGATTAATATTTTGAAATACAATTTTTAGTGTCAGTATCACTTTAAGGATACTAAACCATTTAAGCATTAAAATAATTATAGGATTGTTATACTGTTACCAGCATAATTATTTAAAGGGACCTGTACCTAGTCCCAATATAACAATCAGGGAGTTTTACATGAGTACTTTCTCATACTAAGGGAGTTATTTACTAAACTCTGAATTTCTCACTATTTCCTTAAAACCACCAAAATCCCACACACTTTGGGGCAAATTTACTTATGATCGAATATTGAGGATTAATTAACCCTCGATATTCGACTGTCGAAGTTAAATCCTTCGACTTCGAATATCGAAGTTGAAGGATTTACCGCAATTTGACTGATCGAACGATCGAACAAAAAATCATTTGATCGAATGATTAAATCCTTCGAAGGATTTTAATCCATCGATCGAACGATTTTTCTTCGACCAAAAAAAGATAGCAAAGCCTATGGGAACCTTCCACATAGAAAAAAAGAACCCCAATTGCCTCCCACTCGTACAGCTCTGTAGCTGTACGAGTGGGAGGCAATTGGGGTTCTTTTTTTCTTTCGTTCATAGAATTAATTTAAAGTTTCTGACTTAGGTCAGACCTCTGCCTCCGCCGTGGGTTAAATTCACTTTTGAAAGGATCACCTTGTTGTTTTTGAACCTTCCACATAGGCTAACATTGACTT
The DNA here is from genome assembly GCA_038501925.1 of Xenopus petersii. Classification (NCBI taxonomy): domain Eukaryota; kingdom Metazoa; phylum Chordata; class Amphibia; order Anura; family Pipidae; genus Xenopus; species Xenopus petersii. The sequence continues at coordinate 20,112,262 of CM076677.1, forward strand.
CGGTAGGTTTTAGGTGGCGAACTAGGAGGTTGGAGTTTTTTTTAAAGAGACAGTACTTCGACTATCGAATGGTAGAATAGTCAAACGATTTTTAGTTTGAATCGTTCGATTCGAAGTCGAAGTCATAGTCAAAGGGCGAAGTAGCCCATTCGATGGTCGAAGTAGCCAAAAAAAACATTAGAAATTCGAAGTTTTTTTTATTCTATTCCTTCACTCGAGCTAAGTAAATGGGCCCCTTTATGAACTCAGCAGGTTTTTTTTTCCTACGAAAAAATTGAGTTTTCCCCTTTAAAAGTCTGACCAGAAAAAAATATATAACTTTATTAAATAACCCCCTAAATCTAGTAAAACGTTATTTTTCACAGCCTTAACTGTACATTAATGACTATTATGTTTGTGAGATAGTCTCCATGTTGTGGAGGTTATTAAATCAAATTTCAAATTTATGTGAATTTTTTTTACTCGAATGTGCTCACAACTTGAATAGGATATTTATGAAAACTCAAATGTCTAATATTCAATTGAATAGTCCTGACTCGAAAATTTGAATCAAATTTGAATCGAGTTTTCTTCCGAAAAAAACCTTAAGGGGCACACTTACTAAGGGTCGAATATCGAGGGTTAATAAACCCTTGAATTCAACCCTCGAGGTAAAATCCTACGAATTCGAATATTGTGTTCGCAGGATTTACCGCAATCCTACGATCGAACGATTGAAGAAAAATCGTTTGATCCTTCGAATCGAATGATGAAATCCTTCGAATCGAACGATTCGAAAGACTTGAATCCAGCGATCAAAGGATTTTCCTTTGATCAAAAAATCCTTAGAAAAGTAATGGGGAAGGTCCCCTTAGGCTGACATTGTACCTCGGTAGGTTTAAACTACCAAAGTATGTAGTCAAAGTTTATATTAAAGAGACAGTACTTTGACTATCGAATGGTCGAATAGTCGAACTATTTTTAGTTCGAATCGCTCGTATCGAAGTCAAAGCTTAGTAAATGTGCCCCTGAATGTCAGGAAGGCAAATAAAATATTCAAATGGTTCAACGGACCTCTGCCATTGACTTGTAAATTAGCTTGACAGGTTTTCGATGATGAATATTCAAATTAGAACTGTTTCCATGGTCGAGGTGTGATAAATCTCACTTTCAAATTTGCATTCGAGTTGGTGCGTATACATAAAAATTTGTGAGTTTTGACACAAAAAAATTTACCATTTACCCTGGTACTACTTGCTGTGGGGGTTCAGTGCACTTTTTCTCCCATTTTTATTTTTTGTAAAATATAGAAAATAATAGTCTTGTTTCGGTATCCGGATGCATTTTCTTGGTTTACAATGATGTTACATTGCTAAATGCTTTTTTTATAAACATTATTCATAAATATTGTAGAAGCCTTAAGATGGGAAAAATGACCAGATCAGCTTTTAGCCCAGGATGCATATAAAAAAATACTCACTTGTAGGTCTGCACTTCCTAATGTAGACCTGTCGTATGCATTTTTTAATGGGCGAGCATGCATTGTATTGAAGTCTGCTGGGTCCAATCTCCATGAAGCTAGACTGCTCTAGGGAGTCATGGGGTATACGATCACTTCAAATTACAAACGATAAAACTAAGTTTCATGACTAATAATAGCAGTGACTTAACTGCAAATAAAGTTTAAATGCAAGAAACTCATTTTAATACTCCCATCAATGACATTACAGAATTTACTGCCAGGAGAAGATTCAATAGTAAGTGAGTGGAATGCTTTTATTTTTATTTGAAACAGGATATATAAACTTAAGATAGCTTATTGTAAAACTCAGTGTAAATATCAGTGTTGGTCCAAAGCATTCCAGTTGCCATTTTGCAAGAAAAACAATTCTTTCCAAAATGTTATAGTAATGCTATAGAAATTTAACATACAGTATAGTGATATAAATCTTGTACCATGATTAAAGGTGAAGGTATACTTAGTTTTTTTTTTATTAAGCTCCGAATAACCAAAATTCCCTGTAATCCAAAAATACGTGATTTTTTTCTAAAATCTGACTTTTGAAAAAATCACAAATTTTTCGGAATTTATTAAACCCCAAGGGCTAAAAAGCCAAAATATAAAAACACTGCATCTCAAACCTGTCGAGGTTGCATAAAAATCAATGGGAACAGTCTTGGTTGTGTCGGGGGATTCGGGCAATTTCACAATGTTTTCGGAGCTTTTCGGTGAAAACCCAGAAAAATTCGGAGATTTCAGGGAAAACTCACTAAAAAATCGTGAAAATCTGAGCTTTTCCCGCAAAGCAAATTTTCGGGAAAATGTAATAATAAATGAGCGTTAAAAACCCTAGTTAGATCAGAGTTTGTAGCAGTCACTATTGAGATAAATTCGGACCTTGATAAATAACCCCCATAGTGGGGTTTTTTTGCCTAGAAATATGGTACCTACTATACTAGAAAACACTTGTAATTCTATACAGTACTCAGGAATCATATCTTTTGCTCAGTATAAATATAAAATAAAAAGGGTGCCATGTTGCCAATGTCAATGTCAGTGATGTTTTAAATTACCTCTGGTCAACTGGTAATGTTATCTACCTCTAAACTTATTAACTCTGTTGCTGTTTAACCAAAGGTGCCATCTAGATTTGGCTCTTCATACCTAATTCTACTAGAAAATCATTTAAACAATAAATTAACCCAAAAGGATTAGGGATTAATTATATTTTAGTGTGGATCCAGTACAAGGTTCTGTTTATTTATTTATTATTTATAGAGAAAAGGGAAATCATTTTTAAAAATCTGGATTATTCGGATAAAATGGGGTCTATGGGAGATGGCCATTCCGTAATTTAACATTTTATTTGTGTTTCCCTGTACCTTTTCTTTCACTGTTGGAAGATATTCTGAAATGCATTACTTTATATGAGATTATAGACCAATATTCATTTCAAAGCCACATATTTTTTTATCCACCTTGTATACCATATTTTCTATCCATTCTTGCCTGAGAAAAAAAACATCTCAAAACCATATTTCAACTAGGGATGCAACGAATCCCAAAGCCAGGATTCCTTGTGCTTTGCTGAACCAAATCCTGCATATGCAAATTAGGGGCGGGAAGGGAAATCACATAATTTATTGTTACAAAACAGGGAAGTAAAGAAATATTCCACTTTTACCTTTCCAGCCCTTAATTTGCATATGCAAATTAGGGTTCCGATTCGGTTCGGTATTCGGCTGAATCTTTTACGAAGGATTCGGGGATTCGGCCAAGTTCCAAAAAGTGGATTCGGTGCATTACTAATTTCAACCATTCATTCATGTCAGAATAAGACATTCACACAGTGGTGACCACATTGTCATAGAACAGGAAGTGTTTCTTGTGAAGCCTGTTTTTAAATGCAACCTGGAATAAAGCTTGTTTTTTTTAAGGAACTGCTGCTTGGACTCCCTAATTTTCTTTGGATGTACAGATAGGAATCAGGACAAGTCAAAGAATATGAATGGAAAACTATTGTATGATGTTTTGAGATGCATTCATTTTCACTCCATTGGGAGTAAAGCAGAAAAGTTTACTGTGTGTAAAATATCTGTGAAAAATATGTATATGTATGTACAGTGCTACGCAATATGTTGGCGCTATATAAATACATGTTAATAATAATAATAATAATAATAATAATATAGATGCGAATAAACACCAAGAAAATGGAGGGAACTCCGATCAAAAGAATACAGATTTATTCCGTACTCCTGTAAGGATCCAACGCCCTACGCATTTCGGGAATCACTCCCTTAATCATGATGCCTATGATTAAGGGAGTGATTCCCGAAACAGGTAGGGTGTTGAATCCTTACAGGAGTACAGAATAAATCTGTATTCTTTTGATCAGAGTGCCGTCCGTTTTCTTGGTGTTTATTCAGATTTCAGCAGTGGGGACGCTGCAGACAGAGCACCCGACTGACAGCAATAGGGAGGGTGAACTTTGAGAGGCCCTTTTTCTTTGAGCTATGTATAGATAGATAGATAGATAGATGGATGGATGGATGGATGGATGGATGGATGGATGGATGGATGGATGGATGGGATGGATGGGATAGATAGGATAGATAGATAGATAGATAGATAGGATAGATAGATGATAGATAGATGATAGATAGATAGATAGATAGATAGTGCACATAGATTTCAAATCTTTTGTTGGAGAAAAGTAACCCAGTTAAATAAAATGTATAGACTGATGCCTCAGCTAGAGTGGGAATTGGGAGATAAAGTAATCTGTACATCACAGCAACAAATAATGCAGAAAATATACTGCACATGGCTTTCCAAGGAGGGTAATTAGGTGCTCAGAAGGAGAGAAAAAATCTGCAATGCAGTGAACTAATACAGGGATCCTCTTGGATGAAATTCACAATGGCAGCCATACTTAATTAAATCTATAAAATCTAATTGTATATCTTCAACCTAAGAGTGTTGTATTTGATGGCATTCTAAGCTGGGATATAAAAGTAGTTCAAGTGAAACATTTGGCCATGCTTCATGGAGAAGTTTCCTGTGCTGTTTATAGTGAGTGCAAATTAGGTGGCATGAACAGTACAGAAGTTACATCCCTGACACAGTTCCTGCCAGACAACAAACAACAAAAAAATTCTCCAATTATGTCTTATATTTCAAAGGCCATATGACATGCAAAATGCATATTTCTTTATCTGGCTTGTGCCTGAACTATTATTACGTAAGGTATGTATATGTGTGCATGTATGCAAAACTTTGTGACATTCCTCAAGTCAAAAAGAAATCTCAGTTTCAGTTACTGGTCCAGAGTATTCTTCCCCTGGGGAAACGTTTGTCTGAGTGACTTTTATTTTTTTACAAGAGCGCGAAGTGGAGAATGTATCAAACCACAGATGCTGCAGCTAAGTTGTCGACTTTGAGTTACACCCGACTGGCAAAACTTGAGTTTGCTGAATGTAGGAGATCACGTTTTCTTCTCAGCTGGCAATATCTATTCCGTGCTATATGGATCCTGTTATGTAGAGCGAAAAGTCCACAGCAACAAAAAGAAAATTGTTGCGCGTCAGCATAGTCGTGCATCTATAAATTGACGCAAATGGATGTGATTTAAATTTACGAAAAAGAGAAATTGAGAAAATCCGCTCCTTTCAGCTTTCAAAAAATATGCAGACTGAAAGCATCGGAGCCTTTGTTCAGTGTGCCCACAACCTGAACACGAATGAGCCTTAAGCCCATTTAAGATACTGTATTTTGCAATTCTATAATTATATAAATCAATAGGCAAAAAATACTGTATGTTCTGTACAAACCCTTTTCATTGACCTTGTGTTGATCAAGGGAGTCCACTGCCCCTTCAACAGCTTATTAATTACACTGAGAATATGATTTCGTGGACAGCCATATCCTTCTCAAACATAACAATATGCTAAGTAAATAAAATCACTTTGCTTGTAATAGAAACATTAGCTTGTATAGGGAACATTTGTAAGTGGAAAATAAAAACCACTGGTCAGAATAGCTGACAACATTATCAAGAGGCTCTTCATTGTTTATTGCTCACAGGATGTTCTTGAGTACTCTTCCAAGAAGATCACCATGGTGTGAAGGTCATTGCTAGATATGAATTAGAACTATCTTTAGGCTTTCATTTGCCTCTGGCTAAAATGATTACTTTTGTTTTATGGCAATTACTCAAAATGCCAAAGGTTGCCCTTGCTGTTTAATGATTCTTTATGATGTCAAAAGAATATAAGCTAAGGTGAAAACATAAAGGTTAATTATCTCCACATTGATGATACCATGTTCTGTCTTCTAATTATTTATTTAAAAAAAGAACACTATATTATACATGTTATTACCATGTCACATGTGTTTAGATTAGTCCTAACTCCCTAACTTTGGATGCACTCCAGGACTTCATAATGCAGTGAAAAATCATGAAAATGTTATTGTCAATGTTTCAGTCCTGTCTTGAGAAAGTTCCAAAACAGGACCAAAATGTTGACAGCAAATTCTTCATGATTTTTCACTGTATTATGAAGTCCTGGTGTGTCTCTCTCTCTCTCTCTCTCTCTCGCTCTCTCGCTATCTCTATAGTAGAAGAGATACTATCACTCTCAATAAATGCAATATGTTGTGCCTGGGTGCAAATGGAAAGAAGTCATAGGAAGATGCAGCAATCGCAGGACTAGTGTAACATTCACAGCGGGAAACCGCTGCAACGGGAGTTAAATTCACACTTGATGCGTGTGGTGGAAGCCCAGGGAAAAAGCCACAAATACTTGAAGCAGGCATGGTGAAATATAAAGGATTTAATGGAACTGAAGCAAAACAGGAACAAGTCAAAAATAAAGTCTTTACCAGGCAGGCAATGAAAAGCTGGAACAAAAACACAGGAATAAGATTCAGGAACTTGGAATATCCAGGAACAGATTCAGGAACAAAACCAAACACATTCAGATTCAAACAGATTCAAGGTTTTCCAGGTTTAGGTCAGGAACAAACAGAATACATTCAATGACTCAGCCCTGAGCAAGGCTCAGGGTGTTGTTTATAAAGGGCAACTGATTAGAAAACACACGTGTTTTCTACATGATGGGTGATAGGCTGAAAAAGATCGAAAATATTTTTGGGGCTCCCCTCCTTCCCCCCTACATTTCCTGACTCATGGCAACTTACCTAGACAGTGGACACATGTGTAGGGCAAAAATAAAATTTTTATTTGCTGATTTGAAGGTTTTCTAGGCATTTGTAGTGCTAATACGTGTTCCTCCATTGAAATTTGAATTTCGTGCCGTATGCAAATTAGCCTTCGCTAGCGTAACTTCGCTTTACATAGCGAATCAATGCTAGCGCAACTTCGCAACCTTACGCTGCCCCTGTGCGCAACTTCGGATTTTAGTGAATTTGCGGAGCGCTGGCGAAACTACGCATCTTAGTGAATTTGCCCCTTAAAGTCCAGAAACCCCAGTCCCAAGTGTTCAAATCCTTACAACTTGAAGTAGAGTACTTTTATTATGGGCACAACTAACGTTTCTTTTTTTCAAAATAAATCAGAAAACACAATCACCATCTTAAATACACAGTTTGATGGGAACCCAATGTGACATATAGTGTAGTTTAGTGTAGTAGTGAAGTGTAACCAGTGTAGTATACTATGTGACCAGCAGAACACCACCCCAAGAGAAAATAAGTGTGTGTGTTGAGCACTTAAAAACATTGTTTACAAGTTAGACCAACATGTTATAGTATCAATCACAGTGCTACGCAATATGTTGGCTCTATATAAATACATGTTAATAATCAATTTTGGTAGTAACATTAACAAAACAAAGGGATACAATTAGGAAGGAAAAATTAAAGTAAGAAAAAAGAGTAAAGACAAGCGGAGATTTCACCCAACCTCAGTGCTAAGAGTTAGGTCGCTCACTGTTCCAAGGAAGTAATGGGAATACTGAAATAATGTGAAATAATACGTCCGTAAAATATACAAATATTTTTCTGTTACAGGACCAATTGTAAGAGTGTAGAAGTACAGAGGGGTTAGGCTATTATGGTAATACTCCATAAGAGTTAATTTATGCCAATATAGTTATGGTTTATATACTGCTGGCACTTCAAAGCAAATAAAGGCCACTCCCATACCGGGGTCAGCGGTACACCCAATCTGGCTTTATTATAAATATGGTAAGTATATAATCACAAGACCTTGTTGAAGGATCTCACTGTTCATGGAGGATTGGTTCGTCTGTGTGGTACTGGAACCCCCCCTAGGAATAATGGGAATTCTGACCAACTAGGTGTTCTGATAGTGTCTCTGTTATAGGTAAAAGTTCAAGGGAGCGTGAACAGCATTGCAAGTCAATTGCGGAAGCCATTAGATAAAGATGTAACATAGTAACATAGTAAGTAAGGTTGAAAAAAGACACATGTCCATCGAGTTCAACCTTTTTTTTTTTTTTTTTTTATTAGCTACCTATCTGCCAGTACATGGGATACCTTAGACACTCAACCATGGGACGGGTTTGATGGAATGGGATGGCAGAACACAGATACTGTCATGGAGTTGGTTTGTGAAAATAAAGGAATTAAAGAAAACAAAGCAAGTATAAAGTTCACGTACTAGAGTATATGTGAAATCATATCACAAATAGTACACCCGAGTTCAAATATACTAAAAAGGTCATCAAGTCCATGGAAATTACAGTTTTCAAAAAATCAAAAAAGTAACAAAATAAGACACCAATTTGTTGAGCCCATGAGAGCTGAGTGTGTTAAGCCTGTGTATCCAGTGTAATTCAAATTGGAGCAACAGCTTCTCTCTGTTGCCCCCTTGTATTGGAGGGGGTACATGGTCAATTGGCATTCATCTCAAGCTTGCCAATGAATGTCTCTGTGTAAGGAAATGAAGAGCTCAGGGTGCATCAGCTTTGCCAGTGTCTAGCGCAGATCTGAAAGAAGATCTGGTGTTAGCCATGCATTCCCGAAATGTTGTTATAGTCTTTCCCACATAAAATAACCCCTTTACTTCCTTGGAATGATGAAGGGCCTAACACTTAGCACCGAGGTTGTGTGAAATCTCTGCTTGTCTTTACTCTTTTTTCTTACTTTTCCTTCCTAATTGTATCCCTTTGTTTCGGTAGATGTTACTACCAACATTGATACTGTAACATGTTGGTTTAACTTGTAAAGAATGTTTTTTAAGTGCTCAACACACACACACATATATTCTCTTGGAGGTGGTGTTCCGCTGGTCACATAGTATATTACACTGGTAATACATAACACTACACTATACGTCCCGTTGGGTTCCTGCCAAACTGTGTATTTAAAATGGTGATTGTGTTTTCTGATTTACTTTGAAAAAGGCTGGGGTTCTTTAGCTGTGCCCTTAATAAAAGTACTTTACTTCACCTTAAGTCCTGCGAGTGTGGCTTCTTCCAATGATGGGAGACATCTATGACTAAGTGGCGGAGGGTACGAAACGCATAAGGTGGGCCATGTGGGGTCAATAGGTATCAAACTTTTTAATGTGAATACTAATAAATAATTTATTTTTACTATAAACAAACCTTGGGACATATATCTCTTGATATAATGTTTGCATGTTGGCTGCCTTTGGAACTGGGGCATGTCCCTCTAGCTTGGATAAAGATTCACAGAAATCAGATGTATGGACTCCCGATTAGAAAATAATTTCTTCAAATAACTCCTAAATAAATAGATATAGTATAGTGTATAGTATAGTATAGTATAATATATATATATATATATATATATATATACAATATCAAAACAGGGGGGTTGTGGGAGCACTCTAAAGGCTTTAAAGTATATATATATATAAGTATAATAAATGCTATTGCATATGTACCCAAAACAGGGGTTATTTTGTTACAAAGTTATGATCATAAAATTGATAAGCCACCATACCACGTCAAGGTAAACCCCGAATTTTATATATATATAAAATCCAACTGAATTAGGAGTGCACAACCAAAAGTGTAATCCAAATGCTGGGTGCCAGTCTGTAAACTTTCTATAAATATCTCCAACAGTACGGCACTCCATAATCAACCAAACTGGACAAATCAATAAGTCTTTGAAAGGTTTATTGGTGGACCAACGTTTCAAATCCGCACAGGAATCTTCGTCAGAGTGAGAATAGTGCCAAACCACAGACAGCCAGTTTATAAACAGAAAATGGCGCCAAATACTCATTGCTAGGGTGCCTAGCAACCCATGTGTAAGAAAGAGAGAAGTGCAAAAGTGCTAAGAGGAAGGAAACACGCAAAATCGTACAGTACCCCCTTACCTTGTGTTATATGCGCATTTTGCAAAGTGAGGATTCGGTAATCAGACCTGTAAGAGAGTCGGCGATGTCCAGTCTAGCCTGTCCAAAGGCATAGCAGCAGTGAGCCGGCAACCCAGAAGTTGCTGGCAGTCTCCGTGAACCGAGCACTTCTAGCGTTGCTAGGCAACCCGTATGGCTTGCTTGTCGTACGAGTGCGAACCAGCTGTACAAGAGGTAGCTGCATCCCAGTGTGTAGTGACACGGGCAGCTCAAACCGGCAGCTGCTGGCTATGGGTCTTGCAAACGGGCGAAGTGGCAGTGGCATGGACGGATGTGTAGACAGTACACCAAAGGTGCGCTGACACACTTCCACGAGCCACATACCTTGCCAGTCTAAATGTATATGCGCTCTTTCACGTCCTACTGAGGAGTTCACTTGCCATGCCCAGGGTCTAGGACACCATGCAATGCCGATACAGTCTATTCCCAAGAGTCAGTCAGGCCATAGCACCAAAGCCAGGTATCTTAAAGGGGACGCCTGCTACCCGCAATCTTTGTGGCACATACTGGGTACACCTGCTACCCAAGGTCCGGTGGGGGACTTTTGTAACGACTTATAATGCGTGAGAGGTAGGAAAAAAGGATAAAAGCAAAGTCTGTGTGAGGGGCAGACAAAGAGACAGACAGTAAGTATCGAAAGTGTATCAGGTTGGCAAAATACAGCAGGAGGAAAAATCAAAATAATGCAACATATATTGAATCAATTTAGAAGAATGAACTACATCATAGCAGCCCAAACAGCGTATAGTACCAATTAATGATCCCATTAGTTATATACGGTATGTATACAGATATAGAGTGAGTTGGAACTTTCACTGATATGTCAAAGAAAACATCCTAGAGGTAATGTCTCATTAAGGCCACGAGGGGCCACAGTGTCAAGTTTGTTAAACCATCTTGATTCCAGTCTCAAAAGCGACTGGTCACAGTTACCCCCTCTGTCCAGAGGGGGTTGAAAGTCAATAGCCATACACCTAAAGGATGGTAGTGGGTGTCCTTTTAGTAAAAAATGTTTCGCCACAGGTTGTAGAGCTTTTCCTTCCTTTATATAGCTTTGCTGATAGCTGATCTGTGGTTCGCTATGCGTTCTTTCAGTGTAGTACTGGTTTTCGCTACATAGTAGAGACCACAGGGGCAGGTGATGATATATGCCACAAATGATGAAGTACAGCTAAGTCTGTATGCAATTTTAAACCTTTTTACCATATGTGGATGAGGAAAATCTGGGCCTGTAAGCAGGCTCCTACACGTAACGCAATCAGGGCATTTGTAGCAACCAGGTTTCTTTTGTGTAATAAGCCAATTGTTATCCGTGTTTGCTGATTTCACAAAGTCAGTCCGAACCAGTAGGTCTCTGAGGCTTCTGTCCCTTCTGTATCCGATCATAGGTTTGGACATCTGATGGAGGGAGAGGGATTCATCCATGCTGAGCATAGGCCAGTGCTTGCCCACACTTGTTGTCAGAATTTGAGAAGCTTTAGTATATGTTGTACTGAAAATCAAAGGATCAGTCGGGCTATTGGTGGTTTGTTTCTTTGTAAGTAGATCCGCCTGTGTATGTTTGAGGGCCCTTTCAAGTTGTTAGTATAGCATGTCTGCATGGTATCCTCTCTCCAAGAATCTGTCAAACATCTCTTTCAGTTGGGTTATAGCCATTTCCCGTGAACTATTATTTCTTATTACCCAAAGGAATTGTGAAAAGGGAATACCCCTGATTGTGGCTGGTGGGTGGTTACTGGTAGCGTACAGGATGGAATTTCGATCAGTACTTTTCCTAAACAATCTTGTGCCAGTCTTTGAGTTTTCCAAAAATTTGTTCAGATCGAAAAAAGTCTATGTCAGATTTGTTGAAATTAGTTTGATTGGGGTATCCAGTTCATTTAATTTCTGATGAAAAGCTAGTAGGGACTCTTCTGATTCCGTCCAAATAAGAAACAGGTCATCGATATATCGGAAGTATGTGAGTATGGAGTTCCCCAGTAGTGGAGTGATGTGACTGGTTTCAAATTCCAGCATGAAGAGGTTGGCATAAGATGGTGCCAATGCACTTCCCATCGCTGTGCCTGAGACCTGAAGATAAAAGCATTTTTCAAAACGAAAAAAAATCCTTGTCAATGTTAGTTCTAATAGTTGCAAAATGAATTCAATCGGTAGTGTTAGGGGGGGTGACGTCAACAGTGCCTTCCTGCATGCCCAAATGCACACTGGGTATTAGTAAAATCTTCACTTTAATTTAATCAAATATTAAAAGAAAACAGGTCAACGTTTCGGTCCCCTGCTTGGACCTTTCTCAAGACCCAGATTCAAGTTTAAAATACCTATAAATAGTTAAAAACATGTTGATTAACCAATCACTATACAGCCTTATTCTGATGCATAGCGTCACATAGATTTTAACTCTTACCTAAATGTTGTGAAATAGCTTAACTAGCTAACTATGCAACAAAATATCAAGAGGAGCCACACATTATGTTGCATCCTTTACAAAGTTTTCCAATTTGTTACAAAATAGATCGATATCTCTGACTAAGGAGAAAGAGTATTTCATTTTCTTATCCAGGAAACTTCTCGTTGTAATAGTGCCCTAGATCTATCACCACCTCTACGGAGAGGAGGTATGTGGTCAACTGCAATGTAATTAAATGTGGGGAGTCTGTGGGCCATTTCTAAAAAATGTTTCGCTACAGGTTTTTGTGTCTTACCATCTCTAAATGCTACACTTATATCGGATCTATGTCCATCCATTCTAAATCTCAGCATTAGGTCTGTTTTCCCAGCATAAGAGAGACCACAAGGGCATGTAACCAAATAAATCATGTGTGTTGTAGTACACAGTTATATGATGTCTTATAGAGAACCTTCCCCCCCCCCGTATGGGGGTGTGTGAAACTGACACCGGATTCATATATCTACAAGAGGTACAGCTAGGGCAACAAAAGCAGCCAAGTTTAGGGGCCGATTCACTAACTTCGAGTGAAGGATTCAAAGTAAAAAAACTTTGAATTTCAAAGTGTTTTTTGAGCTACTTCGACCATCGAATGGGCTACTACGACTTTCGACTACGACTTTGAATCGAACTATTCGAACTAATAATCGTTAGACCATTCGACCATTCGATAGTCGAAGTACTGTCTCTTTAAGAAAAAACTTCGACCCCCTAGTTTGCCATCTAAAAGCTACCAAACTCAATGTTAGCCTATAGGGAAGGTCCCCATAGGCTTTCCTACGTTTTTTTGATTGAAGGATATTCCTTCGATCGTTGGATTAAAATCCTTCGAATCGTTCGATTCAATGGATTTTATCGTTTGATCGAAGGAATAATCCTTCGATCGCACTATTTGTGCTAAAATCCTTCGACTTCGATATTCGAAGTTCAAGGATTTTAATTCCCAGTCGAATATCGAAGGTTAATTAACCCTCGATATTCGACCCTTTGTGAATCGGGCCCTTAATGTTAGTGAGCCAACTATTATATTATATACCCCTATATATTCATGGCTTTTGAATTAAGTTTGTAATAATTATTCTGCGATTTGATAATAAAACATGAAAGCATGCTTTGTTGGACAGTATGTGTGTGTGTTATTTGGAAACAAATTAAAGAAAAAAAATGAAACCCTATGTAGTGAGAACCCTTTTTGGATTTGATTTCTAGTTCCAAAAAACATCTTCTTGGTAGGCCTTGAGTGGGCAATTATAATGAGCTTTGTCTAGACATCTGGCTTTAAATTCTTTGTATGCAAGTGTGGCTACAAGGCCAAATAATAAACAAATGGTACAAGTCCCGTAAATGTCTGTGCATAATTAATAGTTCGTTTACAATTGCTAATTTTATTGGTGGGACAGTGGAAAGTTCAATGCACCTTTACTTCCATAATGGCAATATATTTTAGTAGACTCAAAAATTTCTCCAAGGCATGCTAATAAGTAAAAAAATATACTTTATTTACATCAATAATTAAAAGACATGGAAAGTATACCCTCTAACACCTAACGCGTTTCATGCTTACCCAGCACTTAGTCATAGGCAGAATCTAATTCTAATAAGATATTTTAGTAGTTTTCTTTAAAGCAATTAATCCTTTTTGTGCTGAAACAGTAGAAGGTAAAATGTTTGCCTTGGTCTTTCTTTTCAATGCATTTCTCTAACTTGTTCTACTGTTTGCTAAACTTTTAGCACCTTCCCCACAAATAAGGAAATACATCATTCTTTAAGAATATGAAAAGTTTTTTAAAATGTATCAAACAAGCAAATTGATGAAGGTCCTGGTGTTTATTATATAATTACTGAAATACATATTCTGTTTGATGCAGGATTCTTATGAAAGGCTTCATCCAGACCTGTCCATGCAATAATTATTGGGAAATAGGTTAAAAAAAAGTTGGCACAAGCACACCCATAGAATAGAATCAATGTCAGTTTGTTTTTCAGCAAACAAAATCACTAGCCCATGGTTCCAGGTCAGAGATTATATTGATTGAGGTGGCCAAGAAATTCACCCCCTCCCACATTAAATATGATTTTTATTGCCTTTAAAGTGTAGACTGCATACTCATACAGCTGCCTAGAAGCATTCTGAGCTATAGCATATTATAACTATATCAGTAGGCAGAGAAAACAGAAACAAATAAGATATTTTGTTTTGTATAGTTATCCATAATTCCATACTGACTATAGATGTTCTTTTTTTTTTATCCAGAGAAATAACCATGGCAAATTGAAATGAGATTTATTGAGATGTGTTATATTTTTCCAGTCAGTTAAGCAATCTGATGTACTAAAGCAGTCAGGGAACTTTTTTGACACCTCTGACCTTCAGATATTAGTAACATTGATTTTAAGCAATTCAATTGTTTAATCTTCAGATCAATAGTATGATCAAACACATCCACACGCTCGCCCACAGCTTTCATTGTTAGGCTGCAATACAAGAGTAGAGAATACTGCTCGCTGTTAAAGTTTCCTTTTGCTTTATATAATAGCTGATATCACAAAAAAGAAACATCTTATGACTAAAAGGATAACAGGTGCCCAGATCCTTGGACTAACAATACAAGTAACTACACTGTCTGTACAATACTGCACTGGGTTTTTCTGTTTTTCTCTTACATCAGTGTGTATACAACTTTGAGTACTACGATTAAAAGGAATTTACAGATGAATGTCAGCAAAGAAATGTTCTTTAAATAGTGCAAAACAATAAAACAATATTTATACTATTATGGGACTGCAGGTGTTTTGAGTGCCATCATTTTTACCTTAAAAAAATGACAGTTAATCAAACATCATTGCCTTTATAGAAAGCAAGGGAAAGTTCTGAGACAGAAATATCATTATGGGTTCTTGTATTTCAATTAAACTAGTACAAAGAAGAAAGACCAGCTGTTGTAGCAGTATTATATTTTGTAAAAAAAGAAAAACTGTGTGAGCTGATCAAGTGTGATAATCTGATAAATGTCCTGCCCTTCCTGTGTGTTCTTAAAAAAAAAATGTTGGAGAATAAAAATAATGATAGAAAATAAACACTGTTTATTAGGGGTCGGTTATTTGTCAAAGCAATCCTTGCTAAGTTGGATACCTGTATTTTTATTGTTTTTGTTCTTATATTCACTATTTTCCCCAGCATTTTATTGTTATTTAATTTAATAAAGAGCATTTGTCATCAAAAGAGACGTTCATGCTAAGAGGTTGTACTCTAGCCCCCCCCCCCACATCAGGATGAAACTCTTAGTGGACACAGACCTGTTGGGTGACACAAATGTGAAAAGTGAGTAATTCTCCTGGTTCACACATTATGCACGTGTGTGACATAATGAATTATCTGGGCACAAATTTATTATGTTTGTGGCCCAACATGGCTGCCCACACCAGCAGCTGCCTCCTGGTGCTGGTGACTGGTGCATGTGGGGATTTTCCCCAAATCCCCAGCTCTATTAGCCCAATAGTTGCCCTTCAACCAATCCCGAGGGCAAAAGATTCAGAGCCATAGGCAAGCTGTAAGTAAAATGCTCCATAGATCCCTAGCATGAGCACCTAAAAGATGTGCAAACCAGGGGCAGTGTTGGACTGGGATGTCAGGGGCCCACCAGAAAACCTTAGACCATGGACTTTCCAAACTATTATTCCTATGTTCCTCACCTAACCTCTTCATTTTCCTAGTCCTAGTTTTATTCTACTTAATACTGTATATTCTTCAATTTTTTGCAAGAGGTCCCACTGACTTGTCCCACTGGGAGTTTTCCTGGTATTCTGGTGGGCCAGTCCGACACTGACTAGGGGGGTGTTAGAGTGGAAGTTCATGTGCGGCCTACCTACAACCTACTATAGATGCTGCTTTGCTGAATCCAGTAACCACTGCAATAAAATTGAGGCACAACTATTTGTGATCACTTTTAGGAGTGCAAATAGCTGGTCTCCGGGCTTTGTACTTTATACTTTACACATAAAGTAGTCCAAGTCTAAAGGGAATCAAGACATTTTGTAATCATTGTATAAACCTTGGAGACCTCCTTCTGAGATGCTTTTAAATGCAAGTATCTAAAATGATGGTAATTGTACTTACATTTATTCTGAAACAATATAAACAGGAGAAAGGTCTTATTTAGTAGAATGGCATTCTTGACTAGCAAAGAATATCTTTTGATTCTGCTATAAAGTGAAAGCAATAGCCTAAATGAAAAAGTCCATTTTCAAAGAGGGGATTGTGAAAGGAAAAGCATGCAAAATAGTTTTTAAGAGGTGACTGCCTTGTCAGAATATTGCTGCAGGAGCCTAGAGGATTTGGTTTTTAGTTGAAGAATTTCAAAAACATTCCCACAAACATAATAATCAGCTAAATGTCTGAATCATCAAAAACATGATGTGTCCCTCAACTTTATTAAACTGAGGAAATCACCTTTGATTTTGAAGTTATGAAACAAAATACTTATCCTTTGCTTCTATTCTTATGATCCAAGTAAATGAGAGAATTTAAGAATCAACAGTGATTGGTAGAAACATTAGCATCACTAATATCTGACAAGGATTTTGAAGGAAACTATCTTTACCCTCATGAAGCCATTGCATCTGATTTCCGAAAATATCTTATTTCATATCTCTCTCTGGACTTTTATGGCTTTCATTCAGATAATGCAAGAATAAGCAGATTAAATCCTGATGTTTCAACAACATTCCCGTTTTAGAATACCAGCCTTCAGTTTTGCAATGCATGCTATGTAATTAGGCGTTTGTTTTTTAATGAATAGAAAACAAATTCTCAACAGACTGGCTAGAATGATGTTTAATATCAAATTACAGATTCCCCAACTGGTTGATTGGACTTTTAGACTAACTTACCCCACTGAAGTGTTTGCTTACATGTTTCTTCCAGCGATCTCTTGCCTGCTTCCATCATAGTAGTGATTCCCAGGTGACCTGCTAAAGGTCAAGTTGATAAAATAACCGTTAGGCTAGCATTCCCAATTACTGTTTCAACAAAATAGTTCTCGTATGAGTTATTTCAAAGACCATTACTGTTAAGGATGAAGGCTATTGTGAACATTACTGTACTATTCTGATAATATATATACTTGTGGGAGCTGCTGTATTTTTTATATACACTGTAGTCAAGATTAGGCAAACACTGCAGTGCCAATGTTCTACAAATAGGAAAGATTTTCATTGTAACACTAATCTTATTATAGCTTTCATCTATTGATCAGTAATTAATGAAAGTGATGACCTCAGAAAAAAAATTTAAATGCATTTTGGCCCTGAACTCCAAGGGAGTTATTTATCAAAGTCGGAATTTATCTCAATATTTTCTGCTACAAACTCCGATCAAATCCGTTTGGTTTTTTACACTTGTTTATTAATACATTTTCCTGAAAATTTGCTTGCTGGAAAAAAAATCTGTTTTTCACGATTTTTTTATCCAATTCACGATTTTTTTCGGATTTTTCACCCGAAAACTCAGATTTTTGCTCAAAAACTTCAAAAAGTTGCACGAAACCCAGCGCACATCAAAAAATGATTGGGACTTCTGACTTATATGCAACCTCGACAGGTCTGAGATCCTGAATTTTCTAATTCAGACTTTTCCATCCTCAGGGTTCAATAAATTCCGAATAATTTGTGATTTTTTAAGAGTCAGATTTTAGAAAATTTTAGCATTTTTTGCATTCAGAGTTTACTAAATAACCCCCCAAGTGTTAGATAATCAGATAAGCTATACAAGCTCCAAATGTTCTCTGTAGCCTGTTCTTTATGGTGTTACCACCTCATCATTTTAAAACATTCACAGATAACATTTATAGGTTGCACATCTAATTGGTAATCAAGAGGTTTATGATTCATACAGTACTGGTTTCTATGCAACTTGCTTTTGAACTCATTACAAATCAGATATATAGTATGTGTAGACCAGAGCGCTCATCTACAAAATGCAAGCAAGTACAAGTAATTTTTTGCAAGCTTTAATGATATTTACAGAGGTGATTGTGCCTATAACCACAGTTGACACTTTACACAATTGCCTCCATTGGGTCAGCCTGCTTTGATTCATCCTGTTGCACAAAACGTTCAAAATACAGGGCCAAAGATGGAAGGAAGCACAGGAACGGACACCAGCATTTAGTAGCTATTACTTTCAGGGTTTCCTTAGCTTATTGCTCTTATACACTTAACTCACCTTATATAATAATTTTGGTATTGATGCCATGAACATAATTTCAGCAGAAGTTATGCCATGCGTGCACAAATTGGGTAAGGTAAAATCACTTGCCTAATGTGAACTAATTTCCACCTGCATTTACCCAGGGGGATATACCTCATCCTGTATAGGAGTACCCAGTCATTTAACATACAATTACTTTGCAAAGCACTAAATATAAGTGCAAATCACCCAGTTGTCTCATGAGGAAACTTCAGGTGACTTTGGAAAATAAAGCCATCCTGCCGGCGATTTAGGCTCTAGCCAGTGAAAAGACAGTTCAGTGAGATTAGTTGCCCGAAGAAGAATCTCCACGTGTGTCTCTGCCCTTAAAAAGCAGCCCTGATAGGGATTTTACCAGTGTATGAACATGTTCCTCCTTAGGAGAGGAATCTAGCAGCAGTGTTTAGGATTGTAGGGGAACAACATGGGAGTCTGGGAGACCAGTTAGTAGGAGATTGCAGTAATCTAAATGGTATAGGATAAGGGCAGTGCTAAAGCAACGTCAACCTCCCAACCTAAAAACCCAGCAAGCACTTATCTTCATCTATAATTACACCACTGGATAAAAGCAATGATTAATGTTTTAGAAGTTACTTGTGAAAGAAAGGGAAGTAACTTCACAATATTACATAGTGAATAGCATCAGGTTGAGGCAGTGGCATTAATATGGTTAGAGAAGAAAATAAACCCCAGGCAGATAGATAAGTACTCTGGGACAAGGGTCAGACTGGGCTGGTGGGACACAGGGAAAAAAACCTGGTGGGCCTCGCCGGCCCAGACCCTATATTGCTGCTGGGCGACCTCCCTCGTGGCTGGGTAGGAGGGGGGTTGGGCAGGGGGGTCTGAGGTGTCTTCGCTGTTGGGGCAGCAAAGACACCCCAAGTCTTGTCAGTCTAATAAGGCATTCCTGGGGTTTTAGAGGCTAGGGGAAATAGGATGGATCTTGTATTTTTAAGAAAGGGTTTGCTTAAATAAATAAGCAAAGGTTTTATAAAAAAGGGGTAAATACCAGCAGCTATGCTGTACTGAATATATGACTATAAGTTGGAGTAAAGGGCATTTGGTTTTAGTAAAGTTGAGGGCAAAGAATTGAGTGAGCAAACAGTAGGTGGAGAGGACACTTAAGAAGGCTGAGATGGTTTATTTATTTTTGGGGCGGGGGCAAACTGTTTGAATACTTTCCTGTAGTAGTGCAACCAGTTCTAAATTTTGATCCACTTATTAAGATTATCTGTATATTAAGTTTAGTATGTAGCCAGAGAATTTCATATAGCCACAACAGAAAATGTTGGTAAGTGCTACACAAAGCACAAAAAATGGTCTGTCTGTCATTCATAAATAGCTTTTAACTAGATAAACCAAGGATCTATAGCTGTTACTGACCTATAAACCTTGTAATCCTCTATTGTGGTGTGACAGTATTGACTGATATCACATAGGGCAGCATTACAGCGCTCAGTTGAGCAGCAGTGCATACAAAGTATCTGAAGTACAATATATGTTATCAATTGTGCACAACACATTAGCATTAGTGATGGGCGATTCTTTTACATTTGCCGAACAATTTGGGAACGCCAAAAAAATTAGCGAAACGCATTGCAGTCAATCGACATCAACATAGTTTTGACGAGCGTCATTTTTTTCTATGTGCGGTAATTTTGATGCGTAACTTTTTTTTTAGTCGCAGCAAGTTTTTCGCTGCTGAAACTTCGATGCAGTTTTGCAAAAACTTTGACAAGGGGACTCCTCAATTAACCCTTCGCTTTCAACCTTTCCATCAATCGCGATCGTTACATACTGTAATGAAACACCAGGAGCCAGAAATGGTGTAAGATGGCCACAGCATTTATTAACATATATATATATATAGGACCTTGCCAGCCTCACCCCAAGGCAATATTCAAAGCCAGAATTCCATAAGGGATTGCTACTATGCTCTGCCACTCAGGCCTGGACTGGCAATCTGTGGGTTCTGGCAAATGCCAGAGGGGCTGCTATAAGGTGCCATAGAAAATCAGTATTTAGTGGGCTGGTGGTGGTTGTTTGGGCCTCTGTCTGGGCTGATTGGGCCTCTGTGTACCTGAAATACCAGGGCCTATTTTAATTCTCATTCCAGACCTGTGCCAATCCTCCCTTGAGATCAGCACTATGTCATTATATCCACCACTGAGTATTAGTTGCCTCTACCTACATAGAGGATGGCCCCAAACTCTGCTACGAGCAGGGGCTGCATCTCCCACCATGAAAGAAGTTCAGCAGCCCTGCTGTCAGTCCGGAATCTGCAGTGTGTCGATGATAGGAAATCCAAGCAGGCTGTCACTTAGCACAAGCAGTAGTAGCGTCTATATCAATCAACCCATCGTGCAGTCACAGGAGAGAACCTCCTTTCTCCCTCTTCTAAATTTACTCCGCCCTCCCCCGGCTTTTTCCTGCCTTAACTCATTCCTTCTCACCCACTCACAGCTACATCTGATTCTGCGAGTCTTTAAATATAAACCAGTGTAATCTGTCTGCTGGTCATTCGAATCCCTTGTCATGCAGCCCCTGCATTTATAGCTCCAGGGCATTCCTTTGCGGGCGGTGAAACAAGGAAATTCACCATGAATCAATGCCTGACAAATTTATTCGCCCATCACTAATTAGTAGTGATGGGCGAATTTGGGGCATTTTGCTTTGGGGAGGAATTCACAAATTTCCCACGAAAAATTCGTGAAACAGCGCAGGCGTCTCGTTTTTTTGATGCTGATGCAAAAAAATTTGCCTATGTCCAAAAAAACGAACGCCTTTTTGATGCCGGGAATTCGCCGCAAATTTGCACCTGGTGAATAAATTTGCCCGTCACTACTAATTAGCATTAGTCTGATCTCATGCCAATCTAGCTTTATAGCACATACATTAACTTAAATCTAGACCCAGAAAACTAACACAGTTTTAATATTATCACTTCTTTTTTGGCAGAAAAGTTACTGCTATCATTAACAGAGCTAATCATTTACCATTCAAAGCAAAAAAGTTGGAGAACTTTTTATACTTCAGCATGTAAAAATAGCATTTTCTAGTTCTTTTTTTTTTTTGTGATTTTTTTTCTTTTATGAAAGCAAGCTTTTAACCTTACCAACAATAGCTGTCACCTCCCTGAATCATTAGATATTCCTGCAAAGTACTAAATAAATGGCATCAAATGATACCCAAGCAGTTGGCTCCTTATAGCAATTTATTATTCCATAGACCAAGTTGCACATGTAATTTCTTCATTGCGACCTTCAGGTTTTTTTTGGGTGCCACAGCAGAATATGAGATGCATGAATTTCAAAGTCGATAAAGGAAACAGACATATTGGTTTTGAAATAAATTTTCATAGCTGACATTCCATTTGCTCCTGCTAAAAAAGTGATTGCGGTCTGACCCCACCGAATGGAAGATTTGTGTTTTGTTGTGGTAAAGTTAAAAAAATTTTCCCCAGAGATTTTATATGTAGGAGAAAAATATACCTGATGTTTAGGAGTATTTAGGTAATAGCTGCTTGGTTTTGATTTAGCATTACTGTTCTTACTGTTGCGGATTGCGTCTACTTCAAATATTAAGTGGATAATAACTCAATAAGCCACTGAGCACTGACAACAATACAAAGAAATAAGGAATATTGTACATTATGTATCCTTTTAACATATTTTAATAGCAGCAAAACATTTCAAGCAATCTATTGCTTTTTTAATCTGGAAAACAGTGGAGCTCTGGATTTGTTTTATTCTTCAATTGCAAGATTTGCTGTCAGTATATTTATTGCATGTTAACAGAAGTGTGTGTTTGTAACTATTAGGAGAAGACACAGTCAGATATTTAGAGATAATGCGACCTGTAAGTGGGTTTACATTAACTATGAAACTGAGAATCAGTGCACCAAAAACAGTTAGTCCTTACTAGTGTTCTTCCTAGTAATTCTATGTCTAGTTACCTAGCTGTTTGTTACCCAGAAATGATACCACTCCGCTGTTCTTCAACCATTTGTAACTGGAGATAGGTTGGTACTATAACATAACCATAAATAATGCTTCCTGCACATAATAAACTCCGTCCAGTATGTTACTCTGTTTATAGGACCAGAAAAGATTTTCTCAACAGCTAAGAATGTATTAATTTATTTGTGTTTACAATAAACATGACCATTCTATCAATAGACATTTTGATAGAATGTGTTGATTTGAGGAGCCCGACAACAACTCTGTGGGGTGTTAGAGTTCAGTAGCAGCAGGATGGACTCTAACACCCCTAATGAATTGTTAATCACCACTGCAAATTGCAAGTGCCCAATATATTATAATAATTATAGGGTTATAGCTAGGGTTGCCACCCTGCCGGTATTTTAAAACAACTGCCAAGGCCGAGGCCGGTATAACAAAATTACCAGTAGGGATGGGCGAATTTTTTCGCATCTTTCGCCGAAAAAATGACGCCCATAGACTTGTATGGAGATATGCGTCAAAAAAAAAAAAAAAAAAAAAAAGATGCGCGTCAAAATAATTTCGCCACGCGGCAAATTTTTTTTGACGCCCATAGACTTTAATGGGCGTCTGCGACATTTCGCCGGCGGCAAATTTTTGGCGAAACAAAACAGGTCAAATTCTCCCATCCCTAATTACAAGAAATGAATTTGTAATACCATTAAAAAAAGCCCTTGGCCCACCCCCAATTCATGTAGAACATACCTTTTTTTTTCAGTTTCTGACCATCAGCTCCGCCCCATCTGCATCACGGTATGTGGCTCCAACCCTTTTGCATCACAAAATGCCCCTTTTGTTCCCGCACCCCAACGGCTGGTAAAAACATTGAGAAAAGGTGGCAACCCTAGTGATAGCACTTGTGAAGTTTTGTCGGCAAAGCTAAATCTGGGCTACTGCAAGCAACAAATACACAGTAATAAAATCGCCAGTGGGAAGGCAAACATTACTTCCTGCCTCCGAGGAGGCAACTTTGAGTATCTTTGCATCACGTATATTTTCCCAAAGGGGGTTTACATTGCTGCACTGGGAAGGAAACTGTTGTCTGCAGTGTTTACTGCTTGTGACAAAGCTTCTCATGTGCCAGGGCCCTGTAGTCTCATGGGATAGAATCTGCAAATATATGTAAATATGCATACTACTAGTGATGGGCGAATAAATTCAGCAGGCGCAAATTCACAGTGAATTTCCACGTTTCACCTGCAAAAAATCCGGTGTGTAAAAAAATTTTGGGTGCGCGTCAGAATAATTATTCGGACGTCCATTGACCTTAATGCATTTAGACAAAATATACGCAGGTATAAAAATTGTCGCGGGTGTCAAAATTGACGTGCGTCAAAATAATTTTGATGCCCATTGACTTCAATGCGTTTCACAAATTTCTCACCGTTTCGTGACAAATTCGTCCATCACTAATAAGTACTGTAAGTTGCCGTTTCCATCTAAAAACATTTCAATAATATGCCGTGAGGTTCTGTGCTCCGTTTGAACATATTCAAAGGGAAAAAAAACTTTAAAGATGAATTAGAACATAATAATCACTTTCAAGTGAAAAATATTGCACGTTTAATTCCATGGACAGGATATAATATTGTCCTTTTGTAAAGATTTGGTGATTCGATTTGTTGCGTTTATGTACCACTCTGGTAAATGGGAAGGGCAGAAAGAGACGATTAAAACACACTACAATATGTGGCCAAAATGGAGACATAATGTTATGCAACAAAGTGCAGAATGCTGACCTCTACTACAGCGTTTCACGCCCCCAGGCCTTTCTTCAGGTTCCCTCTGGCTCTCAGCATGGGTTTACAGCATCAGAGACAGGAAAGCTACATGACATGTTCTTCTCTAGGTTTAAATCATACATTCACAAATACACCCTCCTCTGGGTCTTGTTCAATGTTAAATCAATTTAAACCATTTGTTATACTAGATCAAACTATGAAGGTAAAAAAAAGGGGTGTCAAGAGATAACGATACGGAAATATTCCATAGCATAGATACCAATTACAAATGGTTTAACTAGGAAACTATGCTTCCTATTCTGTATATAATTCTTGCAATTTCTTGCAATCAAGTTCCTCTTGTATGCTATAATTGAAAACCATGAATATGACAATTTATAAAAATTAAATGGTTAATAGAAATAGATGGAACTAATAATTGACGGAACCGTTCTTGCAAATATAGCTAATTTCTCAATTTATTTTTATAGGAATTGAAGGAATGCTAATAGCTCTCATTATAAAGTCTACCAAGTTATAGGCTAAGTGTAGCATAATGCAACCTTGGGTAGCCGTAAAAATTCTGCTCAGAAAATGACCTTAAAATGTTTTTTTTTCACAGACAATATTTTTTATTAGCAAGTGTCATGTTTGCTACACCAAAGTGTTTGATACTGTGCCCCACAAACGACTGCTTTCTAAACTAGGAAACTGGCTACAGGATCGGGTACAGAGGGTGGTTGTTAATGGTACATTCTCTACTTGGAGTAAGGTTCTTAGTGGGGTCCCTCAGGGCTCGGTATTAGGTCCACTTTTATTTAACTTGTTCATTAATGACTTAGGGGAGGGTGTTGTAAGTAATGTATAAGTGTTTGCAGATGACACAAAATTATCCAGCCCAATTAATTCCATCCAGGATGTGGCATCCTTGCAACATGATCTTGACAAACTGGCAATCTGGGCAGCTAAGTGGCAAATGAGATTCAATGTTGATTAATGTAAAGTCATGCACCTGGGATGTAAAAATATCCACTTATCCCCTTAATGGGACTGCACTAGGCAAATCCATTATGGAAAAGGATCTTTGAGTCCTTGTAGATGATAAACTTGGCTGTAGCAAGCAATGCTAGTCAGCAGCATCAAGGGCAAATAAGGTCTTGAGCTGTATTAAAAGGGGCATAGAGTCACGGGAGGAGGGGGTCCTTCTTCCACTGTATAGAGTACTGGTAAGACCCCCATCTAGAATATGCCGTACAGTTATTGTCTCCAGCGCTCAAACAGGATATTATGGATTTAGAGTGGGTACAGAGGAGGGCAACTAAAGGGATCATATAATCTCTCTAATGCTTTATTTACCAGTAGGTCTTTCCAGCTGACACAAGGTCACCCATTCCATTTAGAAGAAAAGAGGTTCTGGCTAATTATTCGGAAGGGGTTTTTTACAGTGAGAGCCGTGAAGATGTGGAATTCTCTCCCTGAATCAGTTGTACAGGCTGATACATTAGATAGCTTTAAGAAGGGGTTGGATGGTGTTTAGCAAGTAGGGATGTAGCGAACTGCCGATTTGGTGTTCGCGAACGCCGTTCGCGAACACCGTCAAAAAATGCGAACGTTCGAGGACAGTTCGCGAACTTCGAACACCCGCTAAAATCGTTCGATTCGAACGATCGAACGATCGAACGATTTTAATCATTCGATCGAAGGATTTTCATTCGAATCGAACGATCGAACGTTTTAGGCATTCGAACGAATGAAAAATCATTCGATCGAACGTTTTAAAAATCGTTTGATTGAATGAAAATCATTAAATCGAATGCTTACAATCGTTCGAACGAATGGAAATCGTTAGATTTTTAGCGGTCAAAGGAATTCGAATGGTCGAATGGTCGAACAATTTGTATTCGAATCGAACGCAAACTCAAAATGCGAACGTTTCTAAACGTTCGCGAACATTTGGCGGACGCGAACGGTCGAAGTTCGCGCGAACTAGTTCGCAGCAGAACAGTTCGCTACATCCCTATTAGCAAGTGAGGGAATACAGGGTAATGGGAAATAGCTCATAGTACAAGTTGATCCAGGGACTGGTCTGATTGCCATTTTGGAGTCAGGAAGGATTTTTCCCCCCTCTGAGGCAAATTGGAGAGGCTTCAAATGCGTTTTTTTTTTGCCTTCCTCTGCATTAACTGGCAATTAACTGGCAATTAGGCAGGTTTTTTTTAAAAAAAAAAAGTTAAAAGGTTGAACTTTCTCTCTTTTGATTTGCCACTAAAATGGATACAAATCTTGTTGTTCATGTATGTGAATCTTGGGATTACATCAAAGTTAAAGCACAAGAGGACATCTGTCCAAAGTAATTCTTCTGGACACACCTCTGAGGTTTCTCTTTTAGGTTACTCACACAGTTTAAAGGGGCAGTATACCCCATAGGCTAAACATTTTTTTTTTGCCTATTGTTTTTGTTTTGTATGTTAAGACATTGAATAGTTTTTTTCAGTTACATGTTCATGAAATCACAGTGTAGCTGTGATAGCAAAGAAGAGATATAGGGAGATTAAAAGAGGGAATTGATAGGTTGGGGGGAATAGAATGAAAGGTGGTAGGTGTGGGTATTTGGGGAAATATGTGATCTATGCTGCATATGGTTTGAATATGTGGAAGTAAAAATATTCCAGGTTAATGATCCAAAAAAGTTGGCATTAAAAATAACCCAAATAATCCTCTCCCTCTAATCAGCAAATCAAATTCTCTTTGCTATTTTGCAAACTTAACACCTGGCTAAAACCAATGTTTTAAAAGACCACAATTGATTTTCTAGCCTCTATATCTATTCTTGCCTAGATGCATACATCTTAGTAAAGAGAGAACAGCTCTGTAAAATATATTCTTATAGTGCTTATTGATGTCATGGTTTAATTATAGCTAAGGGATGTCACTTGTGCCACACAACTCATTAATATGTGTGCCATAATAAATAGTATATTGCCTATACGAATATATGAGAACATTTGATATATAAAACCTCAAAGTTGCATAGCCTGTAATAAAAGCACCCAATCTGCAGCCTTGTGTATTATATGGGTAATGAATTCTTTGTTGATAGTACCTCTTTTACTACCTAATAATAATAATAATATTACTAGAAAAATGCCTATAGGTATAGAATATCCATTAATACTTATATTACACATAGAATTGCATTTTATTACAAATACAAATATAAAAAATACAATCACAAAATAGTGAGCATTAGCTATTCCATAAACTAATACAACATATAAAAAAACTTGCATTTAAAGGAACAGTAACATAACAATGTAAAAACTAATGAAACATTTACTGTTGTCCTGCACATGTTAGACTGGTGTGTTTGCTTCAGAAACACATCTATAGGTCATATAAACAAGCTACTGTGTAGCCATGGGAACAGTAATTCAAGCACAGGATACATAGTAGATATTGGATAAACTTTGTAGAATACCACTGTATACTGCAGGGCTTAACTGTTATCTGCTGCCTATCCTGCGTCTTTTGTCCTTTTTCAGCTTTGAATGGCTGCTCCCATGACTAAACAGCAGCTGTTTTATGTAAACAATAGTCATGTTTCCGAATCAAACACATCAGTTGTATCAGTGCAGAGCAACAGTCCGTTATATTTTAATTACTGTAAACCAATTACATTTTTTTATATTACTGTCCCTTTAATTTTTGGAAAAGCTTTCAAAAGGCCAGCATGGAATGTAACATTGATGATGTGTATAGGTAAAATAGATAACGTCCAATAAATCAATAAATAGTAGGGGCACATTTACTAAGCTCGAGTGAAGGATTAGAATGAAAAATACTTTGAATTTTGAAGGGTTTTTTTGGCTACTTCGACCATCAAATTGGCTACTTTGACCTTCGACTTCGAATCGAACAATTCAAACTAAAAATCATTAGACTATTCGACCATTCCATAGTCTAAGTACTTTCTCTTTAAAAAAAACTTTGACCTTCCCCATAAGGTTTCTAAGCTTTTTTTGATCAAAGGAAAATCCTTCGATCGTTCGATCGAAGCATTTGCGGTAAATCCTTAGACTTAAAGAGATACTGACACCTGAAATTAAACTTTTTTTTACATCTATTATAATATTGGCTTTGCAAGCTACGTCTAACTTTGCAATAAAGTATTTGCATGATGCTTTTACATTACCTGTCTGATCCCCCATGTTCCTGTATGAGGGGGCTGCCATATTTGTGCAGCAAGAGTCCGTTAGCATTAGAAACTGTAACCAACAGGCTGAGATGGGACAGTCAGGTTGGCAAAGTCAGAGTGTCAGAGAGTCAGGCTTATGAACTTCAACTAACAATTACTTACAAAAACAAACCTCTCAGCAAAAAATTATCAACATGACCTATAGGTAACATTTAATGTACATTCATATGCTAAAATTCATTTTTTAGTGTCAATATCACTTTAAATATTCGAAGGATTTTACTTCGAGGGTCGAATATCGAGGGTTAATTAACCCTCGGTATTCAACCAATAGTAAGGGGCACATTTACTTAGGTTCGATATTCGACCGCCAAAGTTAAAGTCTAAGGATTTAGCGCTATTCGTTCGATCGAACGTTCAAAGGATTTTAATCCATCAATCGAACGATTCTCCTTCGATCAGAAATTGGCAAGAAAGCCTATGGGGACCTTCCCATAGGCTAACATTGACGTTCGGTAGGTTTTAGGTGGCGAAGTAGGGGGGTTGAAGTTTTTTTTAAAGAGACAGTAATTCGACTATCGAATGGTCGAAAAGTCTAACGATTTTTAGTTCGAATCGTTCGATTTGAAGTCGAAGGTCGAAGTAGCCACAAAAATACTTCGAAATTCGAAGTATTTTTTATTCTATTCCTTCACTTGAGCTATGTAAATGTGCCCCCCCCAATGTGCCCCGTAATGTCAACATAACTGTTGCATCAGAGTGAATATTTTATCTACAAAGAATTTCTGCATTTAATCGGAACATGAAAGCTATTAACATACATAGCACGATACATTATTTTTTATTACAATTAATGCATGCAATTATTATATTTCAAAGCACATACACATAAAAATTGGCTGTGTGTTAAATGTAGCCATTAAAAATGCAATTGAGTGGAGTTATTGCATAGCAACCTCTATTCTAAGCAGGTCACCAGCAATGCTTGAATGCAAATATACTGAAAGCTGGCTTCTTATTCTTATTTAGTCAAATATGAATGAAATAGCAACATCTTATATAATAGGCCAATATTCCCTAGTCGCTTTCTAAGATGCATTATTCATTTAAAGTGGGAAGAAAATGTCGGCATACTCATGCTTAGTATTTAAGAAGCAAAATATAAAAGCAGCCCTTATAAAGTTAAAAAACGTTGGACTTTTTCTCCTTTAAAAGAAATGAAAATGATGAAGGATACAGTTCTATTTGAGTAACATTTTATTTGTTTCCCAAGAGAATAAGTATGTTGTGTCTGAAGGATAATTCATAGCCTCCTTTTACTCATGGGAAACGCATTTCAAACTTTCTCTGCTGTCACAGCTCTTTCTTCAAACAGAAACTCACTAGGCTGCCCATTATTAAGAAATGCTCCTCTATGGAAGGGGTATTGAAAGTAAGAGGAGATTGACACTATCAGAATGTTGCATGTAAGAATATATAAGCTTGCATCTATAAATACCTTGAAAAAAGTATTTACGTGTATCTATGCCTTACTTTTTCCAACTATGGAAAAAAAAGGTCAAATGACTTATTTTCCAATTCAAGTTCCTAACAGGTTGAGTAATGAAAGCCAATGAGACAGTTCAATCAATGGTAAGTAAAGGAGTACCATCTCTGACTAAATCTGCTGAGCACAGAACCTCTCCTCGTATGATGAAGACGGATATTGCGCATGTAACGCAACATACTTAAAAGGGTGAATTATTTAGTTGCAAAATCAATCCTTGTCTTGACCTATCAACAAGCCCAATAAGCAATTTCGTATGCCACAAATCAATAAGTGTTTCTTGATAAGCTGGAAGAAAAACTGCTAAGAAAGTAAAGTAGCAGGAGAAGTACAAGACAAACGGTACAACTGTACTATAGTGCATAGTGTGTCATATAGGATTGTTCATTTATCCTTTCTTATTATTATTGTTGTTGGTAATACCTTCATTTTCAAGTATAAATTGTATACACTTGTATAAATCAAAGATGAGACAAAGAAAACTCTTCCATAGTAGATTTATTACACACAATTGTATGGACCAATTGTGTGGATCAGCGAAACCAACATACTACTGACCTCATAGAGGATTTATTACATACAATGGTCTGGGCCAATTGTGTGGATCTGCAATACCAACATGTTGCTGATCTCGGCCACATCTTTAACGCATCTATTTATACAATTTCAACATTACAAATTATCATTCATATTTTAGAATTCATTGGATAGATGTGAATTCTGATTGGCACACTTGAATATCGCACAGGCTACTGAATATGAATACCTTAATGATGTGCCTAGGTCAAAGGTTAACGTAAACACATGTGAAGGTGTACATGAGACTCCTTAAAAGGAAAGCAGCCTAAAGCTAAAATTATAAGAATCTTTGAAGGTCGTGAGGGGTGGGGTCTGGAGGGGTGAAAATCATTACTATTCAAAACAAAAGTGCAAAAAATGAGAAATAAATATATCACAGCCTAAAACCTGTTGAGATGCAAGTACAGAAATAGGATCCATTATCCAAAAGATCCAAATTACTGGAAGGCCATCTCCCATAGACTCCATTTTAATCAAATAATTGCAGTTTTAAGAAACGATTTGCTTTTTCCCTTTAAAGGGATACTGTCATGGGGAAAAAAATTTTTCCAAATGAATCCGGTAATAGTGCTACTCCAGCAGAATTCTGCACTGAAATCCATTTCTCAAAAGAGCAAACAGATTTTTTTATATTCAATTTTGAAATCTTACATGGGGCTAGACATTTTGTCAATTTCCCAGCTGCCCCTGGTCATGTGACTTGTGCATGCACTTTAGGAGAGAAATGCTTTCTGGCAGGCTGCTGTTTTTCCTTCTCAATGTAACTGAATGTGTCTCAGTGGGACATGGGTTTTTACTATTGAGTGCTGTTCTTAGATCTACCATGCAGCTGTTATCTTGTGTTAGGGAGCTGTTATCTGGTTACCTTCCCATTGTTCTTTTGTTTGGCTGCTGGGGAGGAAAAGGGAGGGTGGTGATATCACTCCAACTTGCAGTACGGCAGTAAAGAGTGATTGAAGTTTATCAGAGCACAAGTCACATTACTTGGGGCAGCTAGGAAATTGACAATATGTCTAGCCCCATGTCAGATTTCAAAATTGAATATAAAAAAATCTGTTTGCTCTTTTGAGAAATGGATTTCAGTGCAGAATTCTGCTGGAGCAGCACTATTAACTGATTCATTTTGAAAAAAAATGTTCCCATGACAGTATCCCTTTAATATTAAAACAATGTATTATGTACTTGATCCAAACGAAGATATAATTCAGCCTCATTGAATGCAAAACATTCTCATTGGGTTTATACAATGTTGAAATGATTTTTTAGCAGATATTTAGATCCAAATTACAGAAACACCCCTTATCTGGAAAACCTCAGGTCCCAAGCATTCTAGATAGCAGGTCCCATACCATAGGTAAACATACCAGTAATGGTGTATGCCTCTGTGCTTGAAAAAAAGTTATAAATCAAAAGTAAAAAAGGGAAAAAAAGAAAAATAGAAATCATAATAAATGGTTCCAGGACAGCCCCAAGTCCAAGGGTTATAAAATTGTTTTCAATCTGTAGCATTCAAAGTTGGGTGATACCATTCCATGTTGCACGGTTCCACACCCTGTTCAAAAACAGCCACAGGCATATGTAACGCTGCAATAAATACAACACTGAAATGCATTTAGCAATGATGTGTTTATGAGCGGAGAGCAGGGGAAGACACTTTGGTGTTGCTGAAAGTGCCCGACAAGGCTTTTGCACTTGAAGCAGAGCAGTCTTAAAGGAACAGTTCAGTGTGAAAATAAAAACTTGGTAAATAGATAAAGCTGTGCAAAATAAAAAAAAAATGTTTCCAATATAGTTAGTTAGGCAAAAATGTAATGTATAAAGGCTGGAGTGACTGGATGTCTAACATAATAGCCAGAACACTACTTCCTGCTTTTCAGCTCTCTAACTCTGAGTTAGTCAGCGACTTGAAGGGGGGCCACATGGGACATAACTGTTCAGTGAGTTTGCAATTGATCCTCAGCATTCAGCTCAGATTCAAAAGCAACAGAAATGACCCATGTGCCCCCCCCTCATGTCTCTGATTGGTTATTGCCTGGTAACCAGGGTAAGCAGTCAGTGGAAACCAAGAGAGCTGAAAAGCAGGAAGTAGGGATGGGTGAATTTGACACGTTTCGTTTCGCCAAAAATTCGCCGCCAGCAAAATGTCGCTGACACTCATTAAAGTCTATGGACAGCAAAACATTTTTGACGCGTGATGAAATTTTTTTGACACGCGTCTTTTTTTTTGGACGCACAGCGCCATACAAGTCTATGGGCGTCATTTCCGCGGAATAACAAGGTGAACAAATTCACCCATCCCTAGTAGGAAGTAGTGTTCTGCCCATAATGTTACACATCCAGTCACTCCAGCTTTTATACATTACATTTTTGGCTAACTAACTATATTAGGAACATTTTTTATTTTGCACAGCCTCTCTATTTACCCAGTTTTTATTTTTACACTGAACTATTCCTTTAAAGAATCCAACATACTTTTTCCTACTGACCAATAATTTCCTCATGGTCTAGAATATTTTATCAAATTGATATACTTATCTGAAATGACATGATATATTTTGTCCACTGGATCAATACTTTTAGTAAATTGATACATTTATTGTGATTTGTTCTAGCATTAGTTTTTTTATCCAGGACAAACAAAAGCCAAAAACAACACTTAACTGATTGCATGTACAGTCATATAGGGGACATTTGTACAATCAGATACAGGTAAGGGACCAGTTATTCAGAATGCTCTGGACTGTGGCTCCTTTCCGGATAAGGGAGTATTTCAATAATGTGGATCTCTATACTTTAAAGCTAATAAAAAAAAAAAATTTGAACATTAAACACAATTCATTAAACACAATAGGGTTGTTGTTTTTTCTTGCAATAAGGATTAAATATACTTTAGCCGGGATCCAGTACTGTTGTATTATTATAGAGAAGCCCTTTTTAAATATTTTAATTATTTGCTCAAAATGGCAGAAATGGGAGATGGCCTTCATGTAATTCAGAGCTTTCTGTATAGGCACCCATATACAGCATGATAGACTAGCCTAATCTTTTTCTTCCTGCAATCCTATAATAAAATAAGCATGATAATTCACAGAAGGTGCCCCTGTATATTTTTTATCTGAAAGTACAAGTTCAGGGATAAAGGAACTGAATCAAATAGTGAATGGTTGCCCAGAGCTGCTCGAGTAATGAACAAAAGCAAAGATTTTCTTTACTACCAAAGTAGCTAATTGCTTGTAGCAATGGGATGAAGTTTGGCCATACATTCTTTGTCAATCAATAGCAAGTGGTGTCATGAATTGCAAGGTTTCTTACCTATTCTTTCATGATTTAGAGTCCAACAACATGACCTATATATATATATATATGTGTGTGTTTATACATACATATACATTTTCACTCAAGGTCAATAGTAAGAACTCCTAAGAGGAATTCAAGATTAACATAGCACAGAGGAATGTGCAAACTCAGAGAAATCGGTTGCATTGCTGATTATAAGTAGTTTTATTCCTAGAAGGAATTATCTTGGAAACAGGGAAATGAAAATAAATATCATACGTATTATAATCTTTTCCGATATATAACAATATCCTTTCAGCCCTGTTTACTGCCAATACCTGTCACTGAAATCAATACCATAGGTAAACTGTGCAGCGTATATGAATAATAGATCTGTTTGTGTGCAGTTCTGTTGGCGTATTAATATTTGACTATTTTAACATGGTAAAAAGAAAACAATTATCTTGGGATTCAGTATGTCTACAAAACAGACAATAGCTACAGTATGTTTCTTCAGGGATCATTTAGAGTCCCATGGGGAGGACATGTTGCAGAAATACATTATAAACCTGAATTAGGCATGTCTCTTACTGTAAGCCCCCCCCCCCAGCTCATACTTCTATCTATTCTTCTACATGATACTTTTCTGAATATATTTGCAGGAAGTCAAAGTAGCCAGATGTGTTACCTGTGTTTCACTGCTTGTACAGTGATTTAGATTCCTCACAATGGCTCTTTCAGCATGTCCTCCTATTACTCTAATGATCAGTTAAACTATTGTACCTGTCCACAGTATTTCCTCTTGCAGGCATCAATTTTTTTACATTGCATTCCCTTTTTTACATCCACACTTGTTATCAGAAGAGAATTTTAATGACTAAACAATGTGCAGGTGCTGTGTAGTCATAGTGTAAGAATTTATTAACATGTATTTACATAGCGCCAACATATTGCGTAGCACTGTTCGGACACTTAAATAATCAGATGGGAGCCTGTATGGTGGTGAACCAGGGGTATAACCAAAAATAGCGGTACAGAGTCTTAGATACATGTCGAAGGAAAATAAGGTTTAATAAAGTAAAAACTAAACAAGTGGTTGATGAAAATATTAAATAATATACCAATGAGTGAAATAAGGAATTGGCAGATGAAAACAATGTCCAGTAAACAGGCCATGGTCGGGTCAGGCAGCAGGAAAATAAAGTCCAGTAATCAGGCCAAGGTAACAACCGGGAAATCCAACAAGACAGGTAAGGAGGGAACAGGAGAACTGGAGCAAGACTGGGAATCAGGAACATGGGAGGGTCTCGAGAACAGGAATCCAGGAACAGGTAACAAGGAACAGGAATCAAGGCGCTGAATAACAAGATCAGGGCTAGGATCTAAAAATGATAGAGAACACATAAGACTAACGAGGACGGTGTAAACAAGGGAGCAGACAGAACACAAAGGTTATGAAAATAGGACTGAACAAAAACAGAAAGGAGAGCCTCCAGTGGCTCAACTGGAAAGTGCATAGTCCCTGGAACAAACAGCCCAGAGTTTGAAACCCAACTGATCCTGACACATAGTTTCAGTTATTAAATGCAGCACAACGAAGAAACACTGGTATTATCAACTGCCGAAATAAATTAAAAAAAAATGTATTAGGTATAGGATCCCTTATCCAGAAACCCAATATCCAGAAAACTACGGAATGGCTGTCTCCCATAGACTGCATTTTATCCAGACTTTTTAAATATTATTTCCTTTTTCTCTGTAATAATAAAACAGTAGCTTGTACTTGATCCCAACTAAGATATAATTAATCCTTATTGGAAGCAAAACCAGCCTATTGGGTTTATTTAATGTTTAAATTAATCTCTAGGAGACTTAAGGCATGAAGGCATTAAAATACAAAGAACTGTTGCTCTGGACTGGTAAAACTGGTGTATTTGCTTCAGCGAGACTACTGTAGTTTATATAAACAAGCTGCTGTGTATCCATGGGGGCAGTACTTTAAAACACTCATTTGTTGGTGTTACTGTTCCTTTAAGTGTACCTGTCTAAAAAATGTTGTACATCCCTTAAGAACAGCTGGATGTTAACCAATTACTAATTATTTCTTGATCTTAGGACGGCTGAAGCTACTCCATGTTTGGTCCTTTGATAGATAACTTTGCAAAGTAGATTATCTGTTCATTACCCAATGCCCAGTTAACCCCCCCTGCACAATGGACTCCGCCAAACAAAACAGTCACAGCAAAGGGGGAAGAGAGGACATTGTATACGGTGATGCACCTATCTATATCACAAGGACCGAACAGAGTAGCTTAAATTTCCCTGTTCGTCATGATTAGCTCAAGCAATAACAAAAACAATAGATTTTTGTAAAAAAAAAAAGAAAAATAGTAAGAAATTGAGTGACCACAATCCCCGTTATTATCCACATTTACAATGTCCCAGAGCATGCTGGGAGATATATAAATACAGTCTACATCTGTGTCACACACTATAGGCACTAAGCAAACACTTGTTGCAGATTTCAGCGAATGGGGGTGGTGGTAGAATCACCTCTAACAGAAAAAAACATATTGATTTACCCAGGGAAAGTAGTTTACAAAGCCTGTTGATGGTGTAAATGTACACATTAAAAAGTTTACTGCAGGATACTGCCATGGAAATAACTGGTTTCCTCCAACAATCAAATATCTGATCTGTTTAGCTGTAGGACAGTAAATATCAATATGTTTTAGCCTTGGGCCTGTGTCTGCTCCTGAATAATGTTTCTTCAAAGCTGCAACTGCAGCCCAAAACCATTGATGATGTGAGTAAATATAATTTAACAGGAGGTAACTGTAATGCAATCCTCCACACTCTATGATCTCGATCGTGATCTAATCCTATCCATGGCACATAAGTAAGGCATTAACTTTTAAAGAGAAAAGCAAAGAAACAACGTGACTGTGATCAATAAACCAATAAATCACAGATCTTTTACTTCTGAACTGACAAGGCCCCCAAAAATCTATCCCCCTGGGATTCTTTCTGTTATGAATACACATGCATACACACAAGCTAGGAGGCACATGAATGAACTTGTTCAAATGCAGCTCAGTGTATTAGAGAAGGCTATGTTTGGAAACGCAGAGTCCCATGCAAGGAAATGAAAGATAAAAATCACAGAGAGGAGCAAAGGATTTATAGAAAACCCAACATATGCTGAATTTCCATCAAAAAGACACCTGCTGATCTCATCATAGATTTTTTTCTCTTCAGTTTCAAGACTTGCATCTTTCTTCTTATCCTCCCTCTTGTGGTATGAATCCCACGATTCCTGAATCAGTGGTTTAAGGGCAATCTTTTTCTCTTCTGTTGGATAGCTTTCTCGTGTCTCATTGAAACTCTCATCAGGCATTTAGTAGACCTACATTATTCTAAACCGTGCAGCAGATCTTTCAAGGAAAGAAAAGAATAGTGTGCGGTGTAGTTGATGTTACAGGGCAGCATAAAAGAAATAGGCTTTAGACTATTAAAATCACAAGTGATGATAAGAAAAAAAAATTTGCTTTTATCCAAGAAAGTTTCAAGGTAATGCGTTGCATGACTACAAAAACAAGAACGACAGTAACAACTCATCTCTGTGCACTAATATCCAGTTACACTGTGGCATTGTTACTTAAAGGCTGTGTTCTTGATCTTTAGTACAATATCTAGTGATTTAAGAAAAATACTTAACTAAAATGTGCTATTTTCATGATCAGACAAAACTGTAATCTGCTGCTTTAGAAGGGAGAGCAGGGTCTGAAAAAAATAAAAAAGTAAGAAAAAGATTGGGGAAAATAATGATACTTTTGAGTGACTATATAATACATTTTGCTTTTAGAGGGTTTTACAATTATTGTAGTGTATTCATGCCGCTGCCTGTGAGCTAAAATAAGGCAGGTAGATGTGAAAGTGTCAGAAATACGATTACCCGTTTGCACAGCTTCACTGATGTTAATTGGTTCACCCCCAAAACAGCAAAAGAAATATATAAGCCCCTGAGCCCAAAGGCAAACTAACTATAAAGCATTAAAAATCGATGCATTGATGAACACACCATTTATTTAAGACATTAAAACATCCTATTAAAATGTGAAATATTTAACAAGTGTACTTCATGTTTTATGGAGAAAATAATTGGTTTACTAAATTTAACCAAATAATACTTAGCCTTCTGGAAAAAGGCCTATATCAATAAAATATACAAAAACGATCCAAGTATATGGCTGTAAATTATACAGATAAAGAGCCCTTACACTGGAATGTTGGTTTAAAAAAAAAACATCATAAAGTTGGAGCACCAGTTGAAAGGAAACATAATGATTATAAAAATTTGTGGATAATTAATACATGGTTAACAGTTTTTAAAAGGGTTCTTATCGTTGTTTACATATTGACCAATTAATTTGAAATCTCTTCCTTCTGCAACCAACACAATAATGATTTGACTCACTGACACATTTCAGCTGACTGGCTGATTCCAGAAATTTGGAATACACAGCTGACAACATGGGTTGAAGTTTTGCAGGAGGAAAAATGTCCTTGAAAAAAGTTCACTAATAAACCATATCAAAAATGGATAAAAATTTTTTTAATAACAGCTTTATTAAGCATTCATTACAGTTTAGTGTAATTTTTATAAAGGCAATGGTTCGCTTGTAGATATCATCAGTTAATCATTATTGCTGGGTACAGGATAAAACTATTTATTTGAGAGATATGATACTACTTAATGTTTCGTCTCAAACTTTTAGCTTATGAAGAATATGGGGGTTATATGATAAAAGACACTAATGTATGGTCAGCTCCTCTGGTCAGGCCGTGTACCTACAGCTAAAGGAAAAAGGACACATGTTTGAAGTCTGGACAGGGAAGTGGATTGGTTCAATAAAGGGGCCAAAGAAGCCAGGTTTGAACAGAGGCAGCAGGGGTGGGGGTGGGGGTGGGGTTAATGACACCAAGGGGGTTATTTATTAAACTCTGAATACTATGAATTTTTAAGGATTTATTATACCCTGAGGATGGAAAAAGTCAGAATCTGAAAATCCGGCATCTCAGAACTACCGAGGTTGCATATAAGTCAATGGGAGAAGTCCCAAAGATTTTTTGATCTGTGCTGGGTTTCATGCAATTACCCAAAGATTTCGGAGTTTTCAGGCAAAAATCTGAAAAAAAATCTGAATTTTTGGATGGAAAATCCAAAAAATGTGTATTCATATTTTTCTAATTTTTTCTGTTTTTTTTTCCCACAAACCAAATTTTTGGAAAAGTGTATTAATAAATAAGTGTGGATTTGGTTGGAGTTTTTTCAGAAAAAATTCAGACTTAGATAAATAACCCCCCTATAGAATGCCGAATATAATGCTGTTCCAGCTCTTCCTGGACGGTTTAATAACACCTCATAGTGTCAT
Source organism: Xenopus petersii (assembly GCA_038501925.1). Taxonomy (NCBI): domain Eukaryota; kingdom Metazoa; phylum Chordata; class Amphibia; order Anura; family Pipidae; genus Xenopus; species Xenopus petersii. The sequence continues at coordinate 20,151,565 of CM076677.1, forward strand.
TCATGCTAATACAATCAATACATTACCTCCATAAGGCCTCATGCTGGTTTTACTAAACAGATTCTGCTGATTGGATTAAGAATACATGGTATATAACCATACACATTTTTGTTCAGGTCATTCTAAATTGAGAAAAAGAAAATACAGCAAGTCCAGCTGATTTGACTTATTACTATAGACATACTTCAAATAGTTGCTAGACATAAGGGGTATGTTTTTTCTACATTAGGTCCACAAGAACTTGAAAGGTTATTGTTAAAACGTGACTTTCTAGAATAGGTTGTGAGTAGTCATTTATCACCATAATTACATGGTTATATTTTTTACAGTTAATATTCAGTTACTGAATGAACAGTTGTTGACAATTGTAAATTGTCACAATAGTAGGGTCTTGCCTCATTGATCATACTACCTCTCTGAGATATCCATGCTATTTGTTTTGTGCTCCATTTAGAAACAAATTAGCATTCCATTAAAGAAACTGAGTCAGAAAGGGGCAACATTTTGGTTTTATGTTGGCCACTGAGCATAGCCTAAGACTACAGAAATGGGAACACATGCACCAGTGCTCATGCCTATGATTAAGGGTTCTATTTACTAACAATTAAATTGTGATTTTTTTTCCCCACAAATCTTGACATTTATGAGGTTTTCCTACATTTCTAAAAAGCTTTAAAACGGCAAAATGTATTAAGTTTAAAAACCACAAAAAAAACTTTCATGCCAAACTTTACCAAATAAAAGTTGTTGAGGTGTTATAGAAGTGAATGGCAGGTGTGCTAATCCTATTGGCAAATAAATTCGCCCATCACTAATGACCAGCAATAAATGGAAACATTATTTTTGAGAATTCTAAAGACAATATGGAAAAATACTGTACCATCTATATAGTCAACTGGAATCAATATTGACTTGAGGTCTCGTACATGTATATGACTTGGAATGCTTGGGACCAGGGGTTTTCCAGATAAGGGGTCTTTCTATAATTTTGAGCAACATATCTTAAGTTTGATAAAATTAAAAGATTACACAAAGGCAATAGGATTGTACTGTTGGTACTGTTTTATTATTTCAGAGAAATAGGAAAAATTTCTAAAAAAGGAAATAATTTCTAAAATTATAATTATTTGCTTAAAATAAACTCTATGGGAGATCACAGGATCACATACCTAGTAGTAGTAGTTGCATTAGTAATAATTTTAAAACTGGTTAAAATGATATTATTATATTATACTTCAATAACTATTTTTTATATTGAGATCTTTATTCTTTCATCTAATCTGTGTATTTATAGCTTGGTCAGTTTGGTGCATAAATTTTATTTGATTTTTTTTTTTAATAGATGCCATATCAATACATGTTTAAGTATACAGAACATGCTTAAAGGGCATGAGGCAGAAATATTCACATAGCACCACATTAGATTAAAAGCAATCTAGGAACTTTTTGGGAAACTTTAAAGAAAGACTTTAACTTCTACTTGAAACTTAGATAACCATGACCATGAATGACCAGTAGTGATGGATGAATCAGTCCCATTTCAATTTGCAGAGAAACTTTGAAAAAATTTTTGAAACAGCGAAAAGTTCGGGAAACGCATTGAAGGGCATCAAAATTATTTTGACGCACAGCATTTTTAACATGAGCAAAATTTTTATACATGTGACTCTTTTGTCAAAATGTATTAAAGTCAATGGGTGTCCGATTAATTTTTATGCGCGTCAATTTTTACATGCATGACTCTTTGTTCAAATGCATTAACGTCTGAATAATTTTGATGTGCGACAATTTTGACGAGCGACTATTTTTTTGTTGCAGCAAATTTTCGCACTGAGAATTTTTGCAGCAGTTTCGCAAAAACATTTGCCGTCTGCAAAATCCGGAAATTCGCCACAAAACCATGCCTGGCAAATAAATTCGCCCATCACTAATGACCAGCAATAAATGGAAACATTATTTTTGAGAATTCTAAAGACAATATGGAAAAATACTGTACCATCTATATAGTCAACTGGAATCAATATTGACTTGAGGTCTCGTACATGTATATGACTTGGAATGCTTGGGACCAGGGGTTTTCCAGATAAGGGGTCTTTCTATAATTTTGAGCAACATATCTTAAGTTTCATAAAATTAAAAGATTACACAAAGGCAATAGGATTGTACTATTGGTACTGTTTTATTATTTCAGAGAAATAGGAAACATTTCTAAAAAAGGAAATAGTTTCTAAAATTATAATTATTTGCTTAAAATAAACTCTATGGGAGATCACAGGATCACATACCTAGTAGTAGTAGTTGTATTAGTAATAATTTTAAAACTGGTTAAAATGATATTATTATATTATACTTCAATAACTATTTTTTATATTGAGATCTTTATTCTTTCATCTAATCTGTGTATTTATAGCTTGGTCAGTTTGGTGCACAAATTTTATTTGATTTTTTTTTTCTTGTTGCTAAACCAATACAAGTGATTTTATTAAAAAAAAACACACCTTTATTGAATGCAAAACAAACATAAGCTACAAGTACTTGCTCAGACCTGCAAATATGTTACATTGTTTCTAGAATTTCACAAGTCGTGGTGATCAAAACTCCCCATATGCTATTGCACCTGTAGATTAAGCAAATATTTGGTTTTATTTACTGTGTGTGTGTTGTTTTTCAAAATAAATTTTGCATTTTAATTTGTGTTTATTATCTGTATTATGTTTTCTTAATCTGTGGATAAAAAGACTAATGTGCCGTAGATCATACATTATATGAAATAAATCACTCCTAGAAGGAGCAGGGTGGGAAAACACCACCTAGAACATCAGCAGATGTGGAGCAATCCAGCACTGCCTCATCTTTTCTCTTCCTATTTCTGTGTTGCTGCAACTGCAATTAATTTATCCTCACACAAAATAATTTTGCTTTGCTTTTTCCCTGGAGAAAAGAAGGGTCACTTTGGTTTGTTTTATGTGTCATAAGTACTTTTTCCAACAGTTCTTTATATATTAAATGATTCATTAATGAGCCCACTGAATTTTCTTCTGCTGCAAACAGCTCCATCATGCTGTGACTCACTGACACATTCCACCAGGACTGACAGGCTGATTCCAGCTCATCCAAAGAGTTTTGGAATGTCTGTGTGTCAAGCTGCAACAATGTTAATTTGAGAAGCCAAATTTATGAACTATTTGTATTTTTTTAAACTATAAAAAAATTAAAAATCTAAAAAAAAAAATTCTTTATTATCCATTAAAATTTTGGTTGATGTTTATATCAATGAGAGTTCTTGTTTCAGGCATAAATTCACAATTTTAAAGACCGGTGTTCCTGCATTAAGTGGGGAAATTGAAAAATGATCAGAAGGATCACCTGTAATGCTGTCATATTATTAACTGTGACTTGTGGTAATTCTATTTCCAAATAACTTTTTGAGTATTTGTTTTGACACAGTTGCAAAATGTGACAAGCAACGGAATTTTGTTTTTTTTTTTTTACCATAGTGCAGTTCTGACTCAATATCCCACTCTGCGTTATCTAAATTTAAGGTCCTGATATTAGAATTGCTCTCTGAAATGTCTGTCCATCTCTTTTTTTCTGCTCACTCATAAACATTGATTTGGGCAATGATTTGACTGATTTTGATTCTGTTTTCAAAATAAACTTGGCCTTTGAACATCTGCATTTACTAGTTACAAAAAAGTATATAGACATTACTAAATAGAAATGTAATTCCTTGCTTCTTCAGTAGGAACAATCCTATGTGCAAATGTGTAAATAAATTGATAATTAAATGCCCCACTGTAAAAACAAAGAAGGATGTCCAAGTGCACAGACTTTAATTTGACAAAAACATTTAGCAAAAAGTATAATTCAGTAGAAACAGAAATAAGGTTATTGAAAACTGAGGTACTGAATATAAAAAATTGCTTATGCCTGGCCTTTCTGCCATTCACCTTAACAGGAATACTTTTTTTAATAGTCAAGTTTATGTCTTCTAAAGAACTGTCACCTTTCACCCTGGTGCCATTAGTAATGACTCTTTTCCCTCACACCTGTGTGCTTCAGAAGCCTCCAGGATGCTCCCCAGCAAGGCGTGAATGGCCTAATTTAACTCTATCATTTATACTAGCAGACCTTCTGCAGAACCCCAGGGTTTTATACACTTTTATTTTTATTATATTTAGTTCATTTAATGCATGCTTATACAATTGTGGTTACTTTAATGTTTTACAGTTTATGTTTATCTGGGTTATGTGAAAGCCAAAGACCTACCCCCTTTTAAGCCTCATAGGCAGACCCCATAGAACCTTGCAGGAACAGATCAGAGGCAAAAAATAAGTAGACAGCAATAAGTGAGAGTATGGCCTCTCAAAAGTTAATAATGGTTAAAGGAACAGTAACATAAAAATTAAAGTGTTTTAAAGTAATAAAAATATAATGCAGTGTTGCCCTGCACTGGTAAAACTGCTGTGTTTGCTTCAGAAACACTTCTATAGTTTATATAAATAAGCTGCTGTGTAGCAATGGGGCAGCCATTCAAAGGATAAACAGCTATGGTTACACAGCAAATAGCAGATAAACTCTATAGTTGCCTTGTTTGACAATTATGTCCTCCTATCCATCACCAACCCCATGGTCTTCCTACCGAACCTGCAAAAATGACTCACTCAATACGGTAAGCATTCAGAATATAAATTTAAGCTCCAAAAATTTGAGGCCTTAGCACTAAACATCCCCTCCCAAACACGGGAAACACTGAAAACCAACTTTAACTATAAATGGAAGGATTGCGCCTTACGCTACCTTGGTGTGAAGCTTACAAAATCATATCTCCAGCTCTATAGAAGCAATTATACCCCACTCTTAAAATCCATTGCCTTGCTTGTAGAGAAGTGGAGCATGTATACCATGTCCTGGTTAGGTAGGATAACTGCTTTTTTCTTTGTACTTTTTTTGTTATACTAGTAGTGTTACAATTAGCGCTATAAGCTCTTGCAATTCCATTATAGGACCACTCTGTAGAATTGAAACTATGATTTTTTATATCTGTTCTTTGAGAAAAATCGCAAATGTCTGAAAATATAACTGTTAAAAGCAAATAAAACTTTAAATTACAAAAAAATATTTCCTGCTTTCCTGTATTTACAGTTTTCTTTTGCTTTGCAAATGGCAATTTAAAGTATGCCTATAAGTAATTTTTGATGACTTGAGATCTCTATCTGCTTTATCAAGATTTAAGGTCTCAATATTAGAATATTTAAATTGTTTTAGTAATTCCTTGATTCATTTTCTTTCCTTTGTTTTTCATAGTCATAAAATAAAGGAACTTTTTTCATACTCAGCAAGAGGGTTATTACAGTGTACCCACACAAAGACAAAAAGCCTGGAATATTGAAGAGAATCTCACAGCAGACGGCTAATATTTCATTGACGCTGCTCTTGAAGAGGAATGCATCTTGCTGCCTTTCTTCCCTGCCTAATGGTTGAAGATATGAGACTTGGGTATTGTAAAAGGCTGCCCAGCTGTTCAAACCCCTCTATGGTGTGTTTGATTTAACTGAAGCCAATATATATGATCTGATAAGTACATAGTTGATTTGCTAGTCATTTACGCAACATGTTTCGATATCTAGCTCAGTTGCAGACCCTTTTATCACAGGAGCCTAATTTTCACAATTGTACCTTGAGATGCATAATTAGATTAATGTGGTATAGTAATAAATTAGCCCAATTTAAAATGTAACTTGCACTTTATCCAGGTGTACTCTATTCAATAATTCCATAAGCAGTTTTTCAATGACCGTGTATAAGATCACTTTTATATTTCATGGGATATACAACAATTCAATAATTCAGAAGCATCCTTTGCACAGTTTTGAAGTGAACGACTGCATGTGTCGTATTATGACATGGTTGTCTGTGAGAATTGTTAAAGGCTTATAAATTACAAATGATTATATTGGTTTATCCTTGTGCATGCTGGGTTGTATGCACATTGCTTAACGATATAAAATACATTACTCCCTAATGGAGAAGAACAGAGATGAGTTTCCTGCTCCCTTGAAAAAGCAATAAATGCATTTTCAGTAGAAATAACCACAAAGGGGAACTGAAATAATCTACTGCTTGGTAATTAACATTGTCTTTTAACAGGAAATATTCAAGATATTTAACCTACATAGTGGTGATGTTACATCTTTTTTTGTATGTGTGGACACAGTAGAACAGTTTTCGAACTTTTGATAATGTTACCCCAAGAAAATCCCACATCAAGAGATCGGGAAACAAACCTATTTGGCATGGGAAATATCTATAATAAGAATTGCTGCTGAACCACTTGATATTAGTTTTATTATTCCATGACAATGGACTAGTAAATTGCCCCCACTTTCTTTCAAGGGGATAATATAGCAGTGCTCCCTGGGCAGTTTAATAACATCTCATAGCTATGAACATGCTAATGCAATCACCTTGCCTCCATGAGATCTCTGACACCATGCTGGTTATACTAAACAGATTATGATGATTGTAGTTAGATTCCAGCATATTTAACCACGGAAAGATTTTTGAACAGGTCATTCTGAATTGAGAAAGCCAGTCGGATGACTAGTGAAATGTCTTCAAGGGAAAAACACAGCAAGTCCAGTTGTGTTAACTTCTGTTACTATTACTACTTATTACTATCGACCATTACCTGGATGAATGAGAATCTTCACAGGCAGACAGAGGGAGAATTTATTGTCAGGTAGGAAGAAAGTGAGTACTTGGCAGTGTTCTACAAGATACAAGAAGAATGCCCATTGACTTTAATACATTTGGAGTGAGAACATTTTCACGATTTTTTTTTTATGCCTATTGATTTCAACGCGTTTAGCATGCTGGCCAGCATCTCTGGACCAGTAGCCAGCTGCCCTCCTATTTAAGGAGCCTCCAACAGACATTTCCTACTCCTGATGTGTGCAATGTTCTCCTCCTCATACGACTTTAAGGATCAGGCAATCTGGGTGTCTGGTTCCAGGTCCTCCTCATGCTCCATATGTTTGCTCCAACTCCTACTCAAGAAGTAGTGGGGACTGAGGTGGTAGTAGGGACAGCAGAGGTGGAACTGTTAACCCATCCATGAACCTGCAGGAGGTCACCTGGGTCAATCAGTCCTCTGTTGCCTCTGCCTGCTGTAGAAGCAAAATAATCTGACACAGTCTTGCTGGTGCCCCACTGAAACCAGGTGCCTGCTATTAAAAATTGCTCACAGCTGGCACTTCAATTAGACTGGAAGATTCAATGGCTGCAGACATAGAGCCACAACGCAATCCACCCTTTTTTTTCTATTCCTTCGACCCATCATACTTGACTGAACCAGATAAAACAATTTTTAAAATTAACATCTTAGACAAATATACAGGTTTTGCAAAGCCAGAAAACCAGATAATGGTGTATTTTGTTTTCCAAATCTATGAACATGCAATTGCTTGGATAGAGAAGTGGTTAAACTCTTACTTCTGTCATAATAAAGTGCCATTGATTTGTCTCATGTAATTTCATAGGTTCCTTTCTTAGAAACTCTAAACACTATTGTCCAATCATTCTGTAAACAGATACCTTCAAGCTACATTGGCCAGTCTTTCTGTAACCACATGCTAGTAACTAGGCTGCTTTATGACCTTCATGTGAACATATATAATAGTATATTTAAGCAAAAAAGGGAACAGCAACATCTCCCTCATTATTATGCAATGCTTTTCTTGTATAGTACAAGAATTGATAACAACAATGGTTGGATTAAACTCAGTGAAATAGTACTGTCAGTGAGTGATGAAATACACTTGCAGAGTGATTATCTTCTAATGAGGACTTATTATAAACATTGGCAGTGGACAGGACTACAAGTTGTAATCTGCTGTATTTTTTTAAACACAGTTATAAGCACTAAAATATTAATTAGCATTAAGAACAAACAGAATGCTTTCTTTGATAATCTTCAATTGCTGAAAAAGATGAAAATGTTTGTCTTTAAAAAGATTTGATGGACTGTTGACCTGTTCTCTGTGTGGTACTGGTAACATTTATGCTATCTTTTATTTACCTATAAGTCCTATGACATGCCAGGAGATTAGTGGCCGATACTTGTAGCTAGTTACAAATAGGTTTCTTTACTTATTAGGACATAATAGACTACTCTGATGAAGTAGCTAGAAGTAGTATCTAAGATTCACCTGATGTAATTATACATGAATTATTTTTCTTCCTGGGTCAGATGAAAGATTTGTATGTAGTACTTAAGCATCACATCAACGTTTCTTAACCTGCTCTTAAGTATTCTTCCAATGGGCAAGTGTCATTGTAGACTGCAACATTCACTAGTTTCCTGGAAAATACTCTCGGCACTGTATATAAATTGTATGGACATTTTCTTATAGCGCCTTGTGGTGGAGCCAACTGCATTTGTGAGACATTTACAATAACATCGATAGGACTTACCACTCTTGTCACTTCTTCCACCCCACCAATGCAAATTATTTCAGCTAGCTTCTAACCTGAGCTAGCTACATCAGATGACTCAATCATATAGCTGTATATTTTCAGAATAAAAACAATAAAGTCCCCTAAAAAATAAATCTATAGTGTTTGTTTTTTTAATGTGCATTCGTAATGTCCTAAGAACAAATTATTTATTATTTATTCATTATTGTACCTTGTTAAATTTCACTGAAAGGCCACACTTTTTCATTGCAATGAAGACTCAAAGCCTCAATAACCCCCTGAGCAATCAATCTTCTCACACTATTTTGATATTTGCTAATTAGCGAATGATGTGCAGATTGAAAAACATTTGAATGCTGAAGTGAATTCGGTTTACAAACACATAAAATGTATCCCACTTCTAGTCATATTATCATATTGAATAAATATAAAAAAGGTCACGTTATATCACTGGCTCTTTGAATCAATCCATTATGGTTGGGCCTTTTGTCTGATGAGAAAACATTGTCAACATTTTGTCTTTCTTTCAAGACAGTCTAAAGGAAAAAATTCTACTGGGCTGTCAGAATTCATGCATCATTTTCCACAGCCTATACGGTGCCACTTTGTAATTATTGTGTATCATTTTGGAAATGAGAATGCGGCATCAAATCAACATCCTTAGTTATTTCTGTTTTTCTTTTGATTAAACCGATCTCGACTTAAATGTAATTTGCATGGCAAGTAAAAGACTTAATGGAATCGTTGTGGATTACAAATAAATAAAACATTTGGGATAAAATGCATCTAATGACGGGTTGTAGTAGCCATTTAATCTTTGATAAAATGGAATGATTTTTGAAGGATAATATAAAACACAAATAATAGAAGCCAACTCTTCTCAAGTTTAATTTGGTCATGTATTTTAAAATCCTCTTCTGTTTTATCATCTACATTTACAGACCCTTTACAGCTTCTTACTGATTAATAAATTAAAGCTTTACACTGAAAATGGTAATGCTGTTTTGGAGCACTATGAGAAGAGGGGCACAAGTATATGGTCCCAAGTGCAAATGGTTATTGGATAAGAATTAAAGGGGAAAAGATGTTGGTTGTTCCAATTTAAGCAGCAGTATACAAAGATTAAAGAACAAGATGCTACAATGCGCAAGTGCATTAGTTAATGGCCAATCAGGAATTGCTTTGAGCAGTCTTTGTTATGTTGGAAAATGAAAGCAAAGACCTTCTTGCAACTGCAATTGTGAATGTTTAGCATGTATGTTTGCAAAACAGCCATATTACCTTTACATAATTTATTCTAGGGGGAAATGATTTAAAGAAAATATCACATAGATATCACACAGAGCCACTTGCCAACTGAAACGTGGGATGGTTTCTTATGCCCTCTTATTGTGTATGTATGTGGTTGTGTTAATCAGCTATGTACAGTGCATAGTTTATTTACTTCCCTCCATGTCCTTATCTTAATATAAAATGAGTTTATACATAATAATTGGGGGAAAGCAATATATATATATATATATATATATATATATATATATATATATATATTGCATTATTCAATGCAAAACTTTAACTTGAATAGTAGCAGTTACAAAATAAAGAGAGCAAGAAAGTAAAAAGCCTAGCGTTTGGGTTACCAGGAAACATTGGTCACATGACCTAACAAAAATAATTGATATTCACTGCCACAACATATTTGGGGATTTCTGAAACATTCTTTATTCCATTATTTTATTCCTGTTTTTCATGGCTCCTGAAGAGCAAGAGCTAAACTATACAGGATATTTTGCAGGGTGAGATCAGACTGACAGATCATATCCTACAGTTCAAAATATAATGGGAGTGATAGCAAAATATGATTTGACAAACCTGTTGGAAGAAACACCGCATGCTGCATCAGCATTCGACGAGATAAAGTCTCCTCATTACATACATTTACTGTCAGATGTAGATGCATGAACAAAGCACACCATCCACCCTAATATCTGATCCAACTTCCTTTACAGTCGGGGGTGGGGGGGAGCTTTATATGTATCTAGCTAAAAGATAGCCTATAGAAATACATTCACAAGAAAACAGCAGACATTTAGCTGTTAATTAAAATGCAACAAAAAAACTGATTAAAAAATATGTCTACCTAGCAAACCGTGTGTGTGTGTGTGTGTGTGTGTGTGTGTGTGTGTGTGTGTGTGTGTGTGTTTTCATTTTCTTTGTGAAACATGTTGGGAAATCTCTATATGAGCTCTGTATTCAGTGGTGATTCTGACCATTAATTTTGTAGCCCACTGTTTCTTGGTTTTATATGTTTATCACTACACTAACTGGTGGTAATAACGGTCTAAATAAACAACATGACCTACAAAGGATTGGATAGTAAGTAATATTATGCTTTATCTGGTGAGAAAGAAATCTCACCATAAGCATTTAAAATAGCAGTAGTTTCTTAAACTGAGGAGCCTGCCCCCATAAAGGTTAATTGTGGTAAGATTTGGGATGAATGCTTAACTTTCTGCCCTAGACTTTCATGGAACAATGGCTGAGGTTGATGTGTGTTTGTAAGGTTGATGATGTACCTTGTTATGAGTTAAGAGGGTCCTGACCTAAAGTTTGACCTCAAAGAGATACTTGAATTGGAAAAAACATGATTACTGATATAGAGAATATACAACTTTGGGCCAGATTCAATTCAGTGAGAAAAGGTTATCTCATGGTTTATTAGATGAAAAGTCATGGACAAAATTCAATTTTCTCCAAATTCAGTTCCAATTTTTTCCCATAGAATTCAATAGAGTTTTCACTTGATAAAGCATGAGAAGAGGTTTTTCTCAATTTAATTGCATCTCAAATTGAATCCTATCCATGGGGTGAAAATGAATGGAGAGTGTAGGCATTTCACTCTAGAGGACTGTGGAATGCATGAAAAAAGAACTGACTGTTGAAGCCCACGGTCCTTCTGGAAAATATTTGATTGCAGTGTACTGCCAGGTTAGTAGTTTTGAAAATAATCTGTGTGGAAAACAATACTCAAGTATTTCGGGCAAACTACTTACAGAGAATTGTTGGTAATATCACAAATTATGTCCAATTACTGAAATGATGAAAGCGCATTTAATGAAAGTTAAACATGAGCTGACAAAGGTGACACTGAATAAAATAATAATTACATTATCATTTTCTCAAGATGGCATTTCATGATTAAAATAATGCTGATCAAAATAATTAAACCAGGTAAAGTACAAGCTAAAAAATTAAACAAAACAGAAAAAAGTTTAATAGGGTCTGATCATATGGAAAGAATGTAATAATAACTGCAATTACTGAACATAGTGTAATTGTCTAGAAGGCCACAGCAAAGTGTAGCTGAGTTTTGACAGCTGTGCACAGAACCATTTTAAAGAGAAAATAAACACTATATATAAGTAGGAATTACCTTATTTGAACTTCCATTGGCAGGGATTGATATACTCTATGGTATGTTTAATTGGTGTGAGCTTCCATGTTGCTTTCCATCAGACAGTCTAAACAAAATGCTAAATAATAACTAAATCTATCTAGTCTTTTGTTCTTTTTTGCCTTTGGAGAGTGTATTGGTTAAGGTTAGTATGATAATATGTCATTGCTGAAAATGTAAATATTTTTACCTTTTTAATACAAATAACATGAAAGATTGACTCAAATCTTTTTGGTTTATGTTCACTTTGAGGTTACCCTGTGTTTTAAGTTTTGAGAGATATATTTTAGATATCTGCAAACATTGCTGTATCAGGGATTCAAAGTATCTAGGGCAACAAATACATTTCACTCCAAATCTAATTCTAATAGACTTTTAGGTTATTGTTTCCAGAATACTTTTTGCCTTTGGAGAGTGTCTTAGTTGTGGCTAGTATGAGATATGTCATTGCAGATCACACAGTTATTGAAATTAAAAAAAAATTACCTTTTGAAAACAAATACCATGATCTCAAATCTTTATCTTTTTGGTTTATATTCCCTTTTGTCAGGGTCCTAGCAGCTGCCAGTGGGAGGAGTGCAGACCAAGGAGGAAGCTTCAGGCAAAAGTCCAAGTTCGCAGTACAATTAGGGATCAGGAGTAGTCGTAGTCGATATTCAGGCAATAGTTCAATAGGCAGGCAGATACATAGCAAAGTCAAGGTTCAGGCAAGGTCATAGTCCAGGAATCAATACAAGATGAATTATAGAACACCCAGGAATGCGGCAAACAAATTCTATAATCGGGCATTGAACCCGTGACCTCTGCATCCTTTTATTTTGAATTTTGGCGCCAGATGCGATGTGATGACATCACATGTCCACGTGGTGGCTATGGGTGCTGCCATCTTGGATGCAGCTCCGAAGAGCTATATATATATACATACAGTCTAAGAAGTGAAGACATACAGTAATTGTATGACTTTGACTTGCGAGTCTCAAATGAAATGTAAAAGTCAAATGCCATTGATAAATGTTAAAATAAAGACAGCATTTTCCATTTGCAAGCTGACACAATTAACACCGTGCTACAGATTGCAGAGCATGCCGTGTTGTCAAATAGTCTCACTTGGCATGATTTTGAATTCCGCTTTGAGAAAATTGCAAAATATGAATGTCACATATTGACATGACATTAAAGATGCAGCATGTCACTCCGTGTCAACAAAACTTGAAAAACGATTTATCCCTAGACTACTAATGACATGGCTACAACAGGTTGACATTTTGTCATTATTTCAACCAATGGTTTCAAAAATTGCAGAGTTTTGAGAACCAAAATATATTTTTTTTAAAGGTCATTTTGGCTCTTCAGCCAAGGTCTATAGATATAGGAACCCCAGTCTCATATGAGCAACCAAACATCATAACAGTTTTTTTGCCTTTGACAAATCCACTTTGAAACCCAGAATTTATGAATTAATTCTCACAAGGGCAGATTTAGGACCTTCCCCATAGGCTAACATTGTACCTTGGTAGGTTTTAGGTGGCGAAGTAGGGGGTCGAAGTTCTTTTTAAAGAGACAGTACTTTGATTATCGAATGGTTGAATAGTCGAGCGATTTTTAGTTTGAATCGTTCGATTTGAAGTCAAAGGTCGAAGTAGCCAATTCGATGGTTGAAGTAGCCAAAAAAAAACATTCGAAATTCGAAAGTTTTTTTTTATTCTATTCCTTCACTCTGCATGTTACATTTTTTTAATCTTTTTATCAGTTCGAATTCAAACAATCTGAAAAATGTGAATGAAAAAATTGGTGAGGTTTTATACAAGTCAATAGGAGGCATATGTTCTGTATATGTAAAATAAAAATGGGAAAACATGAAAATATTAATGAAAGTATGAATCGAAAAAATGTTTCTGCGGCAATCAAGTTTTTTTTGCAAATGATTTCTATAAAGTTTTTACTATTTGAGTTTGTTAAAAAATATTCTAGTGACCATAAAAAAAATGCAATCATTTTTTTTCAGTGATCAAATTTAAAAACCTTCATTTTGAAAAGTAATAATTCTGCTTCAGCCTGTACCTCAAAATACATAAGGGGTTATGTAATAAAAGGCACTACATTTGCATAGGGGCAGTAACCCATAACAACCAATCAGCAGGTAGCATTTGCTGGTCACCTGTTTTAAAGCAAACATCTAATTAGTTGCTATGCTTAGGGCCTTTAATACATATGGAGGATAGAGCTTAAAATAGGATTATTTGTTTACCTTTTGAGTCTTTCCATATATGTACCTCCTTTAACCTACTTTATACAAATGTGGTGAAACACATTTTGGAAATGGGGTAATAACTATTTCATTTTGTGTTTCATTTTGTAGTTACTGAATAGAGATCATCAGTAGAGATAAATTACATTTTGACACATGCTACAGAATAAAATTTACAAAATTTTGGAAGAAAAATTGTTAAGACCCATGAATGAGAGCATGACCTCATTTATGCCTGGTTTCAAGAATGCACCTTACTGTATACTAATAATTTTAAAAGAGAATGAAATGCCTTTTTAATTGGGGATGCCAAAAGTTAGGCATCCCCAAGTGATTATATACTTACTGGTCCGGGGTTCTTCATTCGAGCATCACAGAGTGATTGTCTTTCTTCTTATTCTTTCTTCAAATTCTTTCTTCAAATCGCCGACTTTTTCATTAAAGTTTGGCTTTTCATTCTACTGTGCATGAGCACTCGCGCGAAGAAAGAAGAAGTCGGAAGCCAATCGCTCTGTGGTGCTCACTGGAATAAACCGAAGCCAGTGCAGTTTTCTGCTGATAGGAGCACTGGCCCGGGGTGTGAGGTAAATATATACAACCACTTTGGCATGCCTAACTTTTGGCACCCCAAAGTAAAGAGAGCCTTTCCTTCTCCTTTAATAACACAATCAGAGGACAGACTTCCAGCTTTTTATGATATGCATTTTACTACCCCAAGGATGTAATACTGCTGAGTTTACTACAGCCCAAGGGAATAAAGGAAAGAAAAAAACAAAGCACTGACCTGAAAGTATAAAGCTTTTCTTATTATTGTTTAAGAAATAAAAACAGACTGCAATTCTGATTTAAATGTTTGCCTGTTTTCAGGGCTGCAGTCTTAATCATAATATGTTTACATGACCATTATTTAGCTCTTGTGCACACTTTAATTGTAATAAAATCCTCTGCATTACTAATCAATACCAAAGTACAAAATAACTATATTAATGATGATAACATAAACCAATAAAGGGGAATTGCACAAAAGTATGGCTCATTTGCAGAAAGATAAAGCTCAGTCCATTTTATGAAGAACATTTTAAAGGTTACAGCAATACTGTAGTCTATCTGTATAGAAAGAAAATCTGAACACATACAACTTTGAAGTTACCAATTACAACTGGAAAGGAGGTATTGGCCAATAGTGATCTACAAGACTCTTCCACCTATCCTTACAGCATTTCAAGCAAAATAGGAACAAGAAACTTGAGAATTATCCAGCCTTTCAAGCTTACTAAGGTACACTGTACTAAAGTCTCTTTATATTTACTCTGACTACTTTCATTATAAAGTTAGACGCATTGTAACTATTGGGTCAGTTTTATGAAGAAGCCAAATAACTTGTGTTTTTGTTTTGGGTGTAGGGAAAAATCAGAGTACCCAGAGGAAACCAATACAGACATGGGGATAACATTACAGACAGAGCCCAAGCCAGTTTCATACTCAGGACTCCATTGCTACTAGGCAGAGGTGCAAACCACTGGGTCACCATGTTGCCCAACTAACTCCTTTCATTCTTTGCATTTCTTATATTTTTTAAATTGTCTGGTGCTCAGCTCTGTTAATGAAGCTCCTAATATGACATGCCAAAGATTCAAATTATATTACTTTTAATAATTATTACCAGTTCCAGGGAGCTACACACACAATAATCTCAAAACCCATGGATAAGTATCCATATGGTAGATATTTCAAAAATACTACCTAGTTCAGTTTCACATTTTATTAACCAGTCATTATGCCTGCCCAGCCACATACTGAAAGCTTCTATCTTTGAAGTACTTCTGTCCATCAATATTATGCATTTTTATTTGGGTGAAGAATGTCCAATCTCTTCTTCTTATGATAAAGACTAGAGTAAGTGTCAGATAGAAATGACAAAGGTCATCATGCGATTCTGTCTAAGGGTGCTATCTATAAAATGTCATTCAGTTCTTCCTCTGACCTTTGCTCAGATAGTTTTTCCACACAAAAAGAACCAATAACTTAATACAATTATTTTATTTAAATTAAAAATCTCACTACTTTAGTTAACACGCCAAAAATTATTCCACTATGAGATGTATTATTGGAATTCCATAATCCAGAAGCTCCAAAGTAAGAAAATTGCCTTGCTAATAGAATTCTGTTGAGTACATGATACTCACGTAAATCTATGTTGATGGTGAAAAACATAATCTTTTTAATCAATGTTTTTACAATGTTTATATATTGTTAGTAGCCTTAATGCAGGGTATTCTATCTATCGATCACATACTGTATTAATTTTGCCATATTCTGGACTGCACTGCACCTTCTATAGTTCAATCCAAAATCAAATAAATAGCAGATTAGAAATCACCAGAAGCAAGAGGTTTAAAGATTATTTATGTAACCTTTAATTTTAAAGTTGAATCTATAGTAAAATCTACAGTAAATGGTGCTTATTTACTAACTACGCAATAACTAATTAGACAATTATTTTGATGCCCCTCCCTGCAGAAGGTTTTCCAAAACCAACTGTTGGTTGCTTTAAGTTACTAGAGTAGTTAAAATCTGCCCAGTGTTAGCAAATTATACCTTGTCCAAACAAGGGGTTTTTACTGGTGGCAGCCCATGAATGAGAAAAAAAAATAGTTCTGGGGTAATTGTCAAGTTCAGGTTGTAAGATGTGCATTTAAACCTCTATGAATATGGCATGGCTTTACTCCGGTGAAAATATTCCTTTATGGAAAGAAAGCTGGAACTAAATTGAGGTGGTGTTAGGAAATGTTATTCAAAGCAAGTTTCTAATGTACATGTTATTTGTAAATGCAGATGCATTTGAAAGCAGTAATTGTTTTTCCAATTTTTCTTCCCTGGGTAAACAAAAATGAGGAGCCAACTTCTTATTGGCCCATAAATGGGTTCCACTGGTGTGCCTACCCAACCAATATCTGTCCAATAATTGGTCAGATGTGAATTGGATAAGTTTGAAATCCCATTGGACATTGCCACATGGATATGGTCCTCATATAAAGGTCCTCCATAGACCACTGTGTTTGTCCAATTGTTAGCCCTATTGTTGGCAATTATATTTACAAATAGCTTTTAAAAGCATTTAAAATAAATGCATATAGGAAAGTTTCCTCAGAATTACACTGTCTTTCATTTTTCATTTTTGGGTGGAGGAGCAACAGAAACAAACAGAAGAGCAGAATAGAAGAGAAAAATGGGAATTAGGGAGAAAGAACAGAAAATTGGAAGTGGTTATGAGAAGAGGAAGAACATACAGAAGAGGAGCAAAGTAAAGTTGTGCACAACATTAAGTGGAGGGTATTGTGAAGGCACTCATTTGACATTCTTAAATTAAAGGTAGTCCTCTATGTGATGCAGCTGTGGTCCACAAAAAATAAAAATTAATGTTCCTCACTCTTCTAAATAAATATATTCAAGAAAATATTCTAGGCATTCTATGCAAAAAGCCAACTATATTTTAATTAATTTATTTCTAATTCCAACTTTTGTTGTACAATATGTTTATGCAGTGAATAACAAATGAACTACCCCACGAACATGTCTACAGGTATAAATAAACAGCAAAGGATACTCACAAAGTTGTGCTCACCGCTAAAGCATTGTAAGTCAGGCTGGAGTGACTGGATGTCTAATATAATAGCCAGAACCCAACATCTTGCTTTGCAGTTCTCTTGGCTTCCACTGATTGGTCATCAGATCGGTTACCATGGGTCATAACCATTTGCTTTTGAATCTGACCTGCACGCTAAGTATCAATTGCAAATAGAGAAGGGCGAATAAATTCGCCTGTCACTAATTCGCTGCAGAAAATGTTCTAATTGCCGCACGTCAACACTATTCTGACGCCCATTTACGTTAATGCCAGTGTCAAGATTGATGCAAGCGACGTTTTTGGGATTTGCATCCGAGATTGGACGCGGGTGTCAATTTTCGAGTCTCACGATTTTTTCACCCATTACTAATTGCAAACTAACTGAACAAAGTGCTGGATTTAAAATTACTGTGGCCCTAGGCCGCCACCCTGTTCACTCCACTTGCACACAATCTGACCCCCCCATACTTTCACCCACCTATGCTGCTCTCAATCGTCTTACCAGCAGGCAGCATGCCGTCCCCAATGTTTGCTGCGCTATGCCCGGGACTTTGTGGCCTGCCCACAAATCCAGCCCTGACTACCCCATGTGACCGCCCTTTAAGTCACTGACTAAGAGTTAGAGATCTGCAAAGCAGGAAGTTGGGTTCTGGCTATTATATTATATATCCGTTTACTCCAGCCTTTATAGATGACATTTTTGGATAACTAACTATATTAGAAACATTTTTTATTTTACACATCTATATATCTAGTTTTTATTTTTGCAGTGAACTGTTTATTTAAGGCCATTCAAGGGCCTAAAAAAATGGACTTAACTCAATACTCAATATAAATTGAAACTCTATTATGTTCACACAGCAAGCTATGGTATTTAAGAAAAATAGTATGTCCATATGTAAAAGTGTAAGTTGCCTAATTTTCTTTAGTCTATTTCCTTAGGTTAAATGATATTGTACAAAGCAACTGCTGCTTAATGATACTGGGAGTTACAGCTGACTTTGCTCAGAATGGCTGGCCTTAGGTCAGACAATCTGACATCTTATAATTTACTGACCTATTATTAAAAAAGATAAATGATTAAGTCTCTGTCCTCAAGGATACATTCATGAATCCCTGCCCTAAATGTCCTAAATTTCTTCTTCTTTGTGACATTACATTCTACCTCTTTCTTTTGAAACAACAAAAATGAGACATCCACCCTCTCATCATCCTAAATAGACTTGGTGGCACTAATTGGTCTACATATGGAGTTGGTCTATTCTTACAAACAGTTTAGTTCTGCTTTGCGGAGGAGTTCAGAGCAAATTGTTCACCACTGCAGCTGCACTTGGTTGGCTGTCCTCCAGACACTATGAAGTTTGGGAACTACTCCAGTTTCTAGCCTTCTGCTCAATTTAGAAAAGTTGTATCCAGCTAGTCTTAAAAGAGTGCTAATAAGAATAAATAGATTTACCTCTGTATCTATATATTGCTTATTCTCTTTATTTGCATTACTCATTACGAATTTAGCAATATCTAATAACTCCGTTTTTATTAAAAAACAAAAAATATGAAACCCTCTCCTATAATATGCTGTGCTTTTAATAAAGACGTCAGGCAAATTTTAAGGTATATTGTGAGTATGTTTGTTTTATGTTTTAATAATCCATCGAACTTTGCTGAAATTGCTTTCCGTTTACTTGGTGCAATAATTATTTTAATTATTTATTTTAATTATTTTATATTTAGAATTATAACAACATTTTTTTTATTATTTTTGGTTATGCATTATATGAACTTTAAATGCTGATGGAATTCCATTCATCAGCCAACTTACTGAAAGAAATGTGATGTAACCAAATTTTCTGGAAACATAAGTTCTTTTCCAGCTAATAAAGTAAGCTCAAGAAAGTGCAAAACACATCTGAGTAAGATTTATAAATCATATGTTTAATGTAATAGCAGACAGGTATTGTGCTATATTTTATGTAAAGGAGAACAGTTCCACTTAGAGATTTTGCTTGTATTTTGATGCATCACACCAGTCATTTATGCTCCACCAAATAATTATATTTATGGTGTTAAAAAAGGCCCCTGAACCACATATAATTCCACATAACATAAACCCCAGGCTTGAGTCACAATATTCACTGAGGAGATGCACCTTTGCATTTGGAGATAAAGCTATCTGATGCCATGTAATAGGGTATAATTTCAGGGAGCCAAACATCATTTTATGTGGCACAAAGAAAAGAAGTATATTTATACAATATAATTGTATATCTAATGTGGCAGAGAATGTGGTTATACTTAGACTTACATTTTTCTTAGAAAGGATTCCTGTCACCCATATGGGAGTGACAGTGGAAGCATTTGTTAGGCATAATAAAAATAAAACAAGTTCTGTTTGTTCTTATCTGCATTTATATGCATGCTTGTAATGCAAGAATTTAATTTATGACTTAAAACTATGTTTATGTACAGCTGCATTCCCTTGCATGAAATATAAATTAGGACACTTATGTAATGTTATGGATAGCAGAATCCCAATACTGCATTGTGAACCCTTAGGATTTTTACCTGGGAGCCTTCTGGGAAATCAGGAATTGGCATAACCTCAACCCAGATACAATGGTGGTTTCTCCCAGACTCATGGGATATTAAAACCGCACTAACTACTGTTGGATATATATTTAGATTTTTACACACTATTGCTTATGAACCAAGAGTCCTAAAAAAACTAGAATGGTCTCAATCCTATATGGAAGTTCTCTTGACAAAGGTCCCTCTATTCTGTGCAGATTGATATTAAAAAGTACAGTAATATAACATAGGAAAGCAAACCAATTCTTGCAAATTATATCAATATATGCCAGCATTTTCTTAATGTTTGTTGTTTTTATTGTTTGATTGTTGTTGAATATAACATAATAATATACACATGTGGGTATAGAATCACCAAGAAACCCATTATCCTGAAAGCCCTAAAGGCCATATAACACAGAGTCCATTTTTTTTAAATTCTATCTTATTATCAAGAAATCTTTTTAAACCACAATATTTGAAATTACTGCATTTTCTTTAACTATAATGCATTCCATTTAATAGAAGGGATTTGCGCATGAAATCTCATAGACTGAATGGTGCACATCATGAAGAATCAGCTAATGAAAATTTCTGTTGAGGTTCTAATGAATGGTCCTGAATTCACCTGTTATCCATTAACCCCAAGTGCAATATAATGAATAGTAATAAACAAAGCAATTAGCATATATATCATGCCAGCTCCCATTCCTTATAAAAATGTATGTAAACAGTGGCAGGTTCATTCATCACTATGCATGAATCTAGATCTTTATTGACTGATCATTGTGGATTATGATAAACAGATTATGCTGAGCAACATTCCAGAGGATATATTCTTAAAGGAAGATTTACAAATTATTCTGAATTGAGAAAGCCAGTTGGATGACTGGTGAAACGTCTTCAAGGAAAAAACACAGCAAGTCCAGTTGATTTGACTTACTTCTATAGATATACCATGATCTGGATGAAAGAGAATCTTTACAAACATAAATGACTGATCAAGTAGCAAAAAAATGAGACAGTTCCTGGTTAAACATGTAGGCCTCAAGAAGAAATTCAGGTCCCTTAGAGCCTTGGAGAGAACATTTTCTCCAGGTCTGAATGAACGATGCATCTTGCAGTGGATTAAAAAAATTTGCTATTGGCGCTCCTAGTGAAGGGTGAATCTGTGCCATTCTCAGAACTAATTGAAGTCAATGGGCGTCAAAATAATTTTGACGCGAGTGACAATTTTTATGTGCGTGCCAATTTGATGTGCAACAATTTTTTTTACGTGGCTTTGTGAATTAATTTGCTTGCGACGAGACGTGGAAATTCATCACAAATTTGTATCTGCCCAATTTATTCCCATCACTAGCTGCTACATAATTTGCACATTTGAATAATGCTCAAGCTAGGGAATGGATAGACAATGGGAGGTAGGAAGACTACTTCCATCTCCCTTCAACCTCTAACAAATACAGGGCTACCAAAGTCAGGCAGTGCTGTATTTACTGACTGCAGAAAAGTCTCTGTGCTCTAAAATGGTGTGCAAAGACTTGCATCAATTCAATTTGGCAGGGAGGCAGTGTGCAAAGTGCAAAATAATTTGGCACTTCACACCCTACCTTCCTGCTCACAAAATGTTAGCCTTGAAAGAAACAAGAGTAACCTGAAAAGGAAATACAGTGCATGGACAATACACCATCTTAAACCACGGATAGACTTTCTGAGTTTGATAAAAAGGGACTATGGATAATCTAAAATAGGTGCAAAACTGCACTCATTAGTGTACAATACACAAAGAATATGTGCATGGCTTGGGTATAAAACTGTTGCTCTCTACTGGCTAAATGCACCTTTAATTATGCATCTTGGGCAAAATGTAGAGTGCTACAAAATTCTGTACCTAATATAAGCATTAAGTACAGAGCTTCACCTTGCAACCACTGGAGCTGCCTCTAGCATCTTTTAGAAAGGTTTTCTAGCAATGGTGTTGTATGTGGAAGTGCATGAGCTGCCTACGTGCTTCCTTGCATAAGGCACAACTTTGCACCCCACTGTGTTCCCTCATTTTCAAGTGCAAAACTCTTCATTCAATTCCAGAATCACATAGTTAAATATCATCTTCTATTGGTAGCCTCCTATTTGGGGGCATGTAATAAAAGTCGCAAAACAATTGGCACAAATAAGAATAAAAATTCGCATTTCACAATGAAATATTCTTCCTTAAACTGTTAAAAAATTATGAATTTTTATTAAATTATGAATTTTAATTGTGCAACCCCACTTTTAAGAAGTGCTTCTGGAGCAAACATAACAACTTTTTTAATAAGAAGCTTTGGGGCAAACTATAAAACTTGCAAACATGTTTCCACTGTCGGCAGAGCTATATTAAATTTGCACAAATGAAAATTTGTTTGCACAAAGGCATAACTTTTGACATTGCAAATAGTTTTTTCCGTTACTAACTTTTATTACATACCCCCAAAAGTATTTGTTTTTGCATTTAGAAATAAAATAGTACTAGTAAACATCCTATGGACATATTCTGTATCTATGCATAAATAATGTACCTTTCCTAGAAGTGAAAAATGGTGCAAAAAACAGCTCCTTACCATAATGGAAAAAAACAAGTTAATGGAGTATTCTGTATATCATTTAGAAATATTTTACACAACTGATTTTTGGTTATTATTTTCATAATAACTTCTAAGCAGTCTCTATAAAAAACAGAAACATTTTAAGGATTTAACCATACATTGCGGAGTTTGTTTTTTGTCATTGTGGCTTGAGAACAAAATCTATCCTATTAGCAAAGAAACCACTAGGTGGTGCGGCAAATTATCACTCAATTAAACCTGCATTCCTTTTGGAAACAGTTTTCTAGAAGGGGAAGAATATATTTATGTATAAACTTTTTTTAGGTGTGTGTTTTTGGGTGTGTGTATTTTTCTTGAGTGTGTGAACAGACCTGCTTATAACACTGAATCTTTACATATACAAATTTACAAAATAAGAAATGTTTCTCTTTCTATATTTATAATTTGTTATATATATATATATATATATATATATATATATATTTTTTTTTTTTTTTTTTTTAGGTGGCATTAAAAGTGAAGCATAACCTGATTTAAATGCCTCTCCCCTAAGTCACATAGTATACAAATCTATGTAGTTTCCATTTTTCCTGAACATAAAGCTGCAATGATTTGGCAATAACTATGGCATAAAAGGAATATTTCTGGTCATCTCTGTTGACTCTTGAGACTCATCATTTAAAGTGTCAATTAAGTGTGGGTAATTACTTGATTACAAGCAAGATAATCATTTCCATGGTACGTTTGTATGTTTGTATGACCTTGCACAAACATTAATTACGATCATAAATGAGTTTTTACAAGTAGAGGGCATAGAGCGAGCCAGAGACTTCATTTGTGTACAGCTAATGTAAGAAAAAGCTAGTGTTTCAATAACTGTATGAAAATCAGTGGAAATGGGAGAATGAGTCTTAGACATGTTTAATTTTATCACTGCATTCTATACTACATCTATTTTATTATTATTTATGACTTCAAACTCTGTATATGCCTCACATTCGATAAATTGTTTTCTGTATTTATGATTGGGAGCTAAATTCTTGCAAATGAATCTCTACATTATGCTGCTGCTTTTGTGGAATACGGTGCTTTGATTTGTGACAATATTTACTTGACTGCTTCTTATATGAGAACGTTAGTGTCAACACAAAGGCAAGTGATGCTATAGTGCACTAATGTTCTACTTGACGAATGCCAGGCATTCAGACACTCTTTACAGTGAGTTGGAAACAAAACCCCAGTGCCATCAATTTCCATAATTTACACAAATTGAATAGCATAAATAATATATGCATCATTTATGCATGTAAAGAAAGTAATATCATTTTCAAGATTTTTTTTCCTCTTGATGCAAACCCAAGATAGGAAATTAAATCTCTCTCCTGGACTTGTTTTACTGTTTTGTCAGTTTTGTCTAAAATACTTTTTTTAAAAAAAAATATCTCTTGGGAAATAGCCTTCTACTCGCAGTGTTATAAAAATTCTTGAAAACTTCAAATAGCACTGATGAGGCTTTTTTGACATAGCTTTAAATTAATTATAAAGACCTGTAACTGTCAGTCAGATTTGTTAAAGGACAAGGAAAGGCAAAACAATAAAATCCCATTTTTACATTCTTTAATGAAAAATAAACCTTTCTCCAATATACTTTAATTAAAAAATGTGTACAGTTTTTTATAAGAAACCTGACTGTATGCAGTGAAATTCTCCCTTCATTTACTGCTGTGGATAAGAATTGTCAGATGGTCCCAGGGAAACAATTATACTTATGAACAGCAGGGGGAGCTCCCGCCTTACTTACCTGCCATGCAGAACTCAAGCAGCTTTGTTTATGACGATCCCTAAGCAGCCCAGACCACACTGAGCATGTGCAGGGTCAGGGTCAGGCCAAGATGTATAACAAAGTTACAAGATGACAGCCCCCAGTGGCCAACTTTGAAATCATAAATCATTTGTTTGATTAGGCTTGTGGTGCAGTAAGTTCATGCTCATGTTTAGTATACAAAATACAGCATTTCTAGCCTTATTCTATTTTAGACTTTCCTTGTCCTTTAAAGATTGGATTAGTGTCGCATAGTGTCGCAAAGGAAGGTAAGAAGCAGTACGAACAGTACTCTGGCCAACTACATCATATTTAACAGACAATACAACACAAAACACTAAGGGGCAAATTTACTAAGGGTCGAATATCCAGGGTGAATTAACTGTCGATATTCAACCATCGAAGTAAAATTCTTCAACTTCGAATATTGAAGTCGAAGGATTTAGTGCATTTACTTTGATCGAATGATCGAAGGAAAAATCGTTTGATCGGATTTTAATCCATCGATCGAAGGATTTTCCGTTGATCAGAAATTGCTTTGAAAGCTTATGGGGAAGGTCCCCATAGGCTAACATTGGTACTCGGTAGGTTTTAAGTGGCAAAGTAGGTAGTCAAAGTAGGTAGTCAAAGTTTTTTTTAAAGAGACAGTACTTTGACTATCAAATAGTCGAATAGTCAAACAATTTTTAGTTCAAGTAGTTGGAATCGAAGTCAAAGTCGTAGTCGAAGGTCGAAGTAGCCTATTTGATGGTCGAAGTACCCATAAGAAGACTTATAATTTGTTTTTTTTTTACTTTGAATCCTTGAGCTTAGTAAATGTGCCCCATAATATGCACTTTTTAACATCAGGCACAGTTTTACATATTTACATATCTGAACCCTAAATAGAAAACAAGCTGCATATAATGGCACATGATAGACTTTGTTGACAGTGGTTTATAACAAGCACAGGCAGCAACACTTTAAAAAACACCCTTTCTATTGGTGTCATTGTGAATAACAGATAGTAACCATTGGAATTGTTTTACTGCTGCAAAAAGCAGGACAAGGCCATTTCCAGTTCTTGCATTGTCATTAGCTAGCACTGTAAGAGAATTAAGCATAGGCAACACAGTGTTGTCTGTACAAATTGCTTTATATTGGTCCCATTCAGAGTGAATGGGAATCACCTGCAAGTGCCAGGTCCTTTAAAAAGACACACATATATTACTCAAAACTGTACCATGTTTAATCAAAAACATCTGCCAGAACCCCAAAAGGAAGTACCAAAGAAACATCTACAGATCTTTTATGTGCACTGGAATCATCCATCTAGTTATAATACCTGATAATACCTGATCTTCTCTAAAAGCAGAAACTGGAAATAATTCTTATATTAAAATGCCACTTCTTTATTGACTGTTTCAAAGTTGAATAACTTAGAATTACTTTGCTCTTCATACCCCTCCACCTCTCTCTCTCATTTTCTCTTTGTTCAAGTGTCTATCCTCAACAACAATCTCAAGTCTAAACACATCTCAACAAAGACATGACTGTTAACCCTTTCCCTGCCAAGAACGTAGCTCCTACGTTCTTGGTTAAAAAGGCTTTATGTGCCAAGAACGTAGGAGCTACGTTCTTTAGTAAAAACGCACCCTCTCTGCACAGAATCAAAATCGCAAGTGCAGAGAGGGTGCAGCAGCTTCTAAACCCCCTAGGCAACGAGCCTACCTGATCCGATGGGTCCCACGCTGCCCCCCCCGCGCTGTGACGTCACAGTCACATGGGATCTGCAGGGGGGTGGGAGATCGTTTGTAAAAAGCACCCTCTCTGCACAAAATAAAAATCAGAAGGTGCAGAGAGGGTGCAGGGGCTGTGCGATCCCCCTAGGCAACGAGCATTAGGGATCTGATTACTCCCTCGTCGGCCCCCCCAGCTGTGACGTCAAAGTCACATGGGATTTGCTGGGGCAGTTAATTCCGGCCCCCAGGCGACGCCCACGCATTCCACTGCGCACTTGGAGGATCGTGGAGCTGCTGCAGCTGAAGACTTCACTGTGCTGGTGAGATCTGCGCTGATCTACAACAGGTAACACACTTGCACAACTACAACACTCACACTATACACTTTCTGTACATTTTTGACTAGTTTGACTTTTTTTTTACAGATTTAGTTTTTTTTCTGATTTTTGTACACTTACTCACACTTTACTCACACTTTACTCACACCTTACACACACCTTACACACCTTACACACACATACCTGCACTGTGTAAGTGTGATTTTTTTTTTTTTTACTTTGCCTTTATTTTATTCTGCCTTTTCGGCCTTTACCTTGCCATAAACTTGTATTTGTTAGTATTTTTCTAAGTTTGCAAAGTTATTATTGAATTCATTTGATTTTATTGATTTTACTGTATTGTATTTTATTTCAGTTTTGCATTGAATTGTTTTACTGTATTCCTTTTGTTCATTGCTTTCATACGTGTGCTTGCTGGGATTTTTGGGGGTTGTTTTTTTCCATTGTCTGTTTTTTTATTGCATTTTAGTTTTCTGTTCATTTACTTGCATTTGCTTGTTCTTTGGTATTATTCTTGTTCTTTTTCTTGTTCTTTGTTCTACTTCACTGTGCTTTATTCTTCACTGTTCTTTATTCTTCACTGTTCTTGATTGGGTTGCTTATTAGTTTGCTAGTGATTTTGATCTATAATCACTTTTCTGTTTTATTGCTTTTCATTGTATTGCATATTTATTTGCGGGTTGCTGTTTGGCTTTTGTTTTTTCATTGATCTTATATCTTGAATTTGCTGTTACAGGGGTTAGGTTTTTCTTTTTGTTTGCCAGATTTGCCTGCCAGAGAGTTCTAGAGGTTTCCAGGGGTTGTTTTTTTTTTGTCTTGCAGGGAGTTCAAGGGGTTACGCTCAGATTTGTTTATATTCTGGTGTGTGTGCTTTTTTTTTTTTTCTAGTCCTCATCTTTGCTTTTGTTGTCCCAGTTTTTCATTGATCCTTTTATCTTGAATTTGCTGTTCTGTATTAGATCTTGAATCTGTAGTTGAATTGGTTCTGTTTTATTACATTGATTTGATTGAGTTTGATTATTTTAGTGGTTTTGGTGTTCTTATTGCGCTTCTCTCTTTTTTTTTTTTTTTTAGTTTGCTATTGCAGTTTACTTCTTCGTGCCAAAAAAATTGTTCTTGCATATTCGTTTTTGATTGTTATTGGTATTTTTTTTATTTATTGATTGGCATAGAATAGTGACAGGTTCCAGGGGTTAGGTTCTCTTTCTTTCCCAGATTTGCCTTCCAGAGGGTTCTGGTGGTTGGTTTTTTTCTTTTCTTTGTCTTGCAGGGAGTTCAAGGGGTTACTCTCAGATTTGTTTATATTCTGGTGTGTGTGCTTTTTTTTTTTTTTCTAGTCCTCATCTTTGCTTTTGTTGTCCCAGTTTTTCATTGATCCTTTTATCTTGAATTTGCTGTTCTGTATTTAGGTCTTGAATCTTGAATTTCTGTTTTATTACATTGATTTGATTGATTTGGTGTTTCAGTGGTTTCGGTGTTATCGCTTTCATTTTTTTAGTTTGCCATTTCAGTTTACTTGTTCGTGCAAATAAAATTGTTCTTGCATATAGTTTTTGATTGTTATTGGTATTTTTTTATTTATTCATTGGCATAGAATAGTGACAGGTTCCAGGGGTTAGGTTCTCTTTCTTTGCCAGATTTGCCTTCCAGAGGGTTCTAGAAGGTAACAGGGGTTGGTTTTTTTTTTCGTTTTTTTTTGTGTTGCAGGGAGTTCTCGAGGTTAGGGACAGATTTGTTTATATACGGGTGTGTTTTTATTTCTAGTCTCCCCCCCCCTTTGCTTTTGTTGGCCCAGTTTTACTTATAATCTGTAGCTTTTCACAGCTTTTTCTGACTACTGATTATTAGCCTCTCTATATATAGATAATATATATATTTTGTTAAAAATGGCCAGAATGTTTTCCGCAGAAGAGGCTGCTGCATACTGCATGGCATCCAGCTCAGAGGAGTTTAGCGACTCCGATTCTGAGTATGTGCCTCCTAGATCAGAGAGTGACTCATCTACTGAGGAGTCATGGGATAGTAGTGGCACGGTTAGTGCTCTGGAGGAGCCCATGGAGGTAGATGAGGAGGTTGTGCAGGATGAGGAAGAGGGCAATAGGGCTAATGCTGCAGCTGGAGGAGAGCCTGCGTGGGGGCCTCCTGGTAATTTCCCCCTTGCCATTCCCCCATTTACTGCAGTCTCTGGAGTTAAGGTGGACACTGGGAATTTTCAACCGATTGATTTTTTTCAGTTGTTTTTGACAGAGGCCATCCTACAGGATATGGTCCTCTATACAAATTTATACGCTGAGCAATACCTTGTCCAAAATCCCCTGCCAAGGTATGCTCGAGCTCGTGCGTGGCATCCAACAGATGTAAATGAGTTGAAGAGGTTTTTGGGACTCACATTGGCCATGGGTCTCATAAAAGCCAATTCTTTGGAGTCATATTGGGACAGCACTACCGTGTTGTCCATCCCCATTTTTTCTGCCACAATGCCAAGAAACCGGTATCAGCTACTGCTCCGGTTTCTGCATTTCAACAACAATGCCACTGCTGTACCCCCCAATGAGCCCGGACATGACAGGCTGCACAAATTGAGGCCCCTTATAAATAGCCTGTCAGAGCGCTTTAGAGAAGTGTATGCCCCATCCCAAAACATTTGTATAGACGAATCGCTTCTCCTTTTCAAAGGGCGCATAAAATTCCGGCAGTATATCCCAAGCAAGCGTGCCCGCTATGGGATAAAATTTTATAAACTGTGCGAAAGCAGCTCTGGGTACACAAGTTTTTTTTTAATTTATGAAGGGAAAGACTCCATATTAGATCCCCCTGGTTGTCCCCTTGACCTGACTGTCAGTGGCAAGATTGTATGGGAGCTCATCTGTCCCCTTCTGGGGCAAGGTTACCACTTATATGTGGATAACTTTTACTCGGGTATCCCACTGTTTAGAGCCCTATATTCATTGGATACCCCAGCCTGTGGCACTATAAATCGTACCCGTAAAGGACTGCCCAGGGATCTCCTCGAGAAAAAATTGAACCGTGGAGAAATTTATGCCCTTAGAAATGATGAGCTCCTGGCCATCAAATATTTTGACACAAGAAACGTTTTCATGCTGACAACAATCCACGATGAGTCAGTAATCACAGAACATAGAGTTGGTAGGCCCCCTAAAATCAAGCCTCGCTGTTGCAAGGAATACAGCAAACATATGGGTGGTGTTGATAGAACTGACCAACTCCAGCACTATTATAATGCCACCCGCAAAACAACGGCCTGGTACAAAAAAGTTGGCATCTACTTGATCCAAATTGCCCTCCGAAATTCATATGTTGTATATCAGGCAGCAGTACCAGGCCCAAAATTGACCTATTATAAATACCAGCAGCAGATACTCCCTGCCCTGTTGTTTTGTGGTACAGAGGAGGCCGGGCCAGAGATGCCAGCTATGCCAGCAAGTGACAATGTGGCCAGGTTGATAGGAAAGCATTTCATAGACACTCTTCCACCCACACCTGGTAAAAAGTTTGCCCAGAAAGCCTGCAAGGTGTGCCGCAAAAGGGGTATCAGACGAGATACACGGTACTATTGCCCAAAGTGCCCTCACAACCCCGGGTTATGTTTCAAGCCGTGTTTTGAAATATACCATACTGAGCTGCACTACTAATAATGATCTTGTATGTTGGTGTGTATTGTTTGGCGTTATATTAAGAATTGGTGTCCCGCTTTGTGCAAAATTTATATTCAGGGCATTCATAGCATTTTATGTTCTTAATTTTGTATTTTCTTTTACCTCAAATGTCCCTAGGGCTATAGATCACACTGGGGGGTGTAGCCAAATGAGGTGTTCAGTGATGGACAAGGGCGCCCAAAAACTTGTGGTGTGTGATGACTCCATGAGATAATTTCATCTCGCCTGCTGATGATATCTCTCTGATGCCACAAAGACATTTTTTTTTTTACTGACACCACATAAGCTCCCTCTGAGTGCAGTTGCTGAGTATATTGGTATTTCGGATTTTACTAGTATATTCGGTTTACCTGGAATTTTGGTTAGTATTGGTTTCTGCTTTTTTTTGTAAAGTGATATGCACTTCATAACTTTCTTTGTTCAACTGCCAACCAAAACCCTGTTTTGCCCGTAGTTGGTAACAGTTTGCATTTCAAAAGTTTAGGCTAACTGTAGTTTTTCTCTTGATTATGGATAGTAGCGGTACTGTACTAAATGTATAACTGAGATTATTTGAGAGCAACGGGCCACTTGATTGCACTGAAAGCTGACCTTGAGTTTTCAGTTCAGATTCTTTATTTCTGGGTAATATATATTTTGTTCTTGTGTAGCCATTCCTCTTTTTTGCAGAATTGTGATTGGCACACCACATATTGCCATGCTGTGTCGGTTTACTGAAGAGTACAGATCAAACAAAAGGGTCCAAACATGCTCCACTAAACAGATAATGGTAAGTAGAATATTCAGTATCTATTCTATAGGTTTTTGCTGCTTGTGTTTGGGTTTTTGGAGTGAAATGTAATTGAGGTTTTTTTTCTTCATTCAGACCAAACCGTTAACCTTTACAAAGAACTATCCACAAATCTGCATGTAGGAAAGCAAGAATGGGGCCACTGAATATCTGCAAGTCTGCACTTTCAAGGATTATATACTTTATAGAGGTATTTCACAGGTAAGGCTTAGAGTGCAGCCCCAAATTTAGCTATTGCCCATGCTTTAGAGTATTTGGTGGCAGTGTCTCTAGGCACACCCCTACATTTGTGCAGTGGCATAACAAGTATGTGCCAGGCCTGCCTGGCCCTGCAAGTAAAATTTTCTGTGGACTTGGTATGTGATCCTGCCCACAACCCCAAGCGAACAGGAAGGGCTGCGGACAGATGTGTGCATCGGGCACTCTGAAACTTTTATTAGTGGGGGGGTCTAGTGCACGCTTCTGTCCACAACCCTCCCCAGTTCACAAGCTATACCGGGCCTCCTTTTCCCCGGTCCCGCGACCATGGGGACTGCTTCCTCTATTGGTTATGCCACTGCATGTGGGGTATTGTTTTGTTCAGGAGAAGTTGCAGATTGATATTTAGCAGTTTTATTTTAGATTTCTCACCACAATTGCACATATTTTTAGTAAGTTTATTTTATTTATTTTTTTCGTTTTTACAGCAAATCCTAACTATCAATCTGTAACTGATCCTGAACAAAACAATGCCACACATGCAGGGGTGCACCTAGAGGTGAAGCCTCCAAACACCCCAAAACAGGGCCAATACACAAGGGCAATTTCAGCTGGAAAATTTGGGGCTGCACTCTAAAGTGTACACCTTGCTGTTTCCCCAGCCCAAACACCCCCTTACCTGTGAAATACCCAGACAAACCATATATTCCTGGAAAGTGCACACCAAAATTGCCATGACCAAGAAGAAAAAAACCTACTAAAAATCAATCTGCAACTCCTCCCAAACAAAATGATACCACACACGCAAGGGTACACCTAACGACACGGTCACCAAACACCCTAAAACAGGGGAAATAGATACATTTGGGGCTGCCCTCTAAGTGTACACTTTGCAGTTTTCCAGTCTAAACACCCCCTTACCTGTGAAATACCCCCCACAAACTATATATTCCTTATATATGGTTTGTGGGGGGTATTTTACAGGTAAAGGGGTGTTTAGGCTGGGAAACTGCAAGGTGTGCACCTAGAGCGCAGCCCCAAATTTTCCAGCTGAAATTGCCTTTGTGTATTGGCCCTGTTTTGGGGTGTTTGGAGGCCGCGTCTCTAGGTGCACCCCTGCATGTGGGGTATCGTTTTGTTCAGGACTAGTTGCAGAGTGATATTTAGTAGGTTTTTTGTAGTTTTCATGACTATTTTGGGGAGAAATCCTTACTTTCCTACATGCAGAATTGGAGGTGCAGTGCTCCGTAGAAGTTTAGCGTGAAATAAAGGGGGGGGGGAAAGGGCCAAAGTTAGATTTCTCCCCAAAATTGCCATGACCAAGAAGAAAAAAACCTACTAAAAATCAATCTGCAACTCCTCCCAAACAAAATGATACCACACACGCAAGGGTACACCTAACGACACGGTCACCAAACACCCTAAAACAGGGGAAATAGATATATTTGGGGCTGCCCTCTAAGTGTACACTTTGCAGTTTTCCAGTCTAAACACCCCCTTACCTGTGAAATACCCCCCACAAACTATATATTCCTTGAAACTGCACACAAGCAGCTATTCATCTGTGCCATCCTTTCTTTGCTGATCGATTTTTAGTAGGTTTTTTTCTGTTGTCATGGCAATTTTGGAGAGAAATCTAACTTTGTCTCCCTTTTTTTGTTTATTTCAGGCTAGACTGTAAACTTCTTCGGAGTGCTGCGCCTGCAATTCTCCGCGTATGAAGGAAAGGTTGGCGCAGATGAATAGCTGCAGGTGTGTACTTTCTAGGAATATATGGTTTGTGGGGGTATTTCACAGGTAAGGGGGTGTTTAGGCTGGGAAACTGCAAGATGTGCACTTAGAGCGCTGCCCTAAATTTTGCAGCTGAAATTGCCCTGCATTGGCCCTGTTTTGGGGTGTTTGGAGGCTGCGTCTCTAGGTGCACCCTTGCATGTGTGATATCGTTTTGTTCAGGACAAGTTGCAGATTGATATTTAGTAGTTTTTTTGTAGTTTTCATGGCTATTTTGGGGAGAAATCGAACTTTGTCTCCATTTTTTTTATTTCTGGCTAAACCGTAAAATTCTTCAGAGTGCTGCGCCCACAATTCTCCGCTTATGAAGGAAAGGATGGCGCCAATGCATAGATGCAGGTGTGCACTTTCTAGGAATATATGGTTTGTGGGGGGAATTTTACAGGTAAAGGGGTGTTTAGGCTGGGAAACTGCAAGGTGTGCACCTAGAGCGCAGCCCCAAATTTTCCAGCTGAAATTGCCTTTGTGTATTGGCCCTGTTTTGGGGTGTTTGGAGGCCGCATCTCTAGGTGCACCCCTGCATGTGGGGTATCGTTTTGTTCAAGACTAGTTGCAGAGTGATATTTAGTAGGTTTTTTGTAGTTTTCATGACTATTTTGGGGAGAAATCTTACTTTGTCTCCATTTTTTTGTTTATTTCAGGCTAAACTGTAAACTTCTTTGGAGTGCTGCGCCCACAATTCTCCGCATATGAAGGAAAGGTTGGCGCCGATGAATAGCTGCAGGTGTGTACTTTTTATGAATATATGGTTTGTGGGGGTATTTCACAGGTAAGGGGGTGTTTAGGCTGGGAAACTGCAAGGTGTGCACTTAGAGCGCAGCAATAAATTTTCCAGCTGAAATTGCCTTTCTGCATTGGCCCT
The DNA here is from genome assembly GCA_038501925.1 of Xenopus petersii. Taxonomy (NCBI): domain Eukaryota; kingdom Metazoa; phylum Chordata; class Amphibia; order Anura; family Pipidae; genus Xenopus; species Xenopus petersii. The sequence goes on from CM076677.1 coordinate 20,185,722, forward strand.
GTTTTGGGGTGTTTGGAGGCCGCGTCTCTAGGTGCACTCCTGCATGTGGGGTATCGTTTTGTTCAGGACAAGTTGCAGATTGATATTTAGTAGTTTTTTTGTAGTTTTCAAGGCTATTTTGGGGGGAAATCTCACTTTGTCTCCATTTTTTTGTTTATTTCAGGCTAAACCGTAAACTTCTTCGGAGTGCTGCGTCCGCAATTCTCCGCATATGAAGGAAAGGATGGTGCCGATGAATAGCTGCAGGTGTGTACTTTCTAGGAATATATGGTTTGTGGGGGGTATTTCACAGGTAAGGGGGTGTTTAGGCTGGGAAACTGCAAGGTGTGCACTTAGAGCGCAGCCCCAAATTTTCTAGTTGAAATTGCCTTTGTGTATTGGCCCTGTTTTGGGGTGTTTGGAAGCCGCTTCTCTAGGTGCACCCCTGCATGTGGGGTATCGTTTTGTTCGGGACAAGTTGCAGAGTGATATTTAGTAGGTTTTTTGTAGTTTTCATGACTATTTTGGGGAGAAATCTCACTTTGTCTCCATTTTTTTTGTTTATTTCAGGCTAAACCGTAAACTTCTTCAGAGTGCTGCGTCCGCAATTCTCCACATATGAAGGAAGGGATGGTGCCGATGAATAGCTGCAGGTGTGTACTTTCTAGGAATATATGGTTTGTGGGGGGTATTTCACAGGTAAGGGGGTGTTTAGGCTGGGAAACTGCAAGGTGTGCACTTAGAGCGCAGCCCCAAATTTTCTAGTTGAAATTGCCTTTGTGTATTGGCCCTGTTTTGGGGTGTTTGGAAGCCGCGTCTCTAGGTGCACCCCTGCATGTGGGGTATCGTTTTGTTCGGGACAAGTTGCAGATTGATATTAAGTAGGTTTTTTTGTAGTTTTCATGGCTATTTTGGGGAGAAATCTCACTTTGTCTCCATTTTTTTGTTTATTTCAGGCTAAACTGTAAACTTCTTCGGAGTGCTGCGTCCGCAATTCTCCGCATATGAAGGAAAGGACGGCGCCGATGAATAGCTGCAGGTGTGTACTTTCTAGGAATATATGGTTTGTGGGGGGTATTTCACAGGTAAGGGGGTGTTTAGGCTGGGAAACTGCAAGGTGTGCACTTAGAGCGCAGCCCCAAATTTTCTAGTTGAAATTGCCTTTGTGTATTGGCCCTGTTTTGGGGTGTTTGGAAGCCGCGTCTCTAGGTGCACCCCTGCATGTGGGGTATCGTTTTGTTCGGGACAAGTTGCAGATTGATATTAAGTAGGTTTTTTGTAGTTTTCATGGCTATTTTGGGGAGAAATCTCACTTTGTCTCCATTTTTTTGTTTATTTCAGGCTAAACCGTAAACTTCTTCGGAGTGCTGCGTCCGCAATTCTCCGCATATGAAGGAAAGGACGGTGCCGATGAATAGCTGCAGGTGTGTACTTTCTAGGAATATATGGTTTGTGGGGGGTATTTCACAGGTAAGGGGGTGTTTAGGCTGGGAAACTGCAAGGTGTGCACTTAGAGCCCAGCCCCAAATTTTCTAGTTGAAATTGCCTTTGTGTATTGGCCCTGTTTTGGGGTGTTTGGAAGCCGCGTCTCTAGGTGCACCCCTGCATGTGGGGTATCGTTTTGTTCGGGACAAGTTGCAGATTGATATTAAGTAGGTTTTTTGTAGTTTTCATGGCTATTTTGGGGAGAAATCTCACTTTGTCTCCATTTTTTTGTTTATTTCAGGCTAAACTGTAAACTTCTTCGGAGTGCTGCGTCCGCAATTCTCCGCATATGAAGGAAAGGACGGTGCCGATGAATAGCTGCAGGTGTGTACTTTCTTGGAATATATGGTTTGTGGGGGGTATTTCACAGGTAAGGGGGTGTTTAGGCTGGGAAACTGCAAGGTGTGCACTTAGAGCGCAGCCCCAAATTTTCTAGTTGAAATTGCCTTTGTGTATTGGCCCTGTTTTGGGGTGTTTGGAAGCCGCGTCTCTAGGTGCACCCCTGCATGTGGGGTATCGTTTTGTTCGGGACAAGTTGCAGATTGATATTAAGTAGGTTTTTTTGTAGTTTTCATGGCTATTTTGGGGAGAAATCTCACTTTGTCTCCATTTTTTTGTTTATTTCAGGCTAAACTGTAAACTTCTTCGGAGTGCTGCGTCCGCAATTCTCCGCATATGAAGGAAAGGACGGCGCCGATGAATAGCTGCAGATGTGTACTTTCTAGGAATATATGGTTTGTGGGGGGTATTTCACAGGTAAGGGGGTGTTTAGGCTGGGAAACTGCAAGGTGTGCACTTAGAGCGCAGCCCCAAATTTTCTAGTTGAAATTGCCTTTGTGTATTGGCCCTGTTTTGGGGTGTTTGGAAGCCGCGTCTCTAGGTGCACCCCTGCATGTGGGGTATCGTTTTGTTCGGGACAAGTTGCAGATTGATATTAAGTAGGTTTTTTGTAGTTTTCATGGCTATTTTGGGGAGAAATCTCACTTTGTCTCCATTTTTTTGTTTATTTCAGGCTAAACCGTAAACTTCTTCGGAGTGCTGCGTCCGCAATTCTCCGCATATGAAGGAAAGGACGGTGCCGATGAATAGCTGCAGGTGTGTACTTTCTAGGAATATATGGTTTGTGGGGGGTATTTCACAGGTAAGGGGGTGTTTAGGCTGGGAAACTGCAAGGTGTGCACTTAGAGCCCAGCCCCAAATTTTCTAGTTGAAATTGCCTTTGTGTATTGGCCCTGTTTTGGGGTGTTTGGAAGCCGCGTCTCTAGGTGCACCCCTGCATGTGGGGTATCGTTTTGTTCGGGACAAGTTGCAGATTGATATTAAGTAGGTTTTTTGTAGTTTTCATGGCTATTTTGGGTAGAAATCTCACTTTGTCTCCATTTTTGTGTTTATTTCAGGCTAAACCGTAAACTTCTTCGGAGTGCTGCGTCCGCAATTCTCCGCATATGAAGGAAAGGACGGTGCCGATGAATAGCTGCAGGTGTGTACTTTCTAGGAATATATGGTTTGTGGGGGGTATTTCACAGGTAAGGGGGTGTTTAGGCTGGGAAACTGCAAGGTGTGCACTTAGAGCGCAGCCCCAAATTTTCTAGTTGAAATTGCCTTTGTGTATTGGCCCTGTTTTGGGGTATTTGGAAGCCGCGTCTCTAGGTGCACCCCTGCATGTGGGGTATCGTTTTGTTCGGGACAAGTTGCAGATTGATATTAAGTAGGTTTTTTGTAGTTTTCATGGCTATTTTGGGGAGAAATCTCACTTTGTCTCCATTTTTTTGTTTATTTCAGGCTAAACCGTAAACTTCTTCGGAGTGCTGCGTCCGCAATTCTCCGCATATGAAGGAAAGGATTGTGCCGATGAATAGCTGCAGGTGTGTACTTTCTAGGAATATATGGTTTGTGGGGGGTATTTCACAGGTAAGGGGGTGTTTAGGATGGGATACTGTAAGGTGTGCACTTAGAGCGCAGCCCCAAATTTTCTAGTTGAAATTGCCTTTGAGTATTGGCCCTGTTTTGGGGTGTTTGGAGGCCGCGTCTCTAGGTGCACCCCTGCATGTGGGGTATCGTTTTGTTCGGGACAAGTTGCAGATTGATATTAAGTAGGTTTTTTGTAGTTTTCATGGCTATTTTGGGTAGAAATCTCACTTTGTCTCCATTTTTTTGTTTATTTCAGGCTAAACCGTAAAATTCTTCGGAGTGCTGCGTCCGCAATTCTCCGCATATGAAGGAAAGGACGGCGCCGATGAATAGCTGCAGGTGTGTACTTTCTAGGAATATATGGTTTGTGGGGGGTATTTCACAGGTAAGGGGGTGTTTAGGCTGGGATACTGTAAGGTGTGCACTTAGAGCGCAGCCCCAAATTTTCTAGTTGAAATTGCCTTTGTGTATTGGCCCTGTTTTGGGGTGTTTGGAGGCCGCGTCTCTAGGTGCACCCCTGCATGTGGGGTATCATTTTGTTCGGGACAAGTTGCAGATTGATATTAAGTAGGTTTTTTGTAGTTTTCATGGCTATTTTGGGTAGAAATCTCACTTTGTCTCCATTTTTTTGTTTATTTCAGGCTAAACCGTAAACTTCTTCGGAGTGCTGCGTCCGCAATTCTCCGCATATGAAGGAAAGGACGGCGCCGATGAATAGCTGCAGGTGTGTACTTTCTAGGAATATATGGTTTGTGGGGGGTATTTCACAGGTAAGGGGGTGTTTAGGCTGGGATACTGTAAGGTGTGCACTTAGAGCGCAGCCCCAAATTTTCTAGTTGAAATTGCCTTTGTGTATTGGCCCTGTTTTGGGGTGTTTGGAGGCCGCGTCTCTAGGTGCACCCCTGCATGTGGGGTATCGTTTTGTTCGGGACAAGTTGCAGATTGATATTAAGTAGGTTTTTTGTAGTTTTCATGGCTATATTGGGGAGAAATCTCACTTTGTCTCCATTTTTTTGTTTATTTCAGGCTAAACCGTAAAATTCTTCGGAGTGCTGCGCCCGCAATTCTCCGTGTATGAAGGAAAGGATGGCGCCGATGAATAGCTGCAGGTGTGCACTTTCTAGGAATATATGGTTTGTGGGGGGTATTTCACAGGTAAGGGGGTGTTTAGGCTGGGAAACTGCAAGGTGTGCACTTAGAGCGCAGCCCCAAATTTTCTAGTTGAAATTGCCTTTGAGTATTGGCCCTGTTTTGGGGTGTTTGGAGGCCACGTCTCTAGGTGCACCCCTGCATGTGTGGTATCGTTTAGTTCGGGACAATTTTTTCTTTCTTATCTGGCTTCATTGAAAATTTTTATTGGAGATTTTTTTCTCAAATTGACTTTTTACTTTGTGACTGTGATAGTGTTTCAGAAAAAAATAAAAAACTTGAAAAATATTGTTGAGTTTTATGGTGGTTTGTGTGATGGTGACTACATTTACAGCAAAAACTACACGACAACTAAAAACCTAAAAGTATGCGGTTTCTAAAAATACCTAATTTATGGGGGTTTTTCACTTCTTTCGTTAGATATACCATGTTAACCGGGAGATACACTTATCTATTTTGTTTTGAGGTGAAATTGTACAAAATGCTGTTTCATTATTGGGGTGTCCTGTGGACAAGAAAAGTGGGATACCAATATGTATTTCATATCGTTGGATTCAGCAGAATCAGGGTTTTTACAAACAGTAATTTTTATCGGCATATGTAAGATATCTTGGGAAAAAAGACACAAAATATAAACCCTTTTTTCTTTATTTCACTTTTTTTTTACATATTTCGCTCAAAATTTTTGTTACATCTCCAGAATAAGTAAAAAATTTTTTTACAGTGTTCAAGCCCAAATCGTTCTGAAAAAAACAATATATAATTTGCCATATTTCGTGTAGGTTTTCTTGTCAAAAAACCTAACTAAATGCAATGAGTTCAAAATGTCTGAAAACTGCTTGGCAGTGGATGTTCACTTTTGGAACAAATCGGCTGGCAGTGAAAGGGTTAAAGGCCCGGAGTGCAGAGAATCTGAGGGGACCTTACCCCTTGGCTGTGACCATGTACCATTTTCCGAAAACTCTCACCCAAAAGAAAACAGACAACACCAATGTTAATTGGATAATGATGGCCACAGCTTCTTTATTATCAGTTTTTTGAACCCTACTTATTTGTGCCTGACCTAATTCCCTTGGGCAGATGGTCCTGGGATTACCATCTTGTGCATTGTACCTCCATGCCCCTACACCCTTCATTATTTTTTGTTTACCCATCAGCCACAGTACACCGACTCAATGGTATTTACAATTTTTTGCCACCATGGGCCCCCTTGCCCGAGTAGGCCAGTTATAAAATGTTCCTTCTTCTCTCTGGAACCCCTCATAGTTCCTCTTTTTATTCTCTGCTTTCCCAGGACCACCACCAAATGCTGTGACAAATTAACTCCATAACTAAACCTTTCCTAACAAAAAAATCCATTTTAACTGCTCCATCCACTGCTTAGCCCATGCTACCTTGTCCACCTGAAAAGAAAAAGGGGAGGGTAGGGTGGGACCACTTTTGAACTGGATACCTCTCTGCAGGTAAGGAACTAGAAGTGGCTTTTCTCCCACACTTTTCTCTTTTTAACCCTCAACACCCACCTTTGCTGCTCTGACCACTGCCTATTCTTGACCTGTTATTCCATCCCCCCATGCCTTACTGTTATGTCTTTATCCGCCCATAAGGCTTCATCATCTCTATGATTCTTTCTTTTAAGAAAGACTACACCGTTGAATCCAAAAAATAATATGATAAAAGACAAAAGAAGATGGCCTGTTCAATATGTGGATCTTTTCCAAGCATAAAAACATACATACAGATATATAACCAGCAGTGGGGGGTAACTGCTTTAATTTCAGAATTTGTGGCTGTCTTGTCAATCATTTGGCTTCCCTAGGGTTCAGCATCCTGCAACTGAAATTGGCTGCCACAAGTATATGTTATTAGATTGCATATGGTAAACAATATCAGACATATCTGGGTGCTTTTGATGCATTTGGGAGAGAAAGATATGTTTTTTTCAAATTTCAGAGTATATTATTTTGCATTAACAATAATTTATTTGAGAAAGGTTTGTAAATCCTGTTTCAAATAATGTTGTTAGTACACATTTTGACAGAGAAAGCTAAAGGTCTGGGAATTTGGTCACTTGCTTACAATTTCTTACTGTAAAAGCTGTTGTCTGGTGCAAGGTTTCTTGTCAAATATGGACAAGCACATGGAGGCAACAGTAGTTGAATGGTTCATGTGCGTCTAATAATCAAGTGATGGATTGAGCAGACTGTTAAAAAAATGTACTGTTGATACAAAAAAGGTTGAAGAAGACAGATAAACCTGACAAATGATTTATTAATAACTCTAGATAGTTGCTGTTTCCCTTCTTTCCTGTTGGCTGACTTCTATGGGTAATATGTAGATAACAAAAGTATAGTACACAAAAAGAAAATTCTAATAAACTGGACAACTTTGATATCAATAACACAAAAAGATAATCAGAGCTCTATTCAGTGTCAAGCTTAGGAGAATATACAAAGCACAAAGAACCCATGCAGGATCTGTCATTTATTCAATTCAGTTCTGCCTGACAAGCGCAATACTAATCAATAAAGGAGACATTAACAAAAACTTTTATTTCATTGACTTACTGTCTGCAGCAGCAAACACTGTGAATGAAGTGAACAACACTCAAGTATTTAGAAAATGTGGCCCTTTAAAACCCCTATAAATTTTGAATGCAATTGCAGTATGATAAGTGCAATTTAGAGCACACCATGAGTTTTAACCACAATGCAGTGTTTTCCCCATAATTCATTCTAATTGTGGGTTTGAGGTGGTAACATGCCAGACACAATTGCGGGTGCCCTTCGATAAGTATTGTGGGCAATAATGATGAAAATTTCACCAACTAGGTACAAGTAAACTGGGTCTATTAACATAGGTGTGATCCCTGGAGCTACTGTCACATTGCTTCAATAGTTGCTACCAAAGTTCTTGGACAGCTTTAATACAGTGTAGGAATCTTTTTCACAAAAAATACGACTCTCAGGTCAGAGCTGGAGGCAAGACAATAGTTGTCATTACATAAAAATTTATTTTGTTTAAGTTATTGTATCAAATTAAACACTTGTTCCTTTAAACCTTATTGTGAAGATCCACTATTAATTGCCAAATGAAGTCAAACACTGGCAGATTTCTTTTCTACCTACTTGGCCTACCCATGGCCACTTAAATGGCCCGATAACATTAATCCACTTTTTCAAATAGTGGCTCAATAAAGGGGCCTGAATATAAGATAGCGGCACCTAGAAACACAGTTAAGCAAAATTTGGCCTGCTGCCTTATCATATTGCATATTTTTTTCATCTTAATTTTGGTGGGTGTTAGCATCTGAATTCAGTTCCAACTATGAAAAACATCATGTGCTAACTTGAACATCTATTTGATGGGATATTTTCATATGTCTCTGGAAGCTAATGTCAGTTAATTAAAAATGTTCTAAAATATTTCAATTCCGAACTCAACACTCTACCTAAAAATAGGATAACTGTCTATAAATCAACTCATAGAATCACAGACTACAGTACCTAAAGATTTGTCATAATATCAATTAGGTTAATAAGACTATCACTTGCACCCTAGTTCTTAAACTGGATTCAGTGTTCCAGTTCTAGATATAATTATTTTATTTACCTAACCTATTTAGAATATGAGGACCCTTTAATTTGATCTCTTTCAGGCCCCTCTATCCTATGCATTCTATTTCTCTTATGGCAAATAGATGTTTCATATTACTGCTGACTTTTTTCTTCTTTTATTTTAGCTGTATACAGTATATATCTATATATATATATATATATATATATATATATATATATATATATATATAAAATGCCATGTCTTTTTGCTAGGAACTTTACCCAGCACTGTGAAATTAATGACCACACATTTTTTTCTGAAGACATTTAAAGAACAAACACTTCAAATTACCCCATTGTGTTATAATTGTTAAAATAACAAAGGACTCCAGGGGGCAGGTTTACTAAGTCTCAAAGTGAATTCGAAGTGAATATTCGAATTGAAAAACGTTGAAATTCAAAGTAATTTTTGGGTACTTCGACCATCGAATAGGCCAAATTCGGCTCCAACTTCGATTCGAAGTGAAAATACTTTGACTATTCAACCATTCGATAATCAAAGTACTGTCTCTTTAAAAAACTTCAACACTTCGCCACCTTAAACATGCCGAATTGCTATGTTAGCCTATGAGGACCTGCTAGAACAGTTTTTAAATCGTTCGAATCGTTCGATCTGAAATACGATCGAAGTATGATTGTACAATGTTAAACTTCGACTTTGAATATCGAACTAGCCTATGCGATGGTTGAATTTCGAAGTTTTTTGCACTTTGAAATTCGACCCTTGATAAACCTGCCCCTAGATGTGAAATTTGCATTAGTGTTATTAAGAAATCTGTGTGTATATTTCAATTGAATAAGTTTTAATCTTGTAAAATTGTGTCTACAAAGCAAGAGTAAGAAGCACCATTTTTTCAATAATTTCACAAGGAAACACTTTGTGAAACACAAGATGACAAAGTACCTGTATGTAACAGTTCTCATTGAGGCTCTCAATTGACAGCCAGCAGTGAAAGGCTCAGCAAACATAATATCTACAGCGAGGACCTTTTTTTTACCTGTGAGTCACATTCAAATGTAAAAAGAGTTGGGGAGAAACACAAGCATGAAAATAGTCCCTGGGTGCCAAATAAGGCTGTGATTGGCTATTCGGTAGCCCCTATATGGACTGGCAGCCTACAGAAGGCTCTGTTTGGCAGTATACCTGGTTTCTATGCAACCAAATCTTATCTCCGAGCCAGGAATCAAAAATAAGTATCTGCTTTGCGGGCACTGGGTGCAACATCCAAAGGTTTGGTGAGCAACATGCTTGTAAGCCACTGGTGAGGGTTCACTGATCTATAGCATTGGCACTAAGAGTCTTTGGAACCTGTGTGTTTTTTCCCAGCATGCTTTTAAAGAATGAAATAACTCAAGGATTGTTATAAAATTTTCTATTAAAATTGCTATACCCATACCATACAAATGGAATGAATCAAGAAAAGTGGACTTTTACAAAACCCTCATAGAAAATGATGACCATTAACTGCAATTGAGAGGCTGTTACAACCTGAAACTGGAATTTACAAAGCTCTTGCTCAATTGTACAATTTATAGAAAAAAAATCGAGTTAGTGTTTTTTTTCTCGATAAAAAATGCAGAGGAAAAGCACAGACATGGAAAAACACAAGGGTATTTTTGAAAAACTTCACATAGTCAGAATTTAACTAGAAAACTCGCCAGATTATCAAGATCCCTGCAATAGTCAAAAGGGAACAAAACTCAGGGGGGAAATGTAAATGGTTACGTTTAGTGAAGAGTAAATTTGAAAAATTCACAAAAAAAAAAATTTAAGTCAACATTTTCAGGTATCAACATTTTCATCAAGTTTTTCTCCATCCAAATGCATTAAAGTTAAAGGGCATTTTTTTTCTTATGGCCAGTTTTTTCAGAAAAGTTTTTATGGTGGATTTTTGCCGCAGTTTTGCAAAAACTTGCAGATGGAGAAGTGCAGGATATTGGCGCGAACCCATGCCTGGTGAAAATAATTGCTCATCACTAGTCATCTTGTCTCAAGAGCTTTTCAAATGTATTTCAGGTCAGGACAATTCGTATGACATATTGCTGTTCTGACGTGTAATACGTTTGAAAATCTCTTGAGATGAGATGGCCGTTTACATTTTTCCACCCGAGTTTTGTTCCCATTTGACTTTTCATGTGTACAGAGGCATAACTAGATGTTACTGGGCCCCATAGCAAATTTAATCCAGGGCCCTAAGTTGATCTATTCTGCCAAGAAACTGTGTACTGAAACTAATCATTACTTAGCGACTTACTGGGCACCTTACTTATTGGTTTCTTCTGCACCTGCAGGGTCTGCTTCCTCTGTAGTCATGCCTCTGTGTTTCATGCATTGTATGCAAGTTGCAATAAATATTTTCAGCACATGGGATGACCAATTCCAATATTCATGGTGTTAATACTATTAATGAATTATTCTTTTAGGCAAATCACACACTGATGGAAAGGCACTAACACCACATCAAGGCTCTAGATTGTACCTTATTTTCATTCAAGTGCAAGAACAACGGCATTCATTTTGACACGGCCTTGTGTCAAAATCAATTTTCCTTAGTCATTGCAAAAAAAAGCTAGACCTATGGGTAAAAATTCACTTTGCATACTGCAGTGCTGTAAATAAATGACCCTTTATGTTTGACTTCTCGAGCATCATATTATAAGAGATCCCACAAACAAAATCCCCATTCATTAGAATGTTCAGTTTGGGCTCACTGTGAATGCAACATGCCTTATTATTTCCAAGCATGCTATTATTTATAGGTAACAGAAACATCTGCCCATAATAAGTCACCAGACAGCTATACATGCCAAACATTTCTTGATACATACACTAGTCAGTGACATACAGTGACACATAGGCCAAATGCATAACCAAAGCACCACATCAAGCAATGCATATGGTAGAACCACACTGTCTAAGAAGGCGTTTTGATTATAGAAACTTTCAAACAAAGATAACCAGATTAACCCTCACCATGCTAACCAGATTAACCCTCACCATGATATGAAGAGAGGTCACATGCAGGGTTGGGCAAATTTGACCCGTTTCGTTAAAAATTTGCCGCCGGCAAAATGTCACAGACGCCCATTAAAGTCTATGGGCGTCAAAAAAAATTTGTTGCGCGGCGAAATTATTTTGTCGCGCGTCTTTTTTTTTGACACACGTCTCCATACAAGTCTATGGGCGTCATTTTTTCGTCGAAACGAGACAAAAAAATTCGTCCACCCCTAGTCACATGTTCAAATTAAACAAAACGTTATTGTTTCATTTAAAAATCACCAAGAAATGAATCTGGCACCGTAAAGAGGAATATCATTTTATTGGATCTGGTTCATGATTTTGACCAGACTTCTTAAATAATTAGCTTTGTCTGACTTGCATACACTGACGATAATATAGTTAGACTGAAAATCCATTTGCCAGTACAGTATACACAAATGTATGCATCTATAGCCAGAATTTTAAAGTTAAGTTGAATGAATTGCCAATCACTCATAAGTGTCTTTCATCTCAACAATTAGAAATTAAATACAGAGACCCTTCCAAGAGTCTTCTTTTGATCAAGATAATATAGAATGAATGCTCTTTTCTGAGGAGTTCATAAAACAACTTCAGAAACACTGATCTGTTCCATTCTTCCAAAAGCATCTCACTGGCCAATTCTGGATAAAAATACAAATTCAAAGGCTTATTTTTGACATATAACTCTAATTATACTCATATACATAATATGCTTACATTATTTTACCTTTTTCACCTAAAACAAAATTAAAATTTGGTGCAGTTTCTTAATTGCTTGAATATACAATTTATAAAGCAGCACCTATACATGGAGGAATGACTCTTTATTGTTTCTCTTCTTGTGTTTAAATATTAACAAAATAAGTTGTTTACAAAAATGACAAAGGTTAGCAAATCCATGTTAAATGTAGACAGATTATGATGCCCAAGGGCACCTAACACCCTTGCTCTAACATCAAGACAGGTGGAAAATTTGCTGATGTAAGTTAAAAAAAAAGCCATCTGTGTGTATAGAGCAGCAACTGTAGTGTGGATTTATATTTATATCAATATAGGAATATAAGACAGAGATAGCTAAAGTAGTTGCAGGAATAGTGAGTGCATCAGTATAGCAAAGAATGAATTAATATATTGTTTTGCCACGCTTATTGGACAAATCGATCTATGAACCGAACTGTACAGCTAAAAAGTTAACCACAACTATATATATAAATAAATGTATCTATATATATATCTAGCATTGATGAGTGAAACTGTCCCATTCCTTTTCACCCTTTACTGCGGAAAAATGTATGTAATTTCCCAATTTCACTAAATACATTGGAGTCAATCTGCATTTTGTCTTGTTTTTCCTTGCACACCAAAATCATTGGCTATTTTTTATTGTGTTGATTCCGATGTCGCCAAACGAGCGGATCTCTCCCCAAAATGCCCATTTTGAAGTGGGCGATATCGGGCTTCTCGATCATGGGCCCTAGGGCCCAACGATTGGATCATAATGGACCTGATACGGGTGGTTAGATCATAGGATCGCATAGATGTACAGATGCGACTGCAATCCGATGGGATTTTTTTAAACTGTCTGACCAAGATCTGCCCAACTTTCAGCCAGATATCGATCCGGAAAGCTCGTCGGATGGCCCCGACACATGGGCCAATAAGCTGCTTACTCGTTCTGTCAGCAACTTTTATCGGCCCGTGTATGGGGGCCTTTACTCTGTGGGAACCTGCCCTACCCAATCAAAAAAAACTTTATTTCCCGGGAAAGCAAAATTCTACCTCAGATTTTGATCACAGACAAAAATGTAATTTTTGCAAAGAATCTGTATCAGAGAAAAAGATTGCTCACCCCTAATATCTAGTGTTGTGGAAATTCACATGAAATAGGAGACCACTTGATGTATAGAGTTGAAGTTTATTGATACGAGCTCTGTGGATTCTGTAGTCCAAAGTGGCAGAATACAGAACAAAGTATGGGGGGGCATTTCATACCCTTCTACATTACAAATTGTTACAAAGGTATGTAAAAGGCAGGAATTTATGTGGGAGCCTTCAACTTGGAGAATAGCCTTGAACATTTGCAAAGGAAATCACACCTCCCTTAGTGGCCCCCACAGCTGTGAAACAATTAAACCATACCTAACTCAACTGAAGATGTTACACCAATGGTACAGCCATGAAGGGGTAGTTTGAAACCACTTCACTCTGTCCATGATGGGCGACTTGAAACCGTTCTGACCACTGAAGGGTGCATGAAACCTGCTATGCAAGTTTAAACCTTATAGTTAATTTAACCATTATCCTAGTATTGGTATACAATCTGTTATCGGAATGTTTGGGACCTGGGGTTTTCCAGATAAGGGATCATTTCCTAATTTGGATCTCAATGTCTTAAGTGTGCAAAGATTATTAATAAAATGTGCGCAAAGATTAAATAAACCCAATCCCCAGCACTGTGTTACCACCAATATGGAGTCATGCTTAATCACCATCAAGTATAAGTTGCTGTTTTATTACTACAGAGGAAAAAGGAAATCAAAGATTCTATGGAAGATAGTCTTCCTGTAATTCAGAGTTTTCTGAATAACTGGGTTCTAGTTAAGGGATACCTGTGTCATACTCTAAAAAGATGTGTAACTAAAAACAGAGACTTAACCCTATTGTACGACACATAAGGAATTTCTGCTTCCTACTCCTGTCGTTCACAGAGTTTTAAGAAACTGGAAGCCATTTTATTTTTCCAATTACAGGCACCATGAAGGGTTGAAGAGCTCAAACTGCTTTCAAAATAAAGATGGTAAAATACATGACATTTAATTAACAACAAGTATGTTCATTTGAAAAAAATGTTTTAGAATAAAAAAAACATAATTTTAGTTGATTCTAGGAATACTTGAATTATATGAATTAGTAACAAGAAGCTATATTAATATTTCTTATTTTCTGACCTAAGGCTTTTCTCCCTTGTGCAACAAACTGCGCTTGATGATTTTGCCCTAGGAAAAACATCAGCCATATTTGCTTAATTGTACTTAGATCCGTAGTTGACACAAGTTAAGCAGTTTAAATCACTAATCAGTGAAATGTAAAATTATATTTGAGAGTTAATATTGGCAGTAAAATGTCCAATAACTAATTAAAAAATTATTAAACACACATTGGATAATAGCCCCTAACTTACATTTTGCCTTAAAGGGATCTGGTAATTCATCAGTTTTATGTTTAAATGTAACATAATATAACAGTTACTCTACACTGACCTATCATTTACTTTCAGGAAAAATTTTAATATTTTTCTAAATGCAAGATAATTCTTTTTTTTTTATCAAATATAAAATGAATATTCATGTGACAATACTTAGGGGCAGATTTATCAAAGGTCGAGGTGAAATTTCTAATGGAAAAAATTCAAATTTCAAGCAATTTTTCTTGTACTCCAACTAGGGAATAGTCCAAATTCAATTTGAATTTGAAAAAAAAATTAAATATTTGAATATCAAAATTTATCATGCACTGTCTCCTTGAAAATTTGACTTCAACCATTCGTCATCTAAAACCTGCCGAATTGCTGTTTTAGCATTTGGGGGACTTCCTAAAACCTATTTGGAGTCAAAATCAAAGTTTTTTTGGGAAAAAAAAATCAAATTTGATCAAATGCGATATTCCTTCGATTCGTACAGGAGTTACAAAAACTCCCGTAAACTAAACATTTGAAAAGAAATGACCAGTCGAAATCTATTAAAAAATTAGAAAGTTTTGGTGAATAGGATTAAGCCGTAAACCTGAATTGAATTTGAATCAAATTTGATTTGAGTTTTTTTACCCAAAAAAAAAATTTTGAAGAAAAAAAAATTTGAAAAAAAAAAAAAAAATTGATTGTAGGATGTCGACCATAGGCTAAAACACCAATTCGGCAGGTTTTAGATGGTGAATAGTCAAATTTGAATTTTTAAAGGAACTATTCCCTAGTTGAATTACACTAAAATCAAACCAAAACATTAATTTAAAAATTATAAATTTCAATTTAACCCTTGATAAATCTGCCCATAATATGTCCTTCTTCAGGACTCAATTTCTTGAACAAACTTTTTTTTAGCCCTCCTTTTTCTTTTGTGCCCTTATTTAAATTCCATTTTCAATTCCATACTGCTTATCTCTAGTATTGATTCACTTCTCCTGCTCCCCTGCAAACTACTGTACAATCTTTTTTTCTGATTTGGTTTGTCTACAATTTCTGCATTCTCCCATTGTAAAATTGCTATTTTTTTTTAGATTTCTCCCACCTTTTATTCAGTGCCTTCACTATTCCTCCCTCTTCATGTGCTATTCTATCTATCTTCCTTTCTACCATTTCAAATATCCCCATGTGCCATAATCTTTTCCAGTTTGTTCTTATCAATGTGCCATTCACAACATCTTTCCCTGGTTCCCACATGCAATTACTTTCACAGCTTCCCCATGTGCCATTCTCATGTCTTTTCCCTCCATATGATTTAGAAATGTGCAATGACAGACAGCTTTCTGCAGCAGAATATTTTAGTTGATCATGATTGGACAGTGCACCTTTAAAACAGCTTTTAGTATGATGTAGAAAGTTCGATTCTGAGACCATTTGCAGTTGGTTTTCGTTGTTTAGTATTCATAGTTTTTTTAAAAGACTATTTAGCTGCAGCAACAACTCTAGCGGCCATGCACTGATTTAAGTAAGAGACTGTAATATGAATAGGAGAGGGCCTGAATAAAGAGTTGAGTAATAAAAGTATTAATAATAAAATGATAGTCTTAGCGAGCATGTATTGTCTTAAAAAGCATTAGCATTAGACATTTGAAAGCTGGAAAGAGTCAGAAGAAAAAGGAACATAATTCAAATAATGATAAAAAGGCAAACTGAAGGCCAATTGCAAAGTTGCTTAGAATTAGCCATAACCTGCTAAAAGTGAACTTAAAAGTGAACCATCCCTACAAAGTTGAAACCCCTGAACTATCCAATTGTGCATTACATGCAACACAGAGAGTAAAAAGTGCTCTATTTTTCTTGAAATATGCATTACCATCTTTCGTTAGCTTCTAACTGGTTCTGACAAATATGGGACAGGGACCTAATATGTGAGGGCCAAAAAGGTCAAGCCGACATGTAGGTAGCCATACATGCAGTGATCCAAATTGTTCTTTCAAAGAAAAGATATGGGGGCAAATTTACTAAAGGGTGAAGTGACTAACGTTAGCAAAAATTCGACCAGCGTGACGTAATTTCGTTATGTACGCTGTCGTAACTTCGCTAGTGAAGGAGATAGACTCTAGCGCTACTTCGCACTCTTACGCTAGGAGACGTTTTGCTCTGGCGAAAGAGCATTATTTACTGTACATTACCTGTTCAGACCAGGCGAAGTGCAATGGAATGTATAGGGCTTCTTCAATTTTTATTTGAAACATTTTCTAAGTCCAAAAATTGCTGGCGTCTTTTAGTTTTTTCATGGATATAAGCTGCAAACATACATTTTTTTGGGTACCTGGGCTCCCCCATACATTTCCTACCATATAGCACATATAAACTATACCCTGGGCTCATGTGTAGGGCAATATAACAACTCTATTTTCTTTTATTATCGGCTTGTGTAGTGTAATGTATTTGCTGCAACATAAATGTCCATTCAACTTTAACTTTCTGTCGTATGCAAATCAGGCAACGCTAGCGCAACTTTGCTTTGTTTGGCGCAGTAACGCCAGCGCAACTTCGCCAGAGCTTCGGTTTTAATGAATTTGCATTGTCCTGGCGAATCTACGCCTGGTGAAGTGTTGCGATGTGAGCGAACCTGTCACTGGCCAATTTACGGAGGTTAGTGGAATTTGCCCCGATCTCTGAGTTAGTCAGCGACTTGATTAGTGGAAACCAAGTGAGCTTGTAAAGCAGGAAATAGTGTTCTATTCTGTTATACATAGTAACATAGTACGTAAGGTTGAAAAAAGACACATGTCCATCGAGTTCAAACTTTTTTTTTTATTATTTTTTATTTTTTATTAACTACTTATCTGCCAGTTGATCCAGAGGAAGTAAAAAAAAAAAAACATCTGAAGCCTCTCCAATTTGCCTTAGAGGAGGAACAATTCCTTCCTGACTTCAAAATGGCAATCGGACTAGTCCCTGGATCAACTTGGACTATGAGCTATTTCCCATAACCCTGTATTCCCTTACTTGCTAAAAAGCCATCCAACCCCTTCTTAAAGCTATCTAATGTATCAGTCTGTACAACTGATTCAGGGAGAGAATTCCACATCTTCACAGCTCTCACTGTAAGAACCCACTTCCGAATATTTAGGCGGAACCTCTTTTCTTCTAATCGGAATGGGTGACCTCGTGTCAGTTGGAAAGACCTACTGGTAAATAAAGCATTAGAGAGATTATTATATGATCCCCTTATATATTTATACATAGTCATCATATCACCCCTTAAGTGCCGCTTCTCCTGCGTGAACATCCCCAATTTGGCCAGTCTTTCCTCATTGCTAAGATTTTCAATACCTTTTACCTGCTTAGTTGCCCTTCTCTGTACCCTCTCTAATACAATAATGTCCTGTTTGAGTGATGGAGACCAAAACTGTACAGCATATTCTAGATGGGGCCTTACAAGTGCTCTATACAGTGGAAGAATGACCCCCTCCTCCCGTGATTCTATGCCCCTTTTAATACAGCTCAAGACCTTATTTGCCCTTGATGCTGCCGACTGGCATTGGTTGCTACAGCCAAGTTTATCATCTACAAGGACTCCACAGTCTTTTTCCATAATGGATTTGCCTAGTGCAGTCCCATTAAGGATATAAGTGGCTTGGATATTTTTACATCCCAGGTGTATGACTTTACATTTAGCAACATTGAATCTCATTTGCCACTTAGCTGCCCAGATTGCCAGTTTGTCAAGATCCTGTTGCAAGGATGCCACATCCTGGATGGATTTAATTGGGCTGGATAATTTAGTGTCATCTGCAAACACTGATACATTACTTACAACACCCTCCCCTTTAATGAACCCATTAATGAACAAGTCAAATAAAAGTGGACCCAATACTGAGCCCTGCGGGACCCCACTAAGAACCTTACTCCAAGTAGAGAATGTCCCATTAACAACCACCCTCTGTACCCGATCCTGTAGCCAGTTTCCTATCCACGTGCAAACGACTTCCTTAAGCCCAACAGACCTTAGTTTTAGTTTAGAAAGCAGTCGTTTGTGGGGCACAGTATCAAACGCTTTGGCAAAATCCAAATAGATCACATCTACTGCCCCCCCACTGTCCAGAATCTTACTTACCACATCATAAAATGCAATCAAATTCGTCTGACATGACCTATCCTTCATAAAGCCATGCTGATTGTTGCTCATAATGCCATTCATTAGGACAAAATTTTGAATGTGATCCCTTAACAAGCCTTCAAATAATTTGCCCACCACAGATGTCAAGCTTACTGGCCTATAATTGCCAGGCTGAGATTGTAATCCCTTTTTAAATATTGGAATAACATCATCTTTTCTCCAATCCTTAGGCACCATACCAGAATCTGAGAAAATCAGAAATAAGGGCTGGTCTAAAACTGAACTAAGCTCTCTTAGAACCCGGGGGTGTATGCCATCAGGCCCTGGAGCCTTGTTTACATTAATTTGTATTAAAGCTTTTTGAATAATATCCTGAGTCAGCCACTGACTAGATTGAGCTGAACCATTCGTGCAGTTATTAAGTGAGCCTGTGAACTCAGACTCCTCTATTATATACACTGAAGAAACAAACTGATTTAACACATTTGCCTTATCTGTATCTGTTACAACCATACTGGTACCATTATTTAATGGAGCAACACTCTTAACCTGCATCTTTTTACTATTAATATATTTAAAAAACTTTTTAGGGTTAGTTTTCACCTCCACCGCAATTAACTCTTCATTTCTTTTCTTAGCCTTCCGGATTGCTGATTTACAACATTTATTACAGTGTTTATATTCATTAAATGCAGCTTCTGTCCCTACAGATTTGTAGTTTTTAAATGCCTTTCTCTTCTTTCCCATTAACTTCTTTACTTCTGTATTAAGCCACACAGGATGATTCTTAGAGCTTCTACGTTTAGTCCTTAAGGGAATAAATTGAGAACAGTAATGATTTAATATCATTTTAAAGGACAACCATTTCTGTTCTGTGTTTTTAGCTGAAAACCTAATGCCCCAATCAATGCTCTGTAGGGCAGCCCTCAAGACACTAAAATTAGCTTTTCCAAAATTCATGTTTTTTGTTGCCCCAGTATATTTTTGTTTTTTGCACCAGACATTAAAAGATATAACATTATGGTCACTATTACCAGGGGTTCAATGACTTGCACATTTGCTATAAGTTCTGGGTCATTTGAGATCACTAAATCAAGAATAGCATTTTTTCTGGTAGGCTCCTCAACAACCTGTGCTAAAAAATTGTCGTGCAATAAGTTTATAAACTTGTTCCCATTAACTGATCTAGCAGTACTGTTGCTCCAGTTAATATCTGGGTAATTAAAACCCCCCATTATCATTACTTTACCTAAACTAGCAGCCTTTTCTATTTGCATTAGGAGCTTTGTCTCTTCCTCCTCACTTACATTAGGGGGTCTATAGCATACGCCTACAATTAATTTGCTGGATTTTTTACAATCGGTGAAGAACTCCACCCATACGACTTCTGCCCCCTCATTTTCTAACATAACCTCCTCCTTTATAAGAGCTTTTAAATCCTGCCTAACATACAGACATACCCCTCCTCCTTTTCTATTGCCTCTGTCCATCCGAAACAAAGTATAGCCACTGATATTTACTGCCCAGTCATGCGACTCATTCAGCCATGTTTCGGCCACACCAGTCACATCATATTTTCCTTCCAACACCAGCAGCTCCAGCTCTCCCATTTTACCAGTCAGACTTCTTGCATTTGTAAACATACATTTAATACTGGCACCATATTGAACATATGACATGTGGTCCTCGCTATCCTTAACAGTATCCCCAGCCAAATCTCCTCCCCCATTTTCCCTTTCTTTGCCCACTATCTCATCTAACCTGTCTACCACTGAATCTTTTACTGAACCCCCCTCACACCTAGTTTAAAATCTCCTCCAACCCTCTAGCCATCTTCTCTCCCAAAACAGCTGCCCCATCATCATTGAGGTTCAAAGAGCCTGTAGCCGACTGAAAAATCAGCCCAGTTCTCCAAAAACCCAAAACCCTCCTCCCTACACCAATCTTTCAGCCACGCATTCTCCCTACACTCCCGCTGTCTCCTTAGTGTTGCTCATGGCTCAGGTAATATCTCTGAGAAAATTACCTTGGAAGTCCTTGCCCTCAGCTTTGCACCTAGTTTTTAAAATCATTTTTGAGGACTTCACCACCTCCTCTAACTTTGTCATTGGTACCTATGTGTACCAAGACTGCTGGGTCTTCCCCAGCCCCTCCCAATAATCTGTCCACTCGTTCCACCACATGCCGAACCCTAGCACCAGGCAAGCAGCAGACTGTTCGGCATGTAGGGGCCTTTTATTTTGCACAGTCTATTTACCCAGTTTGTATTTTTACTCTGAACAATTCCTATATATAAGATATAAATTTGTGTTTTTGCAGGTGAAAAAATATTTGTACTTTTTTGTGCAGAAAAAAAGAGTAAAATAAATGAGACAAAATTGCTCATTGACTCTGAGGAATGGCCAATTTGACCCTTTTGTTTCAACAAAATGTCGCCGACTCCCATTAAAGTCTATGGTCATCATTTTATATAGGGATGGGCACCTTTGGATAGGGATAATATTTTTAGCCAACAGATGCCAGACATATTCTTCAAAGCTGCTAAAAATCGGAATCCAAAAATACTCCAGCTAAAAAGTCGTTCCAACTGTGAATGGCAGATGTCCCTTTAAAATTTAGAACATGTTGTTTTCTTTCATGAATGTTCAGAGTTTTGGGCTGCTTGACACTGGTTTTCATTCGATAATCCGATAAATTTAAGGTTTTCGCAGACAATTCAAAAAAGTTGCACAATTCTGAAATGGACACTTTCCTATCCAAATTTGTATTTTATTAAATAAAGGAAAATCATGGTTAGGAGTTAGTTCAAATTTAAATTTTTAATATTCTGGGAAAAATCTGAGTTTTAATAAATAGCCCCTTAAGTTTTGATCTATCCACTAAATTAAAAAAAGAACTGGTTGGTTTCTATGCATAACTGTAATGGGGCAATTTAGCAGCAATTTTTCACAAGAATTAGTACTGAAGGGTGCTGGTTGTGTGGTGATTGGAAAAGATGAGGCTATACAGTACTACTGTCTGACCATCACTGGCACCCTGATAGTTCAATACTGAACATGGTTCTTTACTTGTGGTGCTCAGTTGAAAAGAGGGTTAATTTTGAATAATCAAGAACATCCAGATGGCTCTTATAAGAGTCTTGTAAGAAGCATTTTGTCCAATTATTAATGACTAGTGAAGGGCGTCCATTGTTTTTAGACGCTGGCGCACGATCGCGTCGTCCAATTTTTTTTGGACGCCGGTGAATTTTTGCGGCGGTCTTTGAATTTATTCGCCGACGTCGAATCGGGGGACTTTGCCGCGGATTCACAGCCTGGTAAATAAATTCGCCCATCACTATTAATGACAATCATAAAGTTAATTTAAAGCTAAATGAAAAAGTTTCTCAAGCACATTATACCCTGAATGATGGCAAAGAGAGTCTGATGACAACTGGTGAAATTCCATAGTTTGTTTACATTCTACCTAAGCATCCACTGATAAAGGCTCTATTTGTCAATGACACAGCAGGAGTAAATAGAAATGTTTATTCAGACCCCTCAAGCAGAAAGAGCTCCCTTAATCCACTCAGTGATGAGATAACTCAGTAGGATTGCAATAATCATGTTGCAGTATGTCCTCTGTTAGAGTATTAAAGAAACAGCATTAACACGGAAAATCTACCTTAATTTGCATAACATGGATGCAGGCAAACTCTTATTTGTCAAACCGTGTAACGATGCAATCAAATCGAGTAAAATGCACACACACACGTACATTTGCATGAAAAGCAACAGCAATCTTGGTTTCATTGTGTGCTTTCATACCCCTTGACATTTCTAAATATTAAAAAGGGAAAATGTATTACAGGTTTTGCATATTCACTGTGCAGCGGTTAAAGGAACATCTCCACATCCAATGCTGTCATTTATCATTTTAAAAGTAAAATGAGAAGATTTTGTATTTAAAGAGACTTTGGCGACTTTTGGTTGTGTACTTCAAAATGATAAGGAATAGCTCTTTCTCTTTCTTTTTTTTGATAAGTTTTTATTTTAATGTTTGATTACAATAACTTTAATAGTAATAAATAAAGAAGGAAAGAAGTAGAGAAAGAGTAGAAAGCATACACTTAACCATGTGTCTCAAATGGTATTAAACTTAGCCAGACAAACAGTGGCCTTCCACTGTAATAGAATCACTTTTTTGGAACAGAATGACAACTTTACAAACTTTAATAAGATGACAGCCCTCAGAGTTGGAAAGATCTTTTCCAAGAAAGATCGTAATTGTTACATCTATGGCCACCTTAAGACAATTTAATTTAAATAAATCTATCTCTGTCTGATATTGTTATTTCTGGAACTTGATCTAGTGCATCATCCCACATTTCATCTTCTAGATCTGGAATGTCTCTCTTGAAAAAATTTTATGGAACTCTACCCCAAACCTACTAGTCCAAATAAAAAAAATAGCAAACTAGGAAAGTGCCTTTCCCAAGTTAGGTTTGTGTAGGCACTTTTAAGGGATGACTCTTAATTGTAGAAGTCTATTGAGGAATAGGGATGTAGCGAACTGTTCGCCGGCGAACTTGTTCGCGCGAACTTCGACCGTTCGCGTCCGCCTAATGTTTGCGAACGTCGCGCGATGTTCGCCAATTTGGGTTCGCGTTTGATTCATTCGACCATTCGACCATTCGAATTCCTTCGACCGCTAAAAATTCGTTTGAACGATTGTAAGCATTCGATCTAATGAAAAGCATTCGATCGAATGGTTTCGATCGTTCGATTCGAATGAAAATCCTTCGATCGAACGAAAATCCTTCGATCGAACGATTAAAATCCTTCGATCGTTCGAATCGAACGATTTTGCGGGAGTTCGAAGTTCGCGAACTGTTCGCGAACTGTTCGCATTTTTGCCGGTGTTCGCGAACACCAAAACGGCAGTTCGCTACATCCCTATTGAGGAACTGGGCATGTCTAAGTTGCCTGTATTGGAAAATAGTAAGGGGGTAGCTCAAACTCCTCTTGGAGAGTTTCACCAGGTCCTGTAGTGTTTCCATGCCCTTGTCTGCTCATCATCTGATCTCTGGATTGAAGAAAAGGTAGGGAAGTAAGAGATTTCCCGATAGAGGGGTTTGGTGGGGGGGGGGCGAATCATGTTGGTGGTGATTTTTGAAAGATGTTACTATTGCCATTGAGTTAGTGATGTTGTAGTGAGGCAAAGTAACCTTGCTAGCACTTTTAAGGAACACAGGGTTGCTATCACTCTCTTTAATTTTGCTTGGCAACAGTGTCCATCCTATTATTATTTTAATTTGCACACAACTGTTTTTATTGACACAGGGGAGCCCTGAAGCTAAAGCCTCTTGTAAGACAATGGGTACTTTGAGCTGCATCAATAGGTGCAATAGACTTGCACCTAAAGAATCACATGTAAATATAATTTTGATGCCACACAGGTAAAGATAAAATGATTCCAACATTTTTAGAGCAGTTGTGTATAATTTGTCAAAACGTAACCTTGTGCCTACAATTACAAAACACATTATTCTGTGTTCAAAGCAAAACATGGCAAATGGCAGCCATAATAGTCAGTTATAGCTTTTGCTTGAAGTTGTAGTTATGGTAATTCACAACCACATCTCCAGAAATTATTGCACTACAATGACCACATTGTTTTGCCTGTTTCTGCAAATATTTTGTTCCTCCAAGTCTTTGCACTTTAGTATGGAATCCAAAGCTCCAACTGGGTATACTCACAAAATAAATCTGTACAATAAATCAGTCCAAATCCCTTATTGGAGTGATCTCCTCATCCTTTATGCATTTCTCTTACAACCTCATTTTGGAGTCAAAAGGAGACTGAGTTTCTTTCGACTTTGTAAGCATTCTTCCCAAAAGTAAAACAACCCCACGGGAGCTCATTTTGTATTATAGAGATATGCACAAGGTTAATACGATTCACAACATTTGCCCAGCTTTTCCCAGGTAAAATATTCATTTCCTGGATACTAGAAGTTTGATTTGGAAACAATTCAAATGATTACTTTGTTTGCCATTCCTGTTTTAAATTTAAAGGGACGCTATCTTTTAATATCAACTAAAAATAAACCTTTTAGAAAGAGTCTTAAAAATCTTAAGCTAAAGTCAGCATTTAACTCTTTCATGCCCTACTATTGAAGAACACAAGCAAAAGTCCTCCTGATGTAATTAGTGATTAGCTAATAAATTTGTCAGGAATGGACTTGCCGTGAATTTTCACCGCCAGCGAATAAATTCGCAAAACTGCGACAGAATAGTCACGCACATAGAAATTATCATGTGTCAAAATTATTCTTATGCCCATTGACTTTAATGCATTTGGACAAAATAGTCAGACGTATAAAAATTGGCAAAATTGACGCAGGTCAAAATAATTTGTGAATTTTTCTGCAAAACAAAGCGCCACTGATTCGCCCATCACTGATCATCAAATCCATTCCTGATGGCACCTACTTCTGAACTCATCCCCCAAAACTGCAATGCATGTTATAGATATTCATTAACATGTCAGCAACAGTATGTATGGTCCCATGGTATAACCAAAGCAGTGAAATCAAACTATGTGCACCTATATACTACAAACAATTCAGTAGGTTAAGTGGCCATTAAACCTTGTTCTAGAGAATCATTTAATCCCACTGCTACAGAAATAGAACTATCTATGCACAAATGTACAAACAGACATACATGACCTACATTACATACATTCTCGTATCAAACTTTTACAAACTCTAAGACTCCATGGGCCCAGACTTGATGCATCTCCATATAATAGATGCCTATCATGTGCCTTTGACCAGGTTACTCTTGCCACAATTCACTGCCATTGCCTCATTAAATCTTCCCAGCCGTAACCCACTGGTAAAACACACCAGTGCTCCTGTATTGCTTAATGCCAGTGATGTAAATCATACTTCTAATCAGATTTTAAACATCATCATCTTTCTTTATATAATGCTGCCCCCTTGCTATCTTAACAATACATCTATCTTTTCTGGAAACAGCTTGTGCATAAGTCTCAGCGTCTGCTCTACACATTTTTCTGCAGACATTATTTCCATATTTTACTCTATCCTAAACACAATCTATTAAGGTTGAAAGACAACAAAATACAGTATCATAATCCCGTGGGATTAAACAGTATTAGAACAGACGTCTATCTAGAGGCATCGTCTTGTGTATTTGCATTTTCCTGGAAGGAATCTTTTGTCATTATTATGTATTCCCACGGCCTTCTAAAGCTTATTGAGCATGAGCTATATATTATGTCTCATATACAATATAGCATTACAGAAATGAATAAGGGGCTCATTTATGAATGGACCACAAAACACTACAACCATATTTCTTGCACATAATCAGATCTGCTCTGCACAGTCGCTGATGTAGTAGAGATACATGTGAGCATGCATTATATACTGTATAACATTTACTAACCTTGCCCCATTTTATACAGAGCTTTGTATCTGTTGCACTAATTGACCTTCTAATTGTAAGCCTCTTTTTTCAGATAAAAAGTAAATGCATAAATGTACAGGTTAACAAGCACTATTATATAGCAAAGGGTAATTTTATGAGTAGCCTTTATGTTATCTGTAAGTGTTTGATAGTCCTACATCTAACTGAGAAATAGATCTAAGTAGCTGAGAGCTTGCAAATTTACCTAAATTTGTTATGAATTTAGATATATAAAAAGAGATATGGAGCAGCATTATTTTGACATTTGACATCAACAATCCATTTAGTCCAGTGGTACTTAGTGATGGGCGAATTTCTCCCGTTTTCTCCCTGCACGTTGTGAATTTCGCGGAAAATTTGTGAATCTTTCGGTGAACAGTGAAAAAATCATGGGAAAATCATGAAATCAGAAAGTTTAATGAAAAAAATGTGAAATTCTGACATTTTCACGAAAAAAATCATGAAATTCGGACGTTTTCACGAAAAAAATCTAAAAAATTGGAAATTGACTCCGGCGTCCAAGCTGATGCTGGCATTAAAGTAAAAACATTAATTTTCACGGGAGAGTCTTGAATTTATTTGCCGGCAGCGAAATGGGGAAATTCACTGCAAATTTGTGCCAGCCAAATTTATTCATCCATCACTAGTGGTACTATAAACATGCCATCCATACCCTATAAAACAGATTATGAAAAAGCCTGCACTAAAAATGCCCTGGAGCTATAAACGTAGGGGCTACATGACAAGGGCTCCGAATGACCAGCAGCCAAATTACACTGGTTTATGTTTAAAGACTGGCAGAATCAGATGTAGCTGTGATTGAATGAGAAGGAATGAGTTAAGGCAGGAGAAAGCTTGGCGGGGTGATGGAGAAAGACAGGGATGTGATGTCAGGAGTTTTTTCTTCTTTATGTTCTCATAATATCTATTAATAACGGAACGTGTTTTCCTGCATGCATTGGTATATTGTGGTTTTGGTACGGTTATACAGTATAAATGTGAGAGTCTGCATGGTATTATTCATGTTAAATGAATGTCAAATGCTTGATCCAGGGAATGTTTCTGATCACCTTTGGGGTCGGGAAGGAATTTTTTCCCTCTTGAGACATAATTGGCACTGGCTTCAGGTTGGGTTTTTTACTTTCCTCTGGATCAAAACATGTATGATAATGTAATTTAAGTTTTATTTGTCACAGCAGTGGTAAGACTGTAAGGCCTTGTCAGAGTACTGCACAGGTAAATTTCGAAGAGGGAGAAAGGAGGTTCTCTCCTGTGACTGCACGGTGGGTTGATAGATACAGACACTACTACTGCTTGTGCTAGGTGACAGCCTGCTTGAATTTCCTATCATTGACACACTGCAGATTCCGGACCGACAGCAGGGCTGCTGAACTTCTCTCATGGTGGGAGATGCAGTTCCTGCTCGTAGCAGAGTTTGGGGCCATCCTCTCTGTAGGTAGAGGCTACTAATACTCAGTGGTGGATATAATGACATAGTGCTGATCTGAAGTCTTCACTGAGGAATGGCAAAGCATAGTAGCGATCTATGCACATGTGCTACTATATACTCCAGAGAACACTGGGGATACTGTATCTCTGAATGTGGCAATAAGTCCAAAGATCCCATGTTTTTTTTGTTAGTAAATGCTACGGATGTGCATCAAGCTAATTGGATGCTAATGCCATTCAGAATGGTTGAAAACAATATGGCGTCTTTCACCATTAGTAATCAGTGTAGCAAAGAAAAGTCTCTTTTCAGTGTTGGAATTTCTCAGTTAACTTATCAGTTCAACTTGCTTCCATATACTGTGGTACAGCATCTTTCAGTTTCCCAGCTTTAAAATTGTGAATAGTTTTGCACCAAATTATAACTTTTGGTGCAAAATTTCAAATCTTCATAAATACATAGCCTCTGAATTACTTTTTCATTCAAGAGATTTTGGAACCAGATTAGCCAGATTTATAAAGGTCTGAATGGTAAATTAGAATTTTCAAATTTTTTTGGGTCAAAACTCACAAATTCAAATTGTAAATCACCAACTTGAAAGTCAAACTTTGAATTTGAATGTGAGATTTATCACATCTTGACCCTGGAAACAGTTCTTATTTGAATATTTGCCACTTAAAACCTGCCTAGTTTATTTACAAGTTAATGGCAGAGGTCCATTGAACCATTTGAAGATGTTAATTGCCTTCCTGACATTCAAGTTTTTTTTTTCGGAGGAAAACTCGATTCGAGTTTGATTAAAATTCAATTTGAATTTTCGGGTTGTTCATATTCGATTCGATTGCATATTAGACATTCAAGTTTTTTTCATAATTAACCTAGCATTCAAGTAGTGAGTAAATTCAAATTTGAATGAACTTTGTTCCTGATTTAGAGGCTCCCCCCACATAAACGATCAAGACAGAGACTATGCTGGTAAGAATAACTGCTCCAGCTTTATTACTACTTACTTGTGGGGCGGGGTTACACTGTCTACATTCTCACTTCCCTTATCTTGTAGCAATTTTCTCCTCCCTTTCTCTAAGTTATTAACTCCTTTAGCTTTAACTTCTTGATTAGTCTTTCTGAATTTTAACAGCTGAGGTATTATACATGAAATTGCCCATGTGCCACCCTGCTATGAATTCTGGGGGTATTTATACATGAAATTGCTCTTGTGGTATCCTGCTGTGAATTTAGGGGGGTATTTATAGATGGAATTGCCACTATGCAATCCTACTATGAATTCTGGTGTTATTTATACAGGAAATTGCTCCTGTGCCATCCTGTTGTGAATTCTGTGGTTATTTATACATAAAAAATTGCGCCTGTGCCATCCTACTATGAATTATGTGGTTATTTATACATGAAATTGCTCCTGTGCCATCCTACTATGAATTATGTGGTTATTTATACATGGAATTACCCCTGTTTCATCCGACTGTGTATTCAGGGGGCATGGAACTGCTACTGTGTTTATCCTTCAGTTTTTATAGTTTTTAATTTACTTGTCTTTTTCTTCTGACCAGGCTTTCAAATTAGGGTCACAGAGTAGTCCCCAGGTAGCCCATAAACTATTGTATTATGAGCTGTATTTTTAAGATACTAAATTTTGTTGTTATTGGTATTTATTACTTATCTTCTATTTAGGTATCTCCTACTCATACTCAAGTTTCTCATTGAAACCACTACCTGGTGGGTAGGGTAATTTGGACCCTAGCAACCAGATAGCTGTTAAAAATTTCAAACTAGAGAGCTGCTCAATAAAAAGCTACATAATTAAGAACTGCAAATAATTAAAAATGAAACAATTATAAATACATTTTAGATGACTTTAAAGTGAAACTCGCATTACTTTTGTAACTTATGTCTAACTAACATACTGTATATTTACAATTATACATGTATATTTCTAAATACGTTAGGGCATTTGTGGATAATAAACTAGCAAGCAATGGCAGTTAGAAATAGGAAAGGCCAGCAAGCTATTGTCCTGTATTACAAATTGTATCCAGAGGCCCATGGGTGACCCAAGTTGAACTTGATAAAAATGTTTTTTTTTTTTAAAAAAAAGGAGAAGATAAACTATGGATTGGATTCTGTATTCATTCTTTGTTTTGCATTTTGATGGAACTGATCCCTAGTTTTGTACATTATGTGGCAAATGTATGATGTGGTATAAAAAATGTTGGAATAATTCACTATGCATCACCAGACATTGCCATGTAAAAAACAAGGTAAAAATGGTGTAATATTTGTGCACGTTTTTTCTTTGAGCAACTTCTGATAGAACTTATTTACAAAGGTGTGAAGCAGTGTAAAATAATGGAAGAAAATCTGGCGTTCACATGGTGTAAACTAAAAAACACACTTGATAAATTCACTGTTTATTTTACACAGCTTTTAACATTGTTTTTTCTGCAAAATAGTTTTTACATTTAATAAATAGGCCCCTTAATGTGTGGTTATCTTAAAGTATAGATTCAGGACACCAATTAATGTTTAACCATCACCTAGGGCCAGATTTAATTAGGGTTGAATAGTAAATTTGAATTTGAATTTTCGAATTGGCTTTTGGTGTCAAAAGTCACACATTCAAATTTGAATCCATCAATTTTAATGTAAATTTGAATGTTAGATTTATCACACCTTGATCATGGAAACAGTTCTAAATGGAATATTTGCCATTTATAAATGTTCAAATTTTTTCTTAAATAACCTCCCATTCGAGTTATGAGTATATTTGAATTTATTAGAGTAAAAAAATTCCCATCAATTCAAAACTCAACCTTTTTGATAAATTTCCCTACTTATGTGTATCAGTCGATAATTACAGATGTTATTGGTGAGCCACAGATGATGCAGATCAGTCCTTGCTGTACAGGAATAAAATGCAGGCCAGAAGAAAATGGTGATCTGCCATGGAGTAGATTCATCTTAATTTATGTTAATCCTCACAGGAACAGATGTAGCCTGTTCAAAGATCACAACATGTCATGGCTGAATGTTCGTTTGTACACACTAACTATCAAGCAGCACATTAGCATGCTGGGAAATAAATGGGATTACCAGCATAAATAGGCAAAATCCCTTGGTAAATGAGCACATATGCTTTAATTGACAGCTGCACAGGCTGCTGCTATTTTCCTTTAAACTAAGCAAAATCTGATTTAATATGTGTGCCTATACATTTTATAAATACATGAGCCTGGTGCATCCTCTCATGTGCAGTGTTGTATGTATTTAAATTCACTTATGGGAAAGTCTACTTTCCTTTACACCCTTAGGGCCTTATTAACCAAAGTCTGATTTTATCTGACTATTTTAATCAGAAAAGTTCACCCAAACTAGAATCCACAAGTGGACCTTATTTGTTATAAAAACATTTAAATTGTATCGGATTGGGGAAAAACACAAAAAAATTCCCTAGTCGACGTACACAAAAATAGCTCGAAATTCAAATTTTTTTACCTTGATAAATCTGCCCCTAAGTGATGAGTGAATCTGTCCCTTTTTGATTTGCTAAAAAATTACCAGTGTGACAATTTTTCTCACTCCAAATGCTTTCAAGTCAATAGGCGTTTTTTTCTTATGGCGACTTATTTGTCCTAATGCATTAAAGTCAATGAGTATTTTTTTATGGTGACTTTTTTCTCCAAATGCATTAAAGTCACCGTGTGTTTTTTCTTGTGGAGACTTTTTCTCCAAATGCATTTAAGTCAATGGGTGTTTTTTCTTTTGGCGATTTTTTCTACAAATGCATTAAAAACAATGGGATTTTTTTCTTATTGGCGTTTTTTCACCGCAGTTTGGTGACGAGATTTGCATATGGTGAAGTTCGGAAATTCAATGTCAAATGGCTGGCGAATTAATTTGCTCATCACTGGTAGCATTCCCTTTGCAGATGAGTGCTAAACTTCACCATTAGTGGTCTTATGTTAACAGGTCCATCTCCCGGGGACTATAAGGTTATCACACTCTATGACAGATTTTGTAAGTGATAAGCAGGGAATATGATTCTGCCTAAGGCAGTGGTGTCCAAACTACGGCCCACGGGCCAACTGCGGCCCGCAATCCAGTTTTAATCGGCCCGCAGCCAGAGCCGGATTACCCACAAGGCACCCTAGACAGGGCCTCTCCATCCGCCCCCTACGGTGGTGCGTCGCTCTGCACGCACACTTCTAGGAGAGCTCGGCGTGCACGCTGCAGAACAGCTCAACCGCACCTCTACTGCTGCGCATGCTTGTTGGCTATTGGGATATCGCATCACTCCAGGATGAGAGCGAGGTTACGTGCATGTCAGAGCCAGCCGCCCGTCAGCATCCACTTCCTGGGCACGCTGCTCTAAATACAGTCTGGCTGGGCTTCCACGGTACTCCTTCAAGCATCGCATTTCGCGAGTGTAGAGCGATGCAGCATAAGGGCTGGGCAGGCGGCAAGTGGGCTAGGCAAGCGGCAAGTGGGCTGGGCAAGCGACAAAAGTCTGGACACCCCTGGCCTAAGGGATGTACAATAGCAAAGATAAACAGGGCTTCATTATGTACACCTTTCTATCTCTCTCTCTCTTTCTCTCTCTCTTCCTGGTGAGCATCATAGATCCCAATACTGAACTGTTTCTTTTAATAATTCTAAACAAATGGATAGCCATCCAGCCCTTACAACACACTATTAACTAACACATTTTGGTAATTGGACTCTGAAGTGTGTGGAGTGCAGTCCCACTGTGATGTATAATTTTTTTTTTTATAATTATTTGGGGTGGGGGCTGCTATGCATCAAACATAAATGAACAATAATACAGCCTAAAATCACAGTCTAAATACCGCCCATGCTTATCAAATTAGCTGCTGTTGCGGTTTACTGGTGATGGGGCAGGTGACAACAACAACACCTCTCATACGTCTGTGACTCTGAGAACATGCTCTTTTGAGCTTCACTTCTATTTGCAAAAGCAGCTGATGCTCAAGAACAAAGAGCAGAACAAAGTAGCACTGTATGAATTATTCACTGGTTATCCTACTTTTCAGTATTCTAAATCCCTAAAGCTGTGCAACCTATTTACAAATCGAAGGAAGATTACATATACTTATCATAATCAAATAAAAAAGTAATTACCCTTACTCTAAAATGAAGATACATAGGTATTTATACATATAATTCTAAACTGCAGAGTGCTCTTTTTTCCGTGTCATTTAGGAAATTCCTATCAGACATAAAATTTTCACCCTGAGACAAGACACAAGAATTAAACTGCAACAAAGAAGTAATGAATTTAGTTTCTTTAATATACATACATGCTAAGCACTCAACCAAGACAGCATCAACAGTGATTTTGTAATACAGGTATAGGATCCCTTATCCAGAAACCCAATATCCAGAAAGCTCCGAATTACGGAATGGTTGTCTCGCATAGACTTCATTTTATCCAAATAATCCAAATTTTTAAAAGTGATTTCCTTTTTCTCTGTAATAATACAACAGTAGCTTGTACTTGATCCCAACTAAGATATAATTAATCCTTATTGGAAGCAAAACCAGCCTATTGGGTTTATTTAATGTTTAAATGAATTTCTAGTAGACTTAAGGCATGAAGACCCAAATTACAGAAAGATACGTTATCCGGAAAACCTCAGGTCCCGAGCTTTCTGGATAACAGGTCCCATACCTGTATAGATATATTTATACAATGCATTCACATGCTTCTATCAAACCATATACTTTAATATTTTTATCATTAATAACTGTCAGGGATGGGTAGGAGACACTGAGGAGGCAGAGGTGGGAAGGTGAGTCCTTCAGGCAGGAGCTGCTTATGCACACAAAAGACAGGGAGAAAAGGACAAGAAAGATCAGGGTGATGAGAGTGAAGAGTCAGGAACAGGAGTGGAACTTGATGGAATGAAACAGATGGAAGGGGCCTTGGTGCAGGGCCTGGGTGCGAACCGTAAAGCCAGGTCCCCCACCCCCCTCCAGTAGCAGCCTTCTTGCCGGCTATGCAGGCGTGCAAACTGCCAGTGGGACCTGAGGGGGCACAGGCCCTGGTGCAATCGTACCCCTTGGTCCCCCAGTAGTTTTGCCACTGAAGACCAGAGTGGGACCGTGCAGGCAAAGTGGCAGAAACAGGACAGGAGTGGATGGAGAACAATTGCAGAACAGCAAGGGATGGAGCGGACAAAGACTCTGGGACAGGGCGGTGTGGCATATAATCAGGTCAGGATGGGAGGTGGCGATCAGGAGGACTGAGGACAGAGTAGAGCAGGACAGACTGGAGAAGGACAGACAGAGCAGGACAACTGGGTAAGGCAAGGTACAGGCAGGGGCCAGAGCAGGGAACAAGTGCTAGGGACCATGCCTCAGTGCTCAGTAAGGCAAATGCTCAGGCACTGGTGAGGAGGAGGGCTGGCCATATATAGGGCATGGTCAGCCCTGAGTGGCTGACCCCAACCCTCCAATTAGGCTGTTGCTGGGAATCGGCTGAAAAGGCCAGGTGATAGGTAATCACCTAGCCCAATGGTTAAAGCATAGAGCAAGAACTCCAAAGGTCCCTGGCTCAAATGGAAGAAATTATAGTATGTAAATAATCAAGACTAGAGGAAAGTAGAGGAGGAAAGTTGATCAAAAAGTTGGCCTATGGTCTAAAGTTGTCTGTTGGGCCTCTTGTGCCCCAGTTGTACACTGTATCAGGCAACTAAAGACCCAGATGAGTCTTTCAGTAGTTACTGAATAGCTAGATTAGTCTGGGCAGCCATGTTACTGGTTTGGGTGATGATAGTTTACACTTACTAAGATGTGGTCTCTTTAGTAAGAACAGAGTAACATTCATACCAGTTAGGAGTAGCTGGTGATTTGACCACTGTATGGACCTATTGACTACTGTATGAACCTACTGTATGTGCTGAGTTAACACACCACTTACAAAAACTTAAAGTTCTCTGGAAATATTTATTAATAAAAAATGTGGGGACAGAAAAGTACAAGTTCAGGAAAATGTCTGGCCAGGCAGCAAACATTCAGAGTTCTTAAGACAGGTCAAAAGTCAAGGGCAGGAGGCAGACAAACGTAATCCAGAAAACAGGCTGAAGATCAGGACAGGCAGAAACCATGCAGAGCCAGAAAACAGGTTGCGGTCAAAACTGAGAGTTCATATAATGGAGAACAAGGGCAGAAACAGGAACTCAATAACAGGGCCAGAGTAACAAGATCTAAGGAACAGGGTCACGGGAACAACAGACTGAACCCCCACCTCTACCCTGAGGCTCAAGCAGGAGGAGCAGCAGCCAGTATATAACAGGTCTCTGATTTCAAAACCAGGGAGTTCTTGACACTACTGGGATACTGGGATATCAGATGAGGGTTTTAATAATACCAAAAGGCTAATCAATAATATTATTTGAAAGAATGGAGTCTAACACCTAGATAATTAAATATGGAGATTCAGTGAAAGACTGATTAAATTAAAGGTAAGTATTTTAGGATGATTTATGAATGCAAGTGCAAAATGACAGTATGTTGGATTTTTACAAACTTAAACACCATTTACTTGCACATATAACATATTTTTATTAAATTATCTGTTGACATTTTAGATATAGTCCTTTTGTCAATAATACTTCTGTAAGTGTCTTATATAATACAACAGAGAGGGGTTGAAAATTTCAAGAAACCGGTAACAGATTTGTCGATGCCAGTCATGATCTTGTTGATAGACCTTTAAAGCAAAATAATTTGTTTGCAGCTACATTTT
Source organism: Xenopus petersii (assembly GCA_038501925.1). Lineage (NCBI taxonomy): Eukaryota > Metazoa > Chordata > Amphibia > Anura > Pipidae > Xenopus > Xenopus petersii. The sequence goes on from CM076677.1 coordinate 20,220,900, forward strand.
ATTGGGTCTGATCAATGGATTATAATGAAAGTGGGTGATAACCTTGCATGTGTATTGATGGAACTAATTATTATATCAGATTTTCAGTATGTCAAACTGTCTTCCAATGTTATTACAAAAACATAGTTGGGCTATTTAACTGGAATTAAGTTTAATGTATTTTAGGTCCTTATGACTTGTTCAAATGATGAACAAAATGGCAGCTAAACATTTTAAACACTTCAGAATCCTATTACATGTATATCAATCATGTCTGCAGTCTTTCAAATCAATATCTTCACGACCCTATCATGGCTAACAAAAGCAGATCAGACCTATTTGCACCATTACTGTAACTCTTTCCTAAATTGTATTGTCCAATACATTCAAGCATTGTCAATTAACTAACTGACGATGCAACAAGCTCAAGATCTGCGGCCAATTAATTTGTACCAACATGGACCATTCTTATTCTTATTTTTTACTCTCTCTCTCTCTCATCTGTCATTTACTGTCTCTAGCTCTCTCTCTCTCTCTCTCTCTCTCTCTCTCTCTCTCTCTCTCTCTCTCTCTCTCTCTGTGTGTCTTTGAATTGAAGAGCCAAAAGGCAGCCTAGTACATGAATAGTCGTCTCTTGCATTAGAAAATTCTATACAGCAAGTCTCCAGTGATCAAAAAACCCTTAAAAGGGGTGCTTTGCTTTTGAGTTTACTATTAGTATGTTATATAATGGATATTTTTGTGCAACTTTTCTTGTGTGTTTTAATTATTTGCCTTTGTCTTCTAACACCTTCCAGGTTTCAAACTGGAGTCACTGACCCTATATACTGTAAAAAGCAAATGTATTGTTATTGATACTTATTTCTCTGTTCAGGTGCTTTCCTGTTCATATTTCAGTCTCTTATACAAATCAATGCATGGTTGCTAGAATGATTTGGATCTTAGCAACCAGATTGCTGAAATTGCTACGACTGCAGAAAGGGATTGTTTCAATTTTGTCTGGACCCATTTCCAGCCATATTCCAAGGATTTCTTTCCCTCGACAGAATGTGTTAACAGATATTATTACTGGCTGAGCTATTTGGTCAAAAACATGAAATCCAATTTCTATTTTTTATTAAAGCATTCATAGCTGTTTTAAACTCATTTAAAAATCTCAGCTGTCAATCAAATATTGTCTGCCCCTCTATGTATAGGCATAGAGGAGGGGCAAGCAATTACTTTCACTTTCCATTCAGCATTTCCTAGATGTCACTGCTCTCCCCACATTCCCCTGTTCTCTTTACCATTTAATTGTGTAGTCAGGGCATGGGGATGGACATCAGGTCCTCCATTCTGATGCACAAACAAGATTCTGAGATGATACAAGGTTTGTCTTAATAACAGTGTCCACAAAATGGCTCCTACCTGCTTGCTATAATTATTAATTTCCCAGACCGAAGGAAACAAAATTCAAATAATTTATATAGTGTTCATTTTGTTTGGCTAATGTAATAAAATAGGATTTTGAATAATGTCTTGGGGTGATGGGTCCCCTTTAATCCACACATACAATGAACTCAAAACAGATAAATCCATAATCCAGAAGTGTAAAGAACATCAATTCACCCTAAACTAGCCATGACACATAACTTAATTTATGAACTAACTTGTTTTGAGTTCATTTATGGATTACTTGGGTTGATAACGACTGTAAATTTCATGTCAATAGCCCCATTAGAAATATATTTACTGAGAAAAACATTATTTTTATATCTTGTAGCCTAGGTCCTATTGCATGTAACTGAGTAGGAGGGTGATCCAGTGAATTAGCAAATTAGGCATGAGTTTCAAGGAGTGTGCAAAGACACAGGCCACTTTGTGAATATAATTTATGCAGTGATCCTAAACCAGTGGCTCATGAGCAACATGTTGCTCACCAATCCCTTGGATGTTGCTTCCATGGGCCTCAAAGCAGGCTCTAATTTTTGAATTCCAGACAAGTTTTGGTGCATAAAACAGATGTACTGCCAAACAGAGCCACATGTAGGCTACCAGCCCATATAAGGGATACCAAATGGCCAATCACAGCCTTATTTGGCACCCCAGGTACTTTTTTCATGCTTGTGCTTCTCCCCAACTCTTTTTACATTTGAATGTAACTCCCAGGTAAAAAAAAGTTTGCTGTAGATATTATGTTTGCACATTGCTGAAGATTTGTTGAGCCTTTTACGGTTGGCTGTCAATCGAGAGCCTCAATTAAAACTGTTACATACAGGTACTTTGTCATTATGACTTTCACAAAGTGTTTCCTTGTGAAATTATTAAAAAACTGCTGCTTCTTACTCTTGCTTTGTATATACAATCTTACAGGATTAAAATGTATTCAATAGAAACATACACTTAGAGGCCGATTCACTAAGGGTCGAATATCGAGGGTTAATTAACCCTCGATATTCGAATAGGAATTAAAATCCTTCGAATATCGAAGTCGAAGGATTTAGTGCAGATAGTACGATCAAACGATCGAAGGATAATTCCTTTGATCGAACGATTAAATCCTTCAAATCGAACGATTCGAAGGATTTTAATCCAACGATCGAAGGAATATCCTTCGATCAAAAAAAGTTAGGCAAGCCTATGGGGACCTTCCCCATAGGCTAACATTGACTTCGGTAGCTTTTAGATGGCGAACTAGTGGGTCGAATTTTTTTTTAAAGAGACAGTACTTCGACTATGGAATGGTCGAAAAGCCGAACGATTTTTAGTTAGAATCCTTCTATTCGAAGTCGAAGTCGTAGTCGAAGGTCGAAGTAGCCCATTCGATGGTCGAAGTAGCCCAAAAAAACTCGAAGTTAGTGAATCGGCCCCATAGATTTCTTAATAACACTAATGCAAATTACACATCTGGAGCCCTTTGTTATTTGGCATTCCCAGGGGTGTTTTTCTTGATTGTGTTGCTCTCTGACTCTTTTTACATTTGAATGTGGCTCACAGGTAAAAAAAAAAGGTTGGTGACCCCTAACACGTGGGTGTTACATCCAGTCTGTTTTCATATTATTCACTAAATGGCAATAGAGGGCTAGAAAAGAGTTAATAGTAAAGATAAGTAGAATTGCAGAATAGCAAACATGAGCTGAAAATGCAAAAAAGTTGCTTTTCATTAGTAATCTTAGCAAGAGAATTGATAGATTTTGTAAGGATTAAACTGCAAGTCTATCTTTTCTCTGTGCAATAGAAATGGGATTTACAGCCTTTAAATTTATAAGACTGGGGAAGTGAAACTGATGAACTTAGTATGAAATAAATGGACCACTCAAGCCTTTGACTCAAGGGGAACAACAATACGAGTGTGATTGGGCTGATGGATATAAACTGGCAGAATTTTAAAGAAATATAACAATGATCAGTTTTTACAATACTAAAAGCAAGAGAAACTGAGTAAAATTATGTTTCTTTCATAAAAGTACATAAAGAGAACTTTGTAGCTGGTTAGTAATTGGTTAATAAGTAGCAGGCACTAACCTTTCTATATAGTGTATCATAAGCCAGAAGATGCTTTTCATTCAAGACTAATATAATGATGTTACATTTTATATTAATATAATACAATTATTTTATTTATATTAACAGATTGAAATGCTGCATTTTTGAAGCACGAGAATAGCTTGTTATCTAGAGTACACTGTATGTTTTCTGTGATGAGAAATAACACCATTCTGTTTATTCACTAAACAGTAAGGGGCACATTTACTAAGCTCGAGTGAAGGATTCAAGTAAAAAAACTTGAATTTCAAAGTATTTTTTTGGGTACTTCGATCATCGAATAGGCTACTACGACCTTTGACTTTGACTCGAACGATTCGAACTAAAAAACGTTCGACTATTCCACCATTCGAAGTACTGTTTCTGTAAAAAAATTTGACTACATACTTCGGCGCTTTAAACCTACCGAGGTACAATGTGGGGGACCTTCCCCATCACTTTTCTAAGGTTTTTTTGATCAAAGAAAAATCCTTTGATCAATCGATTAAAATGTCATCGTTCGATCAAACGATTTTTCCTTTGATCGTTCTATCGTAGCATTTGCGGTAAATTCTTCGAATTTTATATATCCAAATTCGTAGGATTTTACTTTGAGGGTGAAATTCAAGTGTTTATTAACCCTCGATATTCGACCCTTAGTAAATGTGCCCCATCCTGTATCTACCTTATCTCTCTTTATTGTTTATAAGTGGGATAGTGGTACAAAAAGAAAACAGGGAGGGAGGGAGGTAAACGAGGTTCGGGAATTCATATTACTTTCTATTTTGTATTTGTGACCTTTTTAGGAACATTGTGCCAATACATTTTGACTATTGTACTAATGTCCATATATAAAGCCATGCATCTCCAAAATGAACTTTAATGTAAAATAAAAAAAATAACTGGATTCAAAATAAATAAGGGTGGTAGGAAAAATGTTAGACAGTACTGCAATACATTAAAAAATAAAGTTTGCATATAAAGGGGGAACTTTAGGTATGCAACAGCTGTAGTCCATGTATTTCCATGACATAGGCAAGTTACAGTATCAGCTATTCTGACAACCATTTATTTAAAAACAATTGTATAAAGAGGTCTATGGAGATCTTTGGGCATGACAGGCTCTCCAGTATAACAAACAAGGGAAAGTTGTGCTCACCACTAATTTTTAAACCATTAGGCAGGAGTGCAATGAGGATGTGACCACAAAATTCATATAGAGTCCTCTGCACTCAACCCATTATCAATATATTTAAGATATTGAGACATTTTGAGACATTGAGACATTACAGCTACTAAAAAAATGCCTTACCCGTTAAACAAAACAGGGATTGTTTGTCCATATATTGCAATATATTTAAGCTGGCCAACACTCAATTTTCATCTCATTCATTAAGAAAGATGTATAATGAAGCAATAGAATTCTTAATGAATCAGATAAAATTGAGCGTAGGACTGGCCAGTTATGGGATGACTTTGACGTAGTTGGCCATCTTAAATATATTGCAATATATGGACAAACAATCCCTGTTTTGTTTAAAGTGGACCTAAAAAGCTGTATAAGAAAAGTCCTTTTCAAATTAAACATGAAATCCAAATTGTATTTTTTTTTTATTATAGTTGTTGTAAATGCATTTTAAAATCTCAGCTCTCAATCAAATATTGCTGGCCCCTCCTCTATGGCTTAGGCATAGAGGTGGGGCAAGCCATTACTTTCACTTTTCATTCAGCACTTACTAGATTTCACTGCACCCACATTCTTCCAGTTCTCTTTACCATTTGATTCTGTAGTCAGGGCATGGGGATGGACATCAGGCCCCCCATTCTGGTGCACAAATAAGATTTTGAGATGATACAAGACTTGTCTTCATAATAGTGTCCACAAAATGGCTCCTGCCTGCTTGCTATAATTAGTTATAGCTATAATTGCTAGAATAGAGTTCCCAGACCGAAGGAAACAAGATTCAAATAATTTATACAGTGTAATTAAAGTTAATTTTGCATGACTAACGTGATAAAATAGGATTTGGAATAATTTTTTTGGGTGATGGGTCCCCTTTAAAGGGTAAGGCATTTTTTAGTATGCACAAAATGTCTCAATGTCTTAAATATATTCATGATGGGTTGAGTGCAAAGGACCTCTTGTATTTGTCTATAGGGTCTCAAGTACCACAATGGTTTTTTATCAGAATTTGCATTTGATAAATATTTTTTTATAAATAGAAACGTCAATCTGGTTGTTAGGGTTTCATTTAGAGATTTTTTGTTTTGTATCGGGCAAATTGATTTAACCAATTACCAAACTGAATCCAAACCCTCAGTGCCTCCAGCCATTGGGGCTTTATATGGGGTTTGGATTTGGTTCGGTTAGGGTTTTGGATTTGGCAATGCTGCTGAAGTGGCTTGGATTCTTGTGAATCCTAAACCGAATATGGAATTTGGTGAATCGCTATTCCATTTACTCTAGACCCAAATATGAATAGGACGGGTTCTGATGAGAGTTAAGTAGCAAAATATGATGATATTAATAATAAAAACAAGCTTCGTAACACATTGACACAACCAGGAAAGGCAAAATATTGCTTTTCATATTGTGTTAAAAGTTAATTTTAAGGTATACTAACACTTTTAAATAAATGCCATTTGTATAATAATAAATGCCAAGGAGAAGAGAAACAAGCTATGGAACCTCTTTTGCATACCAGTGTAAATACAGAAAACAATAATAAATCTGATGTATTAGTACTGAAGGTATGATTATAAACCAATAAAGCTAATCTCATTATCTCAATACAGCAATAATCGTAATGCCTGAATTAAAGCAGGGAAAAAAAGGTGCAAGAGAAAGAGTGTAATCCAGACTTCAGAAAATGATCCTAGGTGGTTCAACAGCATAAAAAGCATTTTCATGCAAAAAAGAATTGTGATATCTTAAAAAACCGAAAAGACCAATAAGGAAAAATATTATTTTTTTGGTAGAGATTGTATTTGCTGATCCAAATAAATGTCTTATTTGTCTATCCCCCAGATAAGTAATAAAACCATTGCAAGCTTACAAACCAAGACACTAGTCTGGGAATGTAATATAGGTCACTAATGGAAAAATGTTCATAATGCTAATAAATGTTCAAATCGCAACCAATTGCCCCTTTACGACAGTACACAGTGGGGTATATTTATTAAAAAGTGAAGTTAGAGATCGCAACTCAATTCATTTCTATGGGATTTTTAAAGGCATATTGTCCAAAGTATGAACTTTCACTTTCACCCATTGATAAATACTCTTTTAAAAATCCCATAGAAATGAATGGAGAGTGGCGGAATTTTCACTCTAGAGGATTGAGGTGATCTCTAACTTCACTTTTTGATAAATGTCCCCCAGTGTATGTTACAAAACTTCTGAAAAAGTTGTTACATTTGCTCCAAAAGTTTACGCCACCTGCAAGCACGTCTTGGAAGTTTGCAAGATTAGCAATGCAATAAAAGCCTAATGAAGAATAATACATTGCAACATGCATTTTTTTTATGTCTGTGGCAAATTTGTTCTCTTTGCAAATTTTGTTACATTCCCCCCTAGGTTTTTATAGAGAGTTTGTTGTTTTACATAGCATATTTATTGTTATAATTTTACTGATTAAGTTACTTACTTTATGTATAAGTACTGTTGTTATATATTTGTGGTGGAGTTGTTATATATTGTGGTTTAATTACTTGCATTATGGAAAAAAATATGCTGCAGTTGGTGATACAATTTGCTAAATGTCTCTGCACTGCATTTGGAGGCCTAGATACCTGGACATCTTCTACCTTCCCCCGACACGTTTCTTGGTTTTACTAGTTAAAGGAGAACTAAATCTTAACTAAAGAAGTAGCTATAAATGTTGTACATTATGTTTTGAACTTCTGTACCAGCCAACCACAGCCCTTTAGCAGTAAAGATATGTGTCTCCAAAGATGCCCCAGTAGCTCCCCATCTTTTCTACTGTTTCACTGCACTTGCTCTGTGCTCATCACTTACTGAGCTTAGGAACCCACTCACAACAGTACACATAGAATATAAATGGCTGATTAGTAATTAATACAGATAATTACTACATGGCAGTACAGAAACCAGTGCAATTAGCATCAGAATTTAATAATCAGCCCTGTAGCATCAGCTTATATTACAGACCAACCTCATTTTCTGCTGGATAATTAGTGATGAGCCCTATGCTTAGCTTCTCAACAGCCAATCAGAGCCCACTGAGCATGTGAGTGTCACAGACACTTTCCAAGATGGTGACCCCCTGTGAGTAGTTTGAAGTCCTGGATCATTGCTGCTATTGACAAGCTGAAACTTCGGGCTGGTGCAATAAGTTCAGTATATAATAAAACATGGCATTATTAGCTATATTCATTTTTAGGATTCCGTTCTCCTTTTAAGGGATACTCATCTGATAACTATCACCTTTATAATAATTACCAACTGAAGCTGTAAAATAATGCTGTTTGCATTGCCTCGCCTAATCCTGTTTATATCTTTCACTCTCACTGTTAATCTATTTCAGCCATTCCAACGAGTAGTGTAGTAAATGTTTATGAGCCATTCAGATAAAAGGTAATTGCACATGCTTTGCCTTAAGGGACAGCAGTGCTCTTGAGATTTCATCTAAAATCCCTGCCATAAAGCAAGTAAGACTTCTGTTGTTTACCAGAAAGGCACTAGAAATAGTCCATGGTAAGTACCAGGAAAAACATATTCTCATGAAGGAATAAAAGTGCAAGGAACCTTTAAAGCAATATAGTAAAACATATACAGGTATATGACCTGTTATCTAGAATGCTCGGACTTGTGGCTTTCCTGATGATGCATCCTTCTGTAATTTGGGGCACATTTACTAAGGGTCGAAGTGAATTTTCAAATTCAAAAACTTTGAATTTCGAAGTAAGCTTTGGGTACTTCGACCATCTAATAGGCCAAAATTAGTTCTGAATTGAAAAAACTTAGAATATTCGACCACTCGAATACCAAAGTACTGTCTCTTTAAAAAACTTTGAATTTGACACTTTGCCATCTTAAACCTGCCAAATTGCTATGTTAGCCTATGGAGACCTCCTGGAACCTATAGCCAATATTTGGCAACATTTTTAGATGTCGAAGTTTATCTTTTGAAAATTGTTTGATCGTCATGCGAATCGTTTAATTCGGACGATTTTTACGAACGATGGTCGAATTTTGAAGTTTTAGCACTTTTCGAAATTTGACCCTTGGGGGCAAATTTACTAATGGTCGAATATCGAGGGTTAATTAACCCTCGATATTCGACTTTCGAAGTTAAATCCTTTCGACTTCAAATATCGAAGTTGAAGGACTACCCGCTATTCGTTCGATCGAACGATAGAAGGAATAATCGTTCGATCAAACGAAATTCCTTCGATCACAAATTTGCTAGAAAGCCTATGGGGACCTTCCCCATAGGCTAACATTGTACCTCGGTAGGTTTTAGTTGGCGATGTAGTTGGTCGAAGTTTTTTTTAAAGAGACAATACTTCGACTATCGAATAGTCGAATAGTCAAACGATTTTTGTTCGAATCGTTCGATTCGAAGGTCGATGTAGCCAATTCGATGGTCGAAGTAGCCAAAAAAACGTTCGAAATTCGAGGTATTTTTTCTTCTATTCCTTCATTCAAGCTAAGTAAATGTGCCACTTAATGAATTCACAAAACATATCCATCTCAGACAGGAAAAAGTAATAAAAGCCCATTACTTGGGGGCCGATTCACAAAGGGTCGAATATCGAGGGTTAATTAACCCTCAATATTCGACTGGGAATTAAAATATTCGAAGTCGAAGGATTTTAGCGCAAATAGTGTGATCGAATGATTGAAGGATTATTCCTTTGATCGAACGATTAAATACTTCGTATCAAACGATTCGAAGGATTTTAATCCAACGATCGAAGGAATATCCTTCGATCAAAAAAAGTTAGCCAAGCCTATGGGGACCTTCCCCATAGGCTAACATTGACTTTGGTAGCTTTTAGATGGCGAACTAGGGGGTCAAAGTTTTTCTTAAGGAGACAGTACTTCGACTATCGAATGGTCGAATGGTCGAACGATTTTTAGTTTGAATAGTTCGATTCAAAGTCGTAGTCGAAGGTCGTAGTACCCCATTCGATAGTCGAAGTAGTCCAAAAAACACTTCGAAATTTGAAGTTTTTTTACTTCGAATCCTTCACTCGAAGTTAGTGAATCGGCCCCATAGTGTTTGTTTATAATGATTTTATTCAGACAGTGGGATACACCCTTTATCCCCTCTGCAACAACAGCACCATCTGTTTTAGTATCTCAAGTTGAGTTCTTCTGTATGGGACATGGAACTTTTTCCTCTTGTGTCACTTATAGGACAGTATATCTCTTCTCAATATGAGTTTAATGAAAAGAACTTGTGTTGAACATGCTTTCTGTCTATTGTGAATTTATGGTTTTTGTTATTTCTTGAGGCAAATGGGGGAAAAAATGTAATCTACTCCATGTTTGGTCCTTGCAATGAAGATAATATTATTATTAATATAGAACCCTCCTTCCTTGTTTTGTTAGCAGGAGTCCAATATGCAGAGAAATTATCTGTTCACTGGTAATATAATCACTTACTTCACAAGGACCAAACATGGAGTAGCTTCTGATTCGTTAGGCTCAACAACAAAAAAAAAATAAAAGTATTATTTGTTTTTGTGATTAAAACAATTGTCTGTACATTGGCGGGCGCTTGTCTACAAATTTAGATTTTACAGTATAATTTGAAGCACTTGCAGACCTGTGTCTCATTCAGATACCAGTATGTTGATTTCAATACATCAATACATAATATAATAAATAGTGATGAGCAACATTTTTCACGCAATTTTTCACCCATAGTCTTCAATGGATTTTGTAAAATTTGGGCAGTTTTTAAACTTTTCGGCAAAGTGAAACGGGTCAGATTCGCCCATCACTGTTGTTAAATTCCTTTTCAGCAAAACAGGAACTTACTACTTCTGTACAGTGTGGCAACAGGGCCTCCAGGCTATGTTCTGAAATGTTGAGTTCCTGGTGACTGCTATGGATTACTAAAGGTATGGGCCCTGTTATCCAGAAACCCGTTATCTGTAAAGCTTTGTACTTGACACTAACTGAGATAAATTTTAAGCAAAATAATTCTGTTGGGTTTAATTTATACTTAACTAAATGTTTTAACAGATCTATGGGAAGGGGATCCAAATTACAGAAAGATGGCTTATCCAATAAACCCCAGGTCCCAAGCATTCTGATCAACAGGTCTCGTACCTGTACTACTGGTAAAAAGGTAGATATGATGGAGATGGCAGATTTAAGGTTCATCACATTATCAGTGATGGCAGGGGCGCTCTGCCAATGAGGTCAACTCGCCTCTGGCGGCAGCGCCAGATAGGTTTCCAGGGGTGGTAAAAAGCCGCTCCTGGTGCCTTTAAGAGCTACATTTCCATTTTTTAAACCGGAAATTCGGCTTTACTAGTGCGAGAATGCGATATTGCGCTCTCTGCACTAGCGTTGCTGCCTCCCCCCTGGAAAGGTAAGCGAGCAGGGGGGGACGGCATTACAGGAGCTGCCTCAGGCGGCTCTTGTCTAAGAAACGGCGCTGAGTGATGGACAAATCTGTCACCTTTCACTTTGCCGAATAATTCGTGAAACAGCAAAAAAAATTGTGAAATGCTGAAAATTCGTGAAGTGCATTGAAGTCAATGGGTGTCAAAATAATTTTGATGTGTATAAATTTTTGACGCGAGCCAAATAACTTTGTCGCACGGCAATCTTTATGTATTTTGACGCACTAAAAAATTTTTTTGTCGTGGACGATTTTTCTTGCAAACATTCGCGGCCAGCGAAAAGTGGAAATTCACCACAAATTCATGCCTGGTGAATTTATTCGCCCATCACTACACACTATAAATGGAGCTAACGTATATTACAAATGTGTGTTATATTGTAATTGCTGTATATCAATACACCCACACCACATATGAAAAAAGCAAACATTGATCTGATAAAAATGTAAACTCATTTTCAAGTGTTTCACTTGATAATTGTCAATTGTCTTGGATACGAGTTATGAGAATTAGCTTGCAATGCAAAGTATTCTTATTGTATTTTTGAGCACTATAATGCTGGGCTGTAGAGAAGAAAATATGATTACAGTAGTAACAAAGAAAGGGGTGAATATATGAACTTTTTATTTAAAGTTTTTGGTAATATTATCCTTATTTTGGCAAGCTAATTTACCCTTACATAAGTGTATCTTTACAAAACTATTTGTTATGTTATTAATTACATTCCCTAAAGTATCTGTGAAAATCATAAACTTTCCCATGGGGCTTTGTTTTAAAAAAAAAAAAAATATGAAAGAAAAATAATAAGTAGCTGCTTTCATTGTCAAGACCATAACTTTAAACATTTCAGTTTATCATTCTGGAAATAACTATCGGATTACATTAAGTTCCGCATTACATAATATTTTATTATATTTTTTAGGAGGCAAGTCAAACACCGCTATAAAAAATTCAAGCCTTTGTGGCTTTCAAATACTGCTGGTGCGCAATATCTCTGCTAAGCTCTTCTTTGAATATTTAAGATGTTTTTTAACCTGACTTTTTGGGTCAACAAAGCTATTGATTCATGTTACACAGAGCGCCGGTGAAATTTGAGAAATTCAACTTTCAAGGTGCAGAATGGAAATGTTAAAGTTTATGAAACATTCAAATGAGTCTTTCCCATTCGCTTTTGTAAAGAAATTTTGAAGTGTCAAAATTGTATATCTTGTGCTCATTTTTAAATGCTAAATACCACAGTGTTTTGAGCTGCCTTGTGGCCATTGTAAAGAAAACAGGTGTTCTGATAGATTATCAAGTGTGAGTCAGATGATGTGCAGCACAGAATATTAATGAAGGCGCAAACACAAAAGGCTGACTAGCTTTGTTCACATAAAGCTGAGACATTCATATTAGACTTCGTTAAGGACAACTGATAAAGAAAGGTCTTTATTGTTTGTACTTATTTATTGTAAGTAAGTATAACAGCAAGTTCTATCATGAAAAACAATTAACTAATGCATTGCATTACCCTTCCCCTGTGGCAAAAATGATACAGTTACCTACACCAACCTCCTACAGAGTACAATTAAGCTTTTGATAAAGGCTCTGAGTAATAGTATAAAGCCCACTACCCTCCATTCCTTACTGAATACAACTACCAGCATATCAAACAAATCTGAGGATGCTGTGAGTTTGAACATCTAATAAATATCCAAAATAAAGTAACCACATCATTTCCAAGAGGAACTGTAACCTTTTAAGGAACAGTAAAATCAAAAAATTAAAGTGTTTCAAAGTAAAAAAAATATAGTGAAGTGTTGCCCTGCACTGGTGCAACCGGTGTGTTTGCTTCAGAAACACTACTATTGTTTATATAAACAAACTGCTGTGTAGTAATGGGGGTAGCTAGTGATGGGCGAATTTGCGCTGTTTCGCTTCGCCGAAAAAATCGATAATTTCCCGCGAAAAATTAGCAAAATGGCACTGGCGTCTCGTTTTTTACGCCATTTTTTGGACACAGCCAAAATGCGCTGGCATCCAAAAAACGGACGCCTGCAAACTTTTGCCAGCTAATTTTCGCAGCCGTTTTCACTAATTTATTGGCCGGCGGTGAATCACACTGATTTGACGCAAATTTGCTCCTGGCGAATAAATTCGCCCATCAGTAGGGGCAGCCATTCAAAGGAGAAAAGGCTTAGGTTACACAGCTGATAGCAGATAAGCTCTGTAGAACATAATGGTGCTATTTGTTATCCACAATTTAACCTGTGCCATATAGACTTTTTTTAATTTCCACCATTGCTAGACAGTAGCTTGTTTATATGAACTATAGTAGTGTTTCTGACACAAACACATCATTTTTACCAGTGCAGCACAACTCTACATGCTATTTTCACTACTTTAAAACGCTTTTATTTTTTGGTGTTACTGTTCCTTTAAGTGATTTCTTCTTGGAAAGCAAGCAAGTCAATAGCATGTAAATTGATTATGTTATGTAACTGTAAAATAAAAAGAAAATGTTCTTTCATATAGTAGATCATAAAGGAGTGGTAACCCTACTAGTATTATATTATTATCTTGGGCACATGTAACTTCTTTATGATATTTGGAATAGTACATTATTAAGAGGTGGTAAGTCTATTAGTACTATTATATGTTACTGGGCACATAACTCTTTGCTATAAGTTCTGGTATTACTGTAAGATCTGCCTGCTTACAGTTTGTCTCTGTCCATTATCCAGGCAACAAAGTGGGTGAAGTACAGTAGAAATATATGCCAAACCCTGCTGAAAAACAGTGTATAACATAGGATTGTGTCATTGTGATGATCCATGGAGGCCGCCCAAACTTTTTTACCCATAAGCAACATTCAGATGTAAAACAAATTGGGGAAAAAATTAAAGCATGAAAAATGTTCCTGGGTGGTGCAGACTGGTGCTTTGATTGGCCATTTGTACTGGCAGCCAACAGGAGGCTCTGTTTGACTAGTGATTGGGTAGGGATGGGCAAATTTTTTCGCCTTGTTTTGCAGCTAAAAAAAACGCCCATAGACTTGTATGGCGTCGTGCGTCAAAAAAAAAACTGCCCTTCCCTAAATATGGACAAAAAAATTTCTGACGCCCATAGACTGCGTCTGCAACATTTTTCCGGTTGCGAATTTTTGGCGAAACAAAATGAGTAAAATTCGCCCATCCCTAGTGATGGGTGAATTCAATCGGCAGGCATAGATTTGCAGCAAATTTCTGCATTTTGACCCCTGCTAATTTTGACAAAACTGTGGTGAAAATTAGCTAATGGAAAATGCTGTGACAACAAAAAATTGTCATGCATCAAAATTATTCAGAGGCCCATTGACTTTAATGCATTTGGACAAACTAGGCACGTGTATAAAAATTGTAGTTTGCGTGAAAATTGTCATGTGTAAAAATTATTTTGACACCCATTGACTTCAAAGCATTTTGCAAATTTTTCGCCCATCACTATATTTCACCATAAACCTTGTTTTTATAGAACCAAAAATAATCACCTGCTTTGAGGCCATTTGGAGCAACATCCAAGGGGTCACAGGTTGGGGCTCATGGTTTTAAAGAATTTGTATTAATGACCTAATCAGTCCAAAATGTGGGATATCAAACTTTATCACCTTTCCACTGTATTTGTCTCTGTGACTCTGCTACATTTTAGCCCTGATACATTGGGTATTTTGACATTGCTACACACCCTTGATCTTGGATTAATAGGAGTCTTGTCCATACAGAATGTCAGTGGTTCACAACTCAAGGTAGGCAGCATAACTTTTGCTTGCAACCCATTGTGTAATGAGATAGGATTTATTAACAGAGTGATGGAAGTGAGAAAGTTTTGCAAACATTTTATAACAATTGTGTATATGTTATAGCTGAGCAATGTTCAGTATGAAATTGGACTACAAATAAAACCAAGCCATTTAAAATGGTAATGTGGGCTTTTTGTATAAAGTTGATAATTACATTGTAAGTAACTTACTGATTTTTTGGGATACAGATAACTAGGTTCCTTGCTGGGCTCACTGATCTTATAAGAAGCCATTTATTTGAAAGTCAGAATAAAAAAATACATGCAGTGTACATGCAGTGTTAAGCCACCTAAAGAGAGAGTATATTCATATGACTCATGCTACACACATAGGACTGCCTCAAAACCAAAAGTAAGAGTTTTTTCACTCAGGGAACCATGATGGAGATGCAAATTACTTTATATCCCTGTGGACAACTATGCACCCAAAACTGCTGGATTAGCTCAGATAAAGCTTAATAATTCAGAACTATAAAGCCAAACTTGCAGACGGCCTCTTTCAGTGTTGTAAAATACCATCAAGATACCAAAACATGGCTTCTATGGAGTAGGGTGTGGAAAGAAAACAAATGTAGGAAACCATAATTGTTAGAATGAGAAGGGTCAAAAAAAACATGGAGGTTTACTTAAGGTCGAATTTTAGTGGTTTTAGAGGTTTTTGAAACAATGACTAAACTCACTTTCTCTAAAACCACCAATGTCATTGAATTTTTCAAAAGATGCAAATAAACAAAGTACAAAATGGAAAAAAAAAAACGATGAACGATGCACTAAAAAATACGAAAACCTCTAAAAATTTTAGTTTTTCTGACAATTTCTGAACAGAACCTCTGAATGGATTAAAAGTGGTTTTGCATTAGAGTTTTTTGTGGTTTTTATACCTAATACATCTCAAATTTTTAGATCTTGTAAGAAATGTAGAAAAAACACACATTTATCGAGATTCGTGGAAAAAATTGCAATTCTATTGTTAGTCAATGGGCCCATTAATGTATTCACTTGTCTCATAAGTCAGAAGGGCTGATGCATAAAATTACCTACATAAAAGCATAAGCAATTATGTCCCATGTCCTCATTGCTGGTTCCCAAGGGAACCTACCCCACCATCAAGATATAAAGTGATCTTTCATTTCTAAAAGTTAATTAAAATTTGATATTAGAATATTCTTAAAATCCTCTATAGACATGTATAGAAACAATTCATTGATAGATATATTACAAATAGTTGATATTTATGGCATTTAGTGGAGGAACGAACAATAAAAAAGTAAAGTCTTGTGGGTTATGTAATTTAAGGTGCAAAGTTTGTGATCATTTTAATAGCAACCAATCAGCAGGCAGCATTTTATTGATTTTTATTGACTTAATGGTCATCTGATTAAATGCTAATACATTATTGGTTACTATAAGTTACTGCACTGTGGCAAACTTTGTGCCTTTTAGAAGTTTAGAGAAGTGCCTGATAACCTACTGTTCTTTAAATTCATGAACACAAATCAATTTAGAGCAAATATATAGTGATCAAACTACCATGGCCTTAAGGACATTATCTTCCAGGAGCATTAGGAATATAGTGTCTGCAGCTACAGAAAAGTAAAAAATACAATAGTAAAATATTTAGAATACAGACATAACTATGAATATATAACCCAATCTCTTGCTCATCAGAACAGCTGAATGGGTATAAACACAGCTCTTCATTTGTATCCTGTACTGTAATTATAAAGAAAACAAAAAGCAATATAATTAGCAAGGTCTTATTCATTGTTAGTGTATATTGCTTCTGATTGCTGAAAACTTGAAAAGCTCGTTTAGCCCTATGGGAGAAAAATACTATATAAATATACTTCCCTTCTTATGTTCATGCTACACAGATTTGGATAATGGAATTTCTTGATGACAAGTCCCAGGAATGTCTTAATATGTTTGGAAATACATTGTATTTTGCTAGCCCTATCTATTCTAATGTCTACAATACAGTGACTTTTTATTACATGTTAAGTGGTTACCCAATGTTAATTTGTCTGTGATTCCACGCTAATATATTTGCAAACCTTAAATAATATTCATTTAGATAAGTTTAACACCAGGTGAAAAAAATCGTATAATTGCTTAGCAGCCAAGGACAAAATGAAGAATTTTCTCCATAATGTTTTCTTCAATTTCAAGAGTTTCTGAACTGGAAACATAAATCAGCAGGTCAGCCAATAGTGACAAATGTGTAGAATCTAAGTGGTAATAATACAACATGACAATCATGCAAACCTAAATCACAAAGAAAAGACACACAGAACTATTAGTGAATATGTTTGTAATTGTATTTATTACTGGATGCATCCTCGTGAGCCATTTTGGAAAAATCAAGACAAATTAAACGAATGACACACAATACTGCATGGTGTAGTTCTATTGAACAACATTTATTATTCTCCACTATATAAATTAATTATGACAAAAAATCTAGGAAAATAACTAATGTTTCATGTATTATACGCTGTGGAAAACAAAATATTTGCAATATGGTTTTCCATTAGAAAAGTTTAGGGTTCAATTATATTTCTTCAGGAAATTTGTGAAATGCTGGTATTGCTGTTGTTTGGCAACTGAACCGTTAGAAATGCTTACTTCACAAGTGAAATCAATGGAAATGATCGTGTTATGGGATGGATAGGTTCGCTGTTGGGAAAGTATAAGAAAATTCAGCAAGAGAAAAATATACTTTCAGTGCTAACAGCTATTTATTTACCTGTATTGGGATCTACCATCCAGAATGCTTAGGTTTTCCAAACAAGGGATCTTTATGTAATGTGAAGCATGGGCCTTAAAGCTACAAAAATTATTTAAACCTCAACAGAATAGATATCATATGGTTTGTCATCTGGATTTATATTAGACTACTTAGCATGAACTGCAATGTTCTATATTATATTAAATCACAAGTAATAGATATTTCATTAAGACACTAAAAATGAAATGACTATATGACAGAGGTTTCTGGATAACAGGTTTTCAGATAATAGATCCCATACCTATTAGCATTTACTAATTATTTTAGTAATTATTTTCCATTGCTAGTTTTCTATTTATTTTGTGCTAATGAGCAGTGCATGAAGCAAAAGTTCACCTTCAATCAAATCAATTAAACACGCTATGTAACAATTTGCAAAATGTGCATATTCCTTTTTCATTTTGTGGAGTTGCATTCTGCTTCCACTAACAGTATATATGAAGTACCAGTGTTTTATTAATTTTTTTAGTCTTATATAGAGATAACCATATGTTTTTTTTAAATTCAATAAATCAGTAAATGATACAAACCCCACTGTCTACTGCTTTTAACATGTCTAGGACTCTAGGTCCATATTCAATTAAATATGACAATACAGTAAGGAAATTAGTGGTGGTAGTAGTGCAAAGTCCAGCACTCTCATGTCTAAATATAAAATAAAAAGGATTTTCAACATTTTGGCTCTCATTAGAGCTTTCTTCAGGATACCCCACCATATAGAAGAGTGAATATAACCACACGTATCGTCAACTGAAATAGACGCCAACACATATATCAACAATAGAAATTGGCACCATTATTTTCAAATTTACATTGACCTGAGAGTGCTATATAGTTCTACAGCACCTGTGCAGCTGTTTGACTCTTTTTGTGTGCACCTACTGTGGGCTGGATAAAGGCCCCAATGTAGCCTGAAACTTTGGTTACACCGTGATGAATCAATAACAGTTATTCACATTGAAATACCACTGTGTGCTAGTTCATCCCGGAAGTCTGTATAATTGAACAATTCACAACAAAACCACAAGCTAGTGCTGACACTTTTTGCCAGTGCATTCCACGATCTCACTGTCGTCACTGTAAAGAACCACCTACGTTGCTTCAAATGAAAGTTCTTTGTCTGAAGGGGTGGCCTCTGGTACGGTGATCCTCTTTATGGGTAAAAAAGGTCCCCTGCTATTTGTCTATAATGTCCTCTAATATACTTGCAAAGTGTAATCATGTCCCCTCACAAGCACCTTTAATCAAGAGAAAACAACCCCAACCTTGACAGTCCACCCTCATAATTTAAGTCTTCCATCCCTCTAACCAGTTTAGTTGCACTTAGTGTCTGTACTCTCTCCAGCTCATGTATATCTCTTAAGGACTGGAGCCCAAAACTGCACTGCATACTCCAGATGAGGCCTTACCAAGGACCTATAAAGAGGCATAATTATGTTTTTATCAATTCAGTTAATGCCCTTTTTAGTGCAAGACATAACTTTATTTGCTTCAGTGGCCCCATAATGACACTGCCCAGAATTAGACAACTTGTTATCTACAAAAACTCCAAGATCCCTCTATTCTTCTCAGTTACGGAAACTCCCAACACACTGCCATTTAGTGTATAAATTGCATTTATATTATTTTTGCCAAAGTGCATAACCTTGCATTTATCAACATTTAACCTCATTTTCCAGTTTGCTGCCCAGTTTTCCAACTTAGTCAAATCACTCTGCAAAATGGCAGCATCCTGCATGGAACCTATAGTTCTGCACAATTTAGTATCATCTGCAAAAATAGAAACAGTACTTTCAATGCCCACCTCCAGGTCATTAATAAACAAGTTGAAAAGCAAGGGACCTAGTACAGAGCCCTGCAGTACTCCACTAACAACACTGGTCCAATTAGAAAATGTTCCATTTACTACCACTCTTTATAGTCTTTCTTTTAATCTTTTAGCCAGCATTATCCAGGTACAAATACTATGTTCCAATTCAACATTTCTTAATTTAACCAGTGACCTTCTTTGTGGCACTGTATTGAATGCTTTAGCAAAGTCTAAGTAAATCACATCTACTGCCATCCCAGAATTGAGGTCCCTGCTCACCTTCTCATAAAAAGATATTAAGTTAGCCTGTTAAGATCTATAATGCATAAAACCATGTTGGCACAAACGCATAGAATTATGATTTGCTATGAAGTCCAGTATCTTATACTATATTAACACTTTGAAAAGATTGCCTACCACTGATGTCAGACTAACTGGCCTATAGTTTTGAGGCTGAGAACGGGATCCATTTTTGAATAGCGGCACCGCATTAGCAATTCACCAGTCTCTCTGCACCATGCCAGACCTCAATGAATCCTGAAAAATTAAATAAAGAGGTTTGGCAATCACTGAACTAATCTTGCTAAGTACCATGGGATGAATACATTAAGCCTGGACCTTTGTTTATCTTAACATGGTCTAGTCTCTTTTGAATTTTCTCATGTGTGAACCATGCATCATTAGTGGTATTACTAGAATTGGGACTATTAACAAGGAAACCCTCATTAACTGGTTCCTCATTTGTGTAGACAGACGAAAAATATGAGTTCAGAATCTCAGCTTTTTTTTGTTCTCATCAACCAGCTGACCCCCACTCTCTGATATTAAGACTACCACCGCTACCTTATTCCTTTTTTTACTATTTGCATGTTTAAAAAAATATTTATAATTCTTTTTACTGCTTGCGGCAATATCTTTTTCCATATTGATTTTAGCTTGCCTTTTTTGCAATGTTTTATTGGCCTCCTTGTACCTTATAAATGATTTGGCTGTCCAAGCTAACTTGAAAGCCTTAAAAACATGTCTTTTCTTACCAACCCCAACACCAACACTTCTATTGAACCAAAAAGGTTTTTCTTTGCAACGATGTTCCTTGCTTACAAGGGGAATATACTGACATGTATATTTATTAAGCAGCATTTTAAAGACGTCCAGTGTTTAACTCTGTGAAAAGCATTTCCCACTTAATATGCCCTTATATTGTCAAAGTTTGCACATCTAAAATTAGAGTTTCAGTTACTCCCTTATAGAATTGCCTCTGCAACAGGAATGTCAAAGGAGACCATGTTATGATCACTATTCCTTAAATGCTCACCCATGCAAATGCTAGATATTAGTTCAGTATTATTAGTTATTACAAGATCCAAAAGTGAGTTATTCCTAGTAGGTTCTTGAATGAGCTGGAATAAAAAGTTGTCATTCAGCATATTTACAAAACTACTAGCTTTTTCTGTCTTGGCAACCCCATTACCCCAGTCAATGTCTGGATAATTGAAGTCACCCATAGTAATAACTTGACCTGGTTGTGAAGCTGCTTCTATTTGTAAAATTAGCTGGACTCGTCACTTATACAAGGCGGTTTATAGCATACACCAATGATAATTTTTAATTTTTTTTGTAAACTTTTGCCCTGTCAAAGTCTCAACCCAGAGGGATTCCACACCCTCACCAGTGCCAGCAATGGTTATTTCTTTAGTGCATGATTTTAACTCAGGCTTTACATACAAACACACTCCTCCACCCTTTTTAATCCCTCTGTCCCTCCTAAAAAGGGTGTAACCATTTAAATTCCCAGTCCAATTACATGTTTCATCCCAGCATAATTTCAGAGCATGCAATTAATTATTTGTTTACCTTCAACTTGAATGTGAGTTTATTTTTTTTAAAAAAACACAAGTTTTAAAAATGCCACAGAAATGGCATTACAATATTCTATCAGAACGGTCCATATATAATGCAAACCCATTCTTTCAGTTAATGCCACTAAGATCTATCCAGTTCCAAGCAACTTATTGTGTATACTCCCAGGTGCCTTGTTCAATTTGAAGGCAATTTGTCAGTCTAAACAATTTACCCACATGTTAAAAGGTTTTAATAAATCAGCAGTTTAAGCAACTTTGAAGCATTTTAGGTAATATATAGGACTAATATATAAGGCTTATAAAAATCTCACTTACCTGTATACAATCACATATTAAGCTTTTGTATTATATTCCCCCTAATACCATCAGTATTCACAGATCTTGTTTTTTTATTTTTGAATCTACTATAATAGATTTTGATAAAGATCATATCTATCTATCTATCTATCTATTATCTATCTATCTATCATCTATCTATCTATCTATCTATCTATCTATCTATCATCTATCTATCTATCTATCCAGTATATATAAATATAGTGTGATAGAGTGACCGAGTAATTGGTTAAAAAGGTGTGTTTTCCTTTGATTTCTCCCCAGTACAGGATCTAGGCACCAGGAAGGGTTAATAAACAAATAATAGGTTCTCTGTTTAAAGGCCTTGGTGGCTATGTACTGGAGGCTGGAGTATTCTGGAAGGAACAGGCAAGCCAGGTACACCAATTCAGCAGTCCAGCTCACGGATTGGAGCTCACCTTCCACAGGAAGGCTGTCCAGTGGAAAGGTATTTAGTTCAAGTGAGGCTGTTAGGAAGCTCTCTCTTATTATAGACTTCAGCTATTTAAGCATGAATGCTAATAAGATGGAAAATCTTCTCAATGTATTTTGTTCATTTTAGTAAGATAATCCAAATATTTGTGTTTAGAACAGGATATATGAATCCCCACTGTTAATTAATGTACAATTTGTAAAATTGCCAGCATTCTTTTCTTCCTAGAATAATGACTCATAAAGCTCACTTTTCTTTTGATTTAGGTATGAGATATTCACAACCATCACCCAGGAAGATATACAAAAACTGGGCAGTCGGTAGCTGCTTTTTTACACAATTGACTGGAATAAAACATACTTTAAATTTCAGAGTTTGATCTGCATTCAGAAATGTAACCCATTATAATATCAAACAAAAGAGCATTCCGGTGACCAGAAAAAATCCTGCTAAGCTTCTCATGCTTGTTATGATGTGTACTTTGCAAAATACAAATGGAACAGAAATTTGCAATTATATCTCTAAATTACTTTACAGTTTTATACATAAGACAGCATGATATGAAGCACTTAATGCCAAAAATATATGTATATATTTTATTTTCTTCCCTTGTTTACCATTACAAATAAAAATCAAAGCAAAAAAAAAACAAAAAAACTGACATTGATAGATGATTAAGCTAAAATTAATTCAATGTTTGAATTTTTCCAACTTCACAGTGACTTCTAATAATTTAAAACAGGGGTAGTACATTTATTATTATTATCATTATTATTATTTTTTTAGAAAAACATGTGGCACAAATGACATCACTAAATGCTGTTTATAAATGATGACATCTTTAAGCACATTATACATTATATTCATAGTTCTTGTTTACAATATATATAAATGTATACACACAGATGCAAGTAATTATAGACACAATTAAAATTGGAATGATTCGCTACCCCATTCTCTTGAAAATACTTTTTTCCTGTCTCCACATCAGTAAAACTTGATTTTAAAATTGTTTATTATTACATACATATAAAGTGTAAAAACAAATGATTATTTTTGCCATTGTGTACTATAACTACTCAAACAGTGGAAAGAGATAGATATTTTAGGTCAGTGAGCCCTGCTCAGTACCCATAGAAACAGCTCACATTATAGCTGCATGGTTCATTTGTTGACCCCAAATAGCAGCTGTATGAGACATACCATGACCATAAATGGAGCTTGCCCTGTTTGACGTCAACTCCCAATACAAAATTACAAGAAGACATTGTGCTTTGAAGGTTTGCCTAAGGTAATGTCAAACATATTGAAAATAATGTATAAATGCTGGCATTCACAAGAATTTTTTTGTGTGCAAATTAATTAAAATAAATGTAACATTCTCTCTTATCCATCATATACCACAATGAACAATAATACAACCAGATGCACTATGTTCTAAAGACCAGAAACATAAATATGGGTAGCAATTAAATTGCCATTTCATTTATAGCTAATGTTATTATAGATAGAAGTAGACTCAATATTGACAATATAGTTCTCAGCTTAAGACTTTACATTGAATATATTTAGTTGGAAGATAAAAATGAAAAGGTGATTGCGGGTAGAATGTGACTCCACATAAATCGATTCTAGTAATAACATAACTCAAGATACACATTGTTTAAACATTGGTTGGCCAAGTGTGGATAAATAGAGAAAATAGAAGGACAGTGGGTGGTCTAAATAAGCAACCATAAGTAAAAATGGATAACTGAAGCTGACCATATACTTTAAGATCCTCTAATTTGATATGAACACCAATGTTCTGAGCCAAATTGAGTTGATCTTCTGGCCTCCAAGAAGCACATCAATGTGACAGTTCCTGGCTATTGCTATTAATATATATATATATATATATATATATATATATATATATATATATATATATATATATATATATATATATATATATATATATATATATATATATATATATATATCTTGATAAGGCTGTATGCACACGCTACAATGGTGTATTATATATACACAACTGAAAAAACTGTGGCACACAGGGAATTTTCAGCCCTCATTGGGGCCTTTATGTTGATAGTCCATAGACTATCCATAGTCCATAGTCCATAGCACTTTTGAAAAAAAATGTCACTTGCCCTGGTGCAGAACCGCAGCAGTATTATTCAAATCAAAATGAAGTCTGCACACACAGGTCTTAAAGGAGAAGGAAAGCCTTAAAAATAAACCCCCTCTCAGTTGTTCATCTTAACCCCCTCTCCTGAAACGCTGCCTTATTAACTTTCAAATCATTAGCATTCTCACACATTATTAGTTAAAAAATCCCCACTATTTAAAAGTTTGCCGCCAACATATTCCTATGTGTACGTCACTTCCCTTCCTCCACTGTAATGCTACTGAGCTCTCACTAGAATTTGACCCCACCACGTCAGTTTGTAAATTGAATGCTCTGTTCGTACAGACCACTGTCAGACAGACCTGAACGCAGCTGATATATCTCTGTGTACTGCTCCTGAGGAGAAAGCAAGCGACTGCAGTAGCTTCAAAACTTATCTTAACTTCGGGGCATCTCCATGGCAACCGGACAGCAGTAATCCTACTGGCGCTAGAGCAGGCAGGGGCAGCAAGGTCAGCAATTACTTTCAGGTCACGTGACATCTATACACTGAGAAAAGCTTGGGAAGTTGTGCGCATGTACAGGGCATCTTAGAAACTAACTGTGCGTGTGTGTGCCCTGAATTGAAGAATTTCTGGACTGCAGCAGAGGTATACTTTGCAAAACAGCTTAAAGCTTATTTTAAAATCGATTTCACCTTTAGAATAACTGACTAATTGTAGGAAAAAATTACCGATGGTATGTATATGTACATTTTATGGCCAATGATTAGAGCTTTATTTATTTTTAGCCTTTCCTTCTCCTTTAAAGAGCAAATTAGGGATGCACTGAATCGGTTCGGGATTCCCCTTCCCACCCCTAATTTGCATATGCAGGGCGGGAAATCTTTTTGTCACAAAACAAGGAAATAAAAAATGTTTTCCCCTTCCCACCCCTAATTTGTAATGTGCAATTACGGATTCGGTTCAGTTCTTGGCCGAATCTTTTGCGAAGGATTCGGGGGTTCGGCTGAATCAAAAATAGTGGATTTGGTGCTTCCCTAATATATATATATATATATATATATATATATATATATATACACAGAGGCCATTTATTAAACATCACATTTTTAAGTTTTTAGACATTTTTGAAACGACTACAATTTAAATCTAAAAAGTACAAATAAAAAAGACAATTCCTAGTGAAAAAAATCTGAAAAACCTCTAAAAGTCTGAATTGATTTAAAATGGTCCAATAAGATGACAGCAGCTTCTATTGATCTCTACAGGACCTCAAAGGCTTTTACTTGGGGAATTTTTGTATTAGAATTTTTCAAGGTTTTTACATTTAATAAATCTCACATTTGTAGAACTTTTTAGAAATTTCGAAACATTTTGGATAATCATGGGGAAAATAGAAATTGTATTATTCATAAATTGGCCCCATAGTCTCAAAGCAATGAGCAGACATTACACAGAAATATAGCATATAGCTGAAACACACATGTTTGCATGGATCTGTATAGAGATATCCATGTTGTTATGTTACCGTCTGACTGAGGTTATCAGAATGACAGGCAGACAGCTCACGAGGCATACCATCCAGACACTGACACACAAATACAAAGTACTGTGATGACATAAAGCACTGCGT
The DNA here is from genome assembly GCA_038501925.1 of Xenopus petersii. Classification (NCBI taxonomy): domain Eukaryota; kingdom Metazoa; phylum Chordata; class Amphibia; order Anura; family Pipidae; genus Xenopus; species Xenopus petersii. Next base: position 20,246,796 of record CM076677.1, read on the forward strand.
ATCTTGACAGCGCTATATAAATAAATGATGATGATGATGATGATGATGACAACTCACCCATATGAATATATTTACAGACAGATCCAATCATATTACTGATAAATACATTAAAGGAGTCAGCAGCAGTCAATTTTCAAAGAACATATTAAAGACATCTTATTATCAATTGGTTTTGAATAATTTTTTTTGATAATCTTTTGGAGAAAAGATTGTGTATCTATCTATCTATCTATCTATCTATCTATCTATCTATCTATCTATCTATCTATCATCTATCAATCTATCTAACCCCCACAGTCTGTCTGATATTACAAGAAATATAAAGACAGAAATTCTCACAGATACCGGTCAGCATTCTAATACACAGAGATACTTATAGAGATTAGTAAAGTGACACATGAAGAATAACACAGATAAGAATATGGGCACATTAGCATACTGGCCCAAAGACACAGTCAGGCTGATTAACATACTGACATATACCGGCTGTGCAAAATGATTTACACTGGAAATAAATGGTGCAGACAGCAGTGAAAAATAAGTGACATATTTATAAGCTGTGTATAGAAATCCAGACAGTGCATTTCCTAAAAACATCCAGTAACAGTATATATAAAGTTATAGATTTTTCCTTTATGCCATCACTTACATCATCATTATTTAACACCATTTCGGACCTGGTGTAACTCATTTCAGTCATTAGGGAAAAATTCAGATTAGTAGGTAGCATTTAATTGTCAACTGAAAGAAAGCATCTGCTTTGTTGCTATGGGAAATACAGGTATATACACGTTTGGGACCTGTTATCCAGAATACTTAGGACCTGGGGTCTTCATGTCATTTGGATCTTCATACTTTAAATCTACTAAAAACTAATTTTAACATTAAGGGGGTTATTTTTTAAGGTGTGATTTTTTTTGTGGCATCTGTTTTGACACCGAAAACCTGAAAAAGTCACAGTAAAAAATACGCAATTTTTTTATGCACTGAAGCTGTTCCAATCGCAAATCCAAAAATACTCTAAGGGCCAGATTTATCAAAGGTCGAGGTGAATTTGACGCTGGTTTTTCTGCAAAATTCAAATTTTTCGTGGTTTTCAAACATCAAACGTGAAAAATTCAAGCTTTTCGCTTGACAATCCGAAAAAGTTGCAGTTTTTCCCGATCTGATTATTGTTGTTTTTTTAATAATAAATAAGGACAAATCATGAATTCTAGTTTTGATGGACGTTTTTATTTAAAAAATCTCAAAAAATTCATATTTTGATAAATAACCCTCTAAATAACCAATATGAATTCATGAAGTTAGGTTACCATCAATTACAAGTTAGTATTTTATTACTACTACAGTTAATTACAATTGATTAAAATGGAGTGTATGGGAGAGGACCTTCCCATAATTTAGAACTTTATGAATAACACGTTTCTTGATAATAGATGCCATACCATATTTATGTTTATATTTCTAAATTTTGTAAATATTGTATAATCTTTTACAAAAACAAGTACAAAGAAATGCATATTTATTAGACTTGGGGTTCAAAATAACACCAAGTTTAGATTCCATATACAAACAAACACGTTTGACCCTATACTACAGGAAATATAGCTCTTCACAACTAAGGTAATTCTCAATATATATTCACATTCCCTGCAGCTTATGGCACATGAACAAGATAATTATCCAAATATGTGGCGGTTTGTTTTTTGGACTATAATAGCTTCATGTGACATAAGTTAGACTTAGAATACAAATAAGTTATGAAGTGCTTTGAAAGTCAGTGTCATTAATTTGAATTTGATTCTGAAAGGTAACGGAAGCCAGTGCAGGGATTGACAGAATGGCGAGGCAGAGGAGGAGTGGTTGCTGAGGTGTATGAGCCTCGCAGCAGTGTTCATTATGGACTGGAGAGGTGACAGTCTCTGGAGGGGGAGGCCAATTAAAAGAGAGTTGCAGTAGTCTAGACGCGATATGATGAGAGAGTGAATAAGAATTTTGGCAGCATCTTGGGTGATAAATGATCGTATTTTGGATATGTTCCTTAGGTGGAAGTGACATGATTTAATAAGTGACTGGATATGAGGAGTGAATGACAGGGCAGAATATAGGATAACCCCAAGGCACCGGGCCTGGGGAGAGGGGGTGATAGTGGAATTTTTAACTATGATGGATACTTCGGGGATGCTACTGGTGTTAGTTGGAGGAAAGAGAACCATTTCAGTTTTAGAGAGGTTTAATTTAAGGTAGCGTTGCAACATCCAGGTAGAGATAGCGGACAGGTAGGAGGAGACGCGAGTTAGGAGTTCTGGGTTGAGATCAGGAGATGAGAGATAGATCTGAGTATCGTCAGCATAGAGGTGGTAGTGGAAACCATACAAATTTATTAATTTGCCAAGGGAGGAAGTATAGAGGGAGAATAGTAATGGTCCCAGGACAGAGCCTTGAGGAACTCCAACAGAAAGAGGTAGGGGAGAAGATGATACTCCATTGTAGGAGACACTGAAGGAACTATTGGTGATGTAAGAAGAGAACCAGGACAGGGCTGTGTCACGAAGGCCAAGCGACTCGAGGGACTGGAGGAGGAGAGGGTGATCTACAGTGTCAAATGCGGCTGAGAGATCAAGCAGTATTAGTAGTGAGAAATGATTGTTGGCTTTAGCGGTTAAAAGGTCATTAGTTAGTCGAGTCAGGGCTGTTTCTGTGGCTTAAAACCAGATTGTAGGGGGTCCAGCAGGTTATTGTCAGAGAGGAATGAGGTTAGTCGGTTGTAGACTAGGCGCTCAAGTAGTTTAGAGATGAAATGTAGCAGAGAGATAGGTCGGAGGTTGTCAAGATTGGAGGGATCAGGAGAGGGTTTTTTCAGAATGGGGGTGACAAGAGCATGTTTTAGTTGAGAAGGAAACCGTCCAGTTGAGAGTGAAAGATTAAATAGGTGAGTTAAGGCTTTGATTAGACAAGGATTGGTATTGCGGAGAAGTTTTGAGGGAATCAGATCAAGCAGGCAGGTGATAAGGTGAGAAGAGGTCAGAAGCTTTGAGACTTCCTCATCAGTGACAGGGGTGAAGGAGCACAGGAGAGACTGGGGAGTGTGGAGGGAGGGTGGTGGAAGTCTAGGGGGGTTGAGTAGTGTAATGTCCCTTCTGATAGTGTAAATTTTGTTTTTTAAGTGCTCAGCAATATCTTGAGCAGAGACAGATGCGCATGGAGGGGGTGGAGAAGGGGAAAGGAGAGTGTTAAAGGTGGAGAAAAGTTGTGCTGGTTTTTTAGAAAGGGAGTTAATGAGTGAAGTAAAGTATGTTTGTTTGGCTTGGAAGAGGCTGGTGTTAAAGGTGCGCAGGGCAGATTTGTAGCTCCAAAAGTCTGATTCTGAACGGGATTTGCGCCAGCGACACTCAAGTGCACGTGAGTGTCTTTGGAGCGCTTTTGTATGAGCAATATGCCAAGGTTGAAGTGGTTTGGGTCTAGAACGTTTCGTTTTTATAGGAGCAAGCTCATTTAGGGCAGTGGTGAGAGTACTATAGTAGACAGAGGTAGCCACATTAGGACATGAGATGGCTGAGATATTAGAGTGAAGAGAGTCAAAGGAAGAAGAGAGATGTGACATGTCTACAGCTTGCAAGTCACGGTAAGTACGTGTTTGGGGAATAGCAGGGGGTGAGGAGGGAGTTAGTGAGAGTTGAAATGTGGGCATATTGTGATCAGAGAGGGGAAATGGTGAGTTAGTAAAGTTGGTGGTTGAACAGAGTCTGGTAAATATGAGATCCAGAGCATTACCATTGGAGTGAGAGGGGGAGTCTGAGCACAAAGATAAGCCTAGGGATTGGTGGGTGTTTGAAGATGTTGCCAAATGGAAAGCTGGCAGAAGAAATCTAATTACACACATTTGCCATAGACGAACACAAGCTCTCCTCTAATTACTGAGTAGAAGTCATAGCTCTCAGGTTGTAAACTCGTAACTGTCAGTGATTAAAAGTTAGCCTTCTGACAGTTGCTGCTGTCTTGCCTCCAAACGAAAATGCCCTCAGAAGAGTGATTTGAAATTCAGTATAGGATGCAAGATAATAGTGATAAGAATTTCTATTCGTTCTACAAATTATTCAGTCATGTTAAATCAAGTAAGTAGGGATGTAGCGAACTGTTCGCCGGCGAACTAGTTCGCGCGAACTTCGACTGTTTGCGTCCGCCGCAAGTTCGCGAACGTTGCGCGACGTTCGCCAATAGGCGTTCGCGTCAAAATCGTTCGACCATTCGATCGCTAAAATCGAACGATTTTCGTTCGAATCGAACGATCGAAGCCATTGGATTGAATGAAATCATTCGATCCAATGGCTTCGATCGTTCGATTCGAATGGAAATCGTTCGATCGAACGATTAAAATCCTTCGATCGTTCGAATCGAACGATTTTCGGATGTTCGAAGTTCGCGAACTGTTCGCGAACTGTTCGCATTTTTTGCCGGTGTTCGCGAACGGCGTTCGCAAACACATTGTCGGCGGTTCGCTACATCCCTACAAGTAAGGTTCCAAGCTATTTAGTCTGCTTTACAAACACAGCAACTCTGCATTTATTTTTAATACATTTTTCTTAATTTTTTTATAGTGAAAGGTGGATATGTAGCCCTAAGTAAAGTTATAACCTGGCTTTGCTGATTTTTGTCTGCAATATGGTGATGCAAATTACATACAGGGAGAAAGAATTAGACAAATATTTTTGTTCCAGCAATTAATTGTTAAAACTTGAAGAATCTGTAACATTTACTTATATTTAATAAATCAACTGCTTTGACTAATGGCACATGAGGCTCTGCCTCTGCCGACTGAAACTGTGCAGACTGCCATTGTGTTGAAAAACAGCCTGCTGTCACCACTCATACTGGCAGATTTAAGCCTAGAAATGCTCAAGTGCACTTGTTTGGTCCAAAATCCATCCAGACTAGTGGTGACAGGCAGTGTGCCTATAGTTCTAAACTAAGTACAGGCACATTTAATCAGGTTTAATCCACTTTCTCACCAGGTGATGTAGCTTATAATGCAGGCTTTAAGACCTAAAATTTTAAACTTTAAATATTCTTTACCCTGAATCATAAGGGCAGGCAAAGCAGATAGATTTAAGCACCTTTGTTGAACTCAGGGATTAAATTAATTTAATTTGCTGTCATAATATGCAGTAGTTGTTATCAAGTGTCCTCTTTTACATGACTAAAACTCCATTTCGTTCTGCTTGGAAAATCCCTATGAATATGAAATCTGCGATATATTACACATTTATCAGTGCTCTTTGGCTCCTAAATCAAATAACCAACTTATTAATATTAACAAAAAATAAAAATAAATTACAGTCAATACAGCAGCGATCAAGGGCAATAAGGGGTTATTTCTCAACAATATTTTTAAAAATATATAAAGTTTTCAAGATTTCCCTGATCAGTTAAGGGGATTGCAAACATAATGTGTGTTGAGATGGATGACATTTGATCATATTGTTAATTCAAGTGCTGTATTTTATTTCTGTGCATTGTTATTTTTTACACAATATTTACCCGTCAAACCCAAAACAAGATGTTAATCGTAGTGAAAGAAAATGGTCTGTCTTTGGTGTGGGTGATAACTGAGCATGAGCCTTGTACAGTTTTGGAGTGGAATTCTGGTTTCGTCCACAGAGAAATTTTTCACAAATGTCCACTAGAATTTTACCATCTGGTTTGTTTTGCCCAAATAGAAAAAAGGTCATTTTTCACAGGAAAAACCCTGCAGATGTCATTATTATACTTCACCTGTGTTAAAGTGGACCTGTCAGCCAGACATAAATGCTGTATAATAAAAGTCCTTTCCAAATGAAACATGGAATCCAAATTATTTTTTAAGCATTCATAGCTTTTGTAAACTCAGTCAAAATCTCAGCTGTCAATCAAATATTGCCTGCCCCTCCTCTACGCCTTAGGCATAGAGGCGTGGCAGACAGTTACTTTCACTTTCCATCCAGCACTTACTATATGTAACTGCTCCCCCCACATTCCAGCTCTTTCTTTCCTATTTAATTGTGTAACCAGTGCATGGGAATGGACATCAGGTCCCCCATTCAGGTGCACAAACAAGATTTTGAGATGAGATAATGAGATTAAAGCTGGCTATAGATGTTGAGATTTTTAAAAGATCTGATCGTCATCGTGAGACCATGATTATCTCGGAACGATCGTACAAATTGACCATCAACTAAAAAGACCAATTTGCCAGGAAAACAAAGGGGAGCTGCCTGCTTGGCTCTAAAAATATAGATAGATTGCACTGGGACCGATAAAGATTTATTAACCTGGTCGATCAATTTCCTGACAGATGTTGGCTGAAAAATCGTAAGATGTTAGATCGTTCGAATCCCACTAACCGCACAATAATTTCAAGGGATTGGTCGGAATTAGCTAAAAGTGGTCGTTCGGCAAGAGAAATCTTTGCATCTATGGGGACCTTATGGCTTGCCTTAATAACAGTATACGTAAAATGGCTCCTGCCTGCATGCTATAATTATGAATTCCCAGACAAGGAAAAAGATTCAAATAATTTATATAATGTAAGTAAAGTTTATTTTGCTTGACTAATGTGATAATATAGGATTTGGAATAATATTAAACATCAGAATTAATAATGGATGGAGGGCACACCAAAATTTTCAAAAAATGATAAGAGGTGCAGAAACAAATGTTACCCCTACTGCAGGTAACCTGTATCAGTACTATATGTCTGCATGTTCGCACACTCAAAACAAAATACAGTTTAGAGAGAGTGGTTTGAAAAAATAATTTTTACTTTTATGCAGAAAAAGGCATTTTACATAAACAACGCCATACAACACATGGCACAATTTATACAGTATTAAAAAATAGCATAGAATATCAACCACTCATTAGTTATACATAGCAAGCAAGATATCAGCAAGGAGCGGATACACCTACCAGGAAAATGAGAATGGCCCCAACGTTTTGGCACCAAGGCCTTTGTCAAGGGGATTCTGACATCAACCAGTGAAATTGGAGCCCTTCATCCACCTATCTAAGGAGCTGTTTACGTGTCATTTTTAGAAGATATTGGCAATGTGGGTAATATATAGTATATGTTATTGTTAGGCACTGTAGGATACAAGACAATGCAATTGACCTTCCAATTAATTCCAATGCATTTCAGGGAAATTCAGTCGCAATTTTCCAAAAATTGCATGATTTCTTGAACACTAATGAATGTGATGCCCCCAAGCCTGAATAGTAGGGTGACTTGTTTATGTTAGAGAGAAAATTGGAGGCCTCTTATGAATCATGAGAGAACAGATGGGTGCACAATTCTTTTAGATATTGTAGGAACCCCATAACTATTGCCTAGTGAAGGAAGAGGTATGTGCCAGACATCCACCCCTCCGTTTCACCCTAGGCATGTGTATATACCCCTAGTTCTGGCCATGCACAATGAAGACACCTGTAGCAATTCATCAAGGAAAGAAGACAGGCAGTGTGAAAAGTGCAAAAACAATGGTGCATTGCACAATGCCTTCCAGTAGTTACAGTAAATAAACCCTTATGTCTTAATTAGCTAATGATTATAATACCAATAATAAATCTGAAGTTTTAGGTCTCCAAGTAGAAAGTGATTACTCACCACATAAGGGAAGAGGCCCAGGTGCACCGCCCTGAGCCCTCAGCATGGGGAGCGGACAAAACTGAAAAACCTTTGGAGCAGGCACTCAATGAAGGCAAACTTGCATCAGACATTGTTTATATAATATAAAAATATCTGGAACAGTCCAATTCCTATGACGGACGAATGGCTAGTGTCAGAGGGTTGATATTTGTCACCCCCGCCCTCTATGACGCCATAACGCTATAGGGCCCAAGGCAGGATGGACTATATAAGCGCTAATGGTCTACTGTGGACAATGGTCAATAATATAGCTTATACTAGGCCATACAAACAAAAGATCATCACTCTGTTACTTAAATTCCAGAGTATCAGTCTAACGCCAGTCTGTCTGTTGGGGCCCCTTACTGCTGAAGTGCGGCTCAGATTACTGGAAATACCACAATGGCCTTGGTTAGCCGATAGCTGATTGCGAGGCTGTGGACCGTTGGAGCTAGGCACAGTATGTTACAACATTCCTTTGATAACATGTAAGACTAAGTAAATCATTTAGACATTAATTGTACAAGGAGGAGACAGACTATGTATGGTATTTCCGTGAAACCCTTGTCACAATTATTGTAAAAGCCTTCTGAAAGCTATATAATGCCTGGACCAAGAGGAGGGTCTTTGGTAAGTCCTTGGCTGACATTCTGTATGTTACTTCAACAGCTTACCCAGACAAAACTGTTATGTTGTATTATGTAAGAATAAATTGCCTGACTATTACTAAAGGTTTTCCTTTACTGAGTTTTGTCTTACACGAGGTCAAAATGGTACTACTAAAAGTACCATCATATGGTGACCGCCGACTGTGATCAAGTTTTTTTCCAGTCATTTTTTTCAGGCAATGGAGGGCTCCAGGCTGTGTTACTGGAGTGTACCTGAGGACCTTTGTTCTCGGATGTCTGTAGATACCCGTGGATATTTTCTTTTCCAGGATGGTTTCCCCGTAAAGCTTTACTTTAACGGATGATGGATACACGCGCGTAAGTACCCCTCTGGGTGGGGTATATATGTTTTTTCTAACTTCTTTTTGCCTATTGTTTTGTTAATTGTTGTGTTAATCAGCTGAAATTATCTGCCATTCATGATAGGAATCCGCAGTTTCCTTCCTGTTTTTGTATTTTGTACGTCTCTTATTCCTTATCATGAAGTGTAGTCTAAAACATCTTGAAATAGAAATTACACGTGTATGTTGTTTGATGAATGCAAAAGGATCCATGAATGTTGATGTTTGCCTAGCTGAGTGCATGAATAACTTTAGTGTAACTGTCATGTGTATGATGGTGTGTGAGAGAATTTGTGGCTCTCTCTCAGAGTCTGCTTGTTGTTTAGGAGTTTTTCTGCGGTTCCTGTTTATGGGGCGACCTAGCAGGCCAGAAATACGGAAAACTAGGTTTTCTGAAGGAAATTCTTTAGAGTGTGAAGTGTGAATCACTTTCCTGTCCGTTTGAATTGTCAGAAAAAAAAACGAGAGCCCTACAAACATTTAGGTGTTGTCCATCTGCAACTTCAAACCTGTTTTCTCCCTTTACACTCAATTGTAAGCCTGTTCTAAATTACAGAGAAAAGTATAACATCATTTTTCCTGCAGGTGACTCCAGTTTATATGTCTGTTTGTTTGCCCTGTTTGTTTTATAAACCAATGTTCATTGCTTGCTGCTCAGCTTTTTTGCATCCTACAGGTCTGTTAGAGCATATTTTGAATGTAATACTTGTGTGTATGTTAGAAAGAAAAGGACTTGACTTGACTTGACTTGACGGTTATATGACTTTGATGTGTCTGTAATGAATATGTTTGCATAACTGTTTTTGGTTCTCGTTAATGTTTATAAGTTTTCATAGGTACCTCTTGTAATATAATATTTGTTCTATGTGTCTGTCACTAACATACTGTCATTTTGTCTTTGACTATTATGTCAGTATTCTTATCTTATCATAACATTGTCTTCTTTGTTCTTATTCTCATAGTAACATTAGTTCTCTTGGTATTTCTGTTTGTGAATGGGTTACTCGTGAATAAGGTTAATTCACTCCACTTGTCTTTCTATTTTAACAGAAATATTAGTGTTGTCTTTTTAAATGTTCTCTGTTGAAGTTTTTGTCTCAAATAAACCTTTCTTCTCTTTTTTATCTTTATGTGTCAGATTGATAACTCTTTTCTAAGTGTATTATGTTTTAAATGTGATCTGAAAGAAAAAAAAACATGTTCCATCAGTTTAGAATATCTAACAATCCTCCTAGATATACTAGTTGAGTGCCCAAGTTTCAAAGCCTTTGTTAAGTGTCACAGTGGAGGGGACAAGACTGCGTTTTCCTGGCCAGAAGGCGATAGTTTTCTTCCCTCACAACTTGAAATTCTACTGTGACAGATAAAGGATATGTATAAGAGTAAATATTTTACTATACTAATTGCATGCCATTAGATCTAGCAGGCTTTTGCCAACAATAGAAAGTGATATTTCTCACATAAACTTCAGCTGAGACATTACACCTATTCTCTGCTCCTTGTTCATCAAACTTGGATCCAGTCCTTTATATGGATACCCAGGAGCAATTAAATGCTATTTTGAATGTGCCTATTGGCAATTTTAGAGTGATACAGGGTTACACAATCTCAGAACTTTTGGTTTCACAGACGGTGCAGCCCCCAGTAATGAAGATAATGGTTCAGAATGTTTTAAGCTTATTCACAGTAGTACTTCCCCTGAATCTTCTGAAGACAAATGTCCTGACGACCAAATAAATCATGGTCAGTTGTTTCACACTGAAGTACTTAATGGTGCATTAGATTTACAGCACCCTTTAAGAGGAAATCTAGTTCATAGTCCAATTAATAACAAGAAGGATTCTATTTGCTGGTACTGTCATAAAAACTACACTTCCCAGAATCCTCCGTTGCACAATATTTCAGATGCGTAACTTCTTTCACTGTTTTGTAACTTCCTTTTTTTTGTCAGGCAGCTGGCTCAGGAACTTTTAACCACCGCAAATATTTTTAACTTTACTGTTTCATACTCATCTGTATTTTTTTTTGTCTCTCCTGCATCTGGATCTTTTACACCAACATGAAGGTAAACTTGATGCAGTTTGGATCCATACCTGATTCATTCATTGGTACAGGTTAAATTCCTTTCATTATTCGCTAGACAGATGTGAATCTATTATTTCATATTATTGTACTGCATTTGCAGTACAACAAGAGAGGAGTATTATATTGTGGGTTCTGCTGTTGTTACTATTTTTTCTAATTAAACAAGTTTTTAGTTCATAAAAATGCAGCTTATGTGCTTGTGCCGCTGCTAAAAAAAAATTCTTCCGTAATCTTTGCACTTGTGTATCTTGTATCACACGTCTGCAAGTGTAAGAAAATGCAGAAGTGACTTAGAGTTATTGTTGATTTCATCTGATAACCAGTAATTTCACTATTTAATTTGTAGAAATAAATGATGCTACTAAAATGGGTCTATGTCATTCTCATATAGGCTAAAAATATAAATATATATAAAGGTACAAGAGAGAACTTGTTAAATGTTTTTCCTGGTTATGATTAATCAATATTATTTTGTTATAAGAAGGAAACAGTACAGGTTGTATTTGATAGTTTAAACAATTCAATTTTCGATTCTATTACAAATTTGCAAATTACACTGATATTAAGTGGAATTGTGTCTTTGTACCATCCCACTTCCAACAAAACAATTACTGGCAGCATTTGGTTGGATTTACTCCCAGCTGTCCTATCAATTCTCTGCAACAATCCTATCAGGTGTTGTGGACTTTCTTCATATGAATTAACGACAAGAAAACAAAAGTCCTTCACTCATATCATACATGTACAACCACTTTTCATTACTGACAGTTCATACAGTAGTTTCATTAGAGTTCTTTAGCTAGTACACTAGATAAGTCAGTATTACCAGAACACCAGATATTGTCACATTGTCTCTTTGTTTCCAGGTTGGTGATCTGAGCAAAATTCCATCAGTAGCTGTTGAGATTATTCCAATCCCTTCCAAATAGAACAGCTATCATTGATCACACCACTCATTGAAAGAAACTCTGCATACATACAAAGAGTCATTTCAAAGTTTGCCATTCGTATCTGTGATGCCTTTACATTTTTGCCTATCCTAATATCGAATCCATGGACTGATTATGAACTCTTAAGAACTGTACAGAGACTGCTGCATTGACTGAATACAAGTGACTGTTGAATATTTCTTCATATGTCTATCCACCGCCATGATGTCTCTCTGATTGGACTTTCCCCTATAATGAATTGATGGACTGATATTGAAACGGGTTAATTTTAAGTTTAAGATTCATGCAGTATTGAATGTGATATAGTTAAATTGTGTGCAATTTATGAGAACAATGGGAATGTGATAATGTAACATTTTCTCTATATATTTAATTTTAGATTAGTTATGAAAATAACAAAGGTAAAATTGTATCTGGTTAAAAAAAAAGTTTTAGAAGGGAAGGTTCCTGTAATTACTCATTATTGTATTATTACCCAAGGTCCTCAGCTCTCTATGTAGCTGGTTGTGTGTAAACGGCACTGACATAAAAAAAATGACAAACACCATAATAATAGAACTCTGTCATGTGCTAATGTTAGAACTGAATAGAGTCTAGATTCCAAGACCAGTCCTGCCCATAATGTAAAATCTATAAAAAAAAAATAGAGTAGCTGACCAAAATAGTATGATTTTAGATTATCATGTGTTTTGATAGGAAAAAGAAGGTTGTACTCATATTGTTTCTGAAATGTTTGTTAAATGTCATATAGTCAAAGTTTAGAGCTGCAACAATAAGTGTAATGTTTTTATAGAAGAGTTCAGTTATTCCAAATGATTAGGTAAAATTTTATAGCTGGTTAAACAACTCCATTGGAAGTTTCATTAAGTCTATCCATGTCATCCTAGCATTAATACTTGCTCTATATTTCTTTGTTAGAATTTGTGCTATAAGTACCTTCCAACTTCTGCTCTCATTTGATTTACATCTATAAGATAAAACTTTTCGCAGCCTTATGGGGGAGGTTTGAGAAAAAAAAAGACAAACAGCTCAGAGATAAGTTCTCTGAAAGTTATAGCTCAGATACAGACAAGCAGGCTGTCCCCAGCCCCACAGCTAAGCTCTACCCCTCCCGTACAATACAAAGTAGAGAAAAGGGGGGCGACGGGGGATGCTGCAGAAGTGCGTCTGACTAAAAACACACAGATTAACTCATAAGGCATACATAGAGCCGTCAGCCTCCCCACTCTATGATGGGTTGTTTTCCCGTAATGGCTAAGAGAAAGAGAGAGGCAGCAAAAGAGGTAAAAGGTCAAGTATGTGCCCTAGAAAGTCAGGAAAGTGCCTGAGAATCAAATGAAGCTAGAAAGCAAAGAGAGAGGAACAAGAAAAGTTGATAGCAGAAGGTTTAAGTTAGATAATAGAGTAAAGAAAAAAAAGTTTGAATTTAGCATTTTTAGCCTCATTTCAGTATTTTTCATTTTTAGCTTCATTTTAGTATTTTTCATTTTTACTAAATCTTCATTTTTACATTTTTATCTTACTTAGGATGATTATTACTATGTCTCATTATCTCTATGCAATGATTTCTTTTTATTATCTCTCTGTAATGCTTTATTTTGCTTTATTTTGAAACCTAACTTCACTATAATCATATATTTGTTTAAATCTTAGGCTACATGTTATATTCAGACAGCTCTTGCTTCATTGTGCGGTTCCAGCGGTTCGTAGTCACGTTAGTTCCTCAAAAACAGGAAATACCTGTAGCTCCTTAGCTTCCTGTTTGCTTTGTTTTCATTCATTTCAGCTTTTCAGCTGCACTTCTGTATTGGTGCTGCCACGACAGTTGAACTGTAACTCACAGTAGTGCACACCACTGTCCCATTTATAATAGACCTCCTTTGTTCCTGGGGGTCCTCTCAGCACTCTCCCTGTGCCTGTAATTACTTATGTGAAACATATTTAATGTTTCAAGAGAGGAATGTTTATATAATATAAAAATATCTGGAACAGTCCAATTCCTATGACGGACAAATGGCTAGTGTCAGAGGGTTGATATTTGTCACCCCCGCCCTCTATGACGCCATAACGCTATAGGGCCCAAGGCAGGATGGACTATATAAGCGCTAATGGTCTACTGTGGACAATGGTCAATAATATAGCTTATACTAGGCCATACAAACAAAAGATCATCACTTTGTTACTTAAATTCCAGAGTATCAGTCTAACGCCAGTCTGTCTGTTGGGGCCCCTTACTGCTGAAGTGCGGCTCAGATTACTGGAAATACCACAATGGCCTTGGTTAGCCGATAGCTGATTGCGAGGCTGTGGACCGTTGGAGCTAGGCACAGTATGTTACAACATTCCTTTGATAACATGTAAGACTAAGTAAATCATTTAGACATTAATTGTACAAGGAGGAGACAGACTATGTATGGTATTTCCGTGAAACCCTTGTCACAATTATTGTAAAAGCCTTCTGAAAGCTATATAATGCCTGGACCAAGAGGAGGGTCTTTGGTAAGTCCTTGGCTGACATTCTGTATGTTACTTCAACAGCTTACCCAGACAAAACTGTTATGTTGTATTATGTAAGAATAAATTGCCTGACTATTACTAAAGGTTTTCCTTTACTGAGTTTTGTCTTACACGAGGTCAAAATGGTACTACTAAAAGTACCATCAACATATGTTCAAAGTGAAGAGAGTTTATTGAGCCTATGATTAAGTGTTTATGACCCGAAACGCATAAGACTGTGGACACAATAAACTCTCTTCAATTTGAACCTATTGCCTGGTGGAAGTTTGCCTTCATTGAGTGCCTGCTCCAATGATTCAATGATTATAATACCTATAATTACATGTAACTTTCCTCAGTCTTCCTGAAAAACACGTCTTCTTCTCTACTCTCTTCCTCATTTTTTATAAAATGTTCTTTCAATATTAAGTTCTAAAATACAAAATACCTCTTGTCCTTTTTATTAAATATATTTCACAAAATCTTCTACAGAATGGGGTAAATTTATCAAGTTAAAAATTCTTAATTTTGAGCTATTTTTGTATAAGACTAGGGAATAGTCCAAATTCGATTCAAATTTGATTCAAATTCGATTCTCAAAATTTATCATGTTTTTCTCTTTCGACCATTCACCAACTAAAACCTGCAAAATTGCTGTTTTAGTCTATGGGGGACCTCCTACAACCTATTTGGAGTCAAGTGGTGGACTTTGCAAAATCAAAGTTTTTTTTCTAAATAGTTTGAATCGAATTCCATCATCCTTCAATTCGAATGATCGAATACAGCCTATTCACCGGAAAAAAAAACCTTTGATTTTTTTTAATAAATTTTGGTTGGCCTTTTTTTTTTGAATTTCGAAGTTATGGGATTTCAAAAAAACTCGCATTACTTCGAAATTCGACCCTTGATAAATCTGCCCCTATGTGTTAAGATACTTTTTCCTCTAAACATTTTCATGAGCACCTATCATATTTGCTTTGCTTGTTTTTTCGCTTCTTCTGATGATTAAAAATCAGGCAAAAAAAAAAAAAAGAACTCGCATTTCATTCTCTAACATGCAAAAGTCATATTTCTTGCCTGAGCATCCACCTTTAAAAATATGCAAATTCACAGATTGATGGTGTTCATGAATATGAAGTTCACTTTTATTTATAGCAATGTTAGCAGTGGAACAAAAAGAAATTATAATCAGATCTCATATAAATTTCAAGATGTCCCACTTAAAGTTTTCATGATCCAAGACAGGGATGATTGCAAAAATCATGGTTGCTTCACATTTGCAATTAACATAATGGGACAAGGCCACAGATGGGGTTCTAAGTACAAATAAACTACATGCAGATCATAACACTGTTAAATCTGAGATGCCTAGATAGAAAAATGGTCGATCTGCTCAAGGATAATGAGGGCTAAGTTACTGTGGACATATAGAGAAAGTACTTGCTGTTTAAATGATATGTTTGAAGAGAAGTAAAATATTCGGCGCTATTTCCGAATCGAATGTATTTTTTACAATTTTTATATTGCTGAATCTGCTTTGTGTTGTATCCCTCACTGGTTCTTAACTGAATAACAGTGCAAGTGCCATGCTACAGTATATATCTATAGTAAAAGCTATCTTGGACCTTGGGTGGATAAAAAGGAGAGTAGTTTATGTTTAAAGTAAGTTATCCTCTTCTGTTTCAAATACTATAAAACACATAGACAGAATTTTAATGCACAGCGTTGCATTAACTCTGTAATAATAAAAGTGCACACAAGTTAAAAGCAGGCAGATAGGGGTATAAAAAAACAAAACAGCCCCCAGTTGCTATATATAATTCTCAGTAGGATTCCTGACTGATGCACAATTTTATTATCTTGCTGTGTGCAAAAAATCCTAATGTGTGAGAGATAACAGAGTCCTAAAAAGATTTTGCTGTAGGGGGAATTTTAGACTGATGATAACAGAAATTGGGTGGGATTATCTAATCAGATTATATATACGTATATGACTATGAAGATTTTAATCCTTCCTGGTCATGGTATATCTAATATACGTAATAAAAAAAAAACACCTGTTTCTAGAAGTTGCACGACACATATCCTATCACATTAACTACACAGAATCAACACCTCTGTGAATTTCAGATGTCACCTCTCTGAAGAGTTACAATGTGCCACTGTGATTGGATTAGTGGAGAACTTCCAACACCAGTCAGTTGAAATGAAGAAGCTGCTGTGAAACGTCTTCAATAATTACTCAGCAAGTCCAGTTGTTTTTTTTTAAATTACTTATATTAGATATATAGATATATATATATATATATATATATATATATATATATATATATATAGATAGATATATATATATATATATATATATATATATATATATATATAGATATATATATATATATATATATATATATATATATATATTATATATATATAGATATATATATATATATATATATATATATATATATATATATATATACGTATATATATAGTAATATGGATTAGTATCCTGTAGCCAGGGGTAGAAAAAGTTGATTGATAAAAAGAAACAAAAATACAGATTAATGGAGGGCACTCCAAACACGACTACAAAGGAGTACGTTATATTACCACTCCTCTTATTTAGAATGTAAGTGAGGTGCAATTAGCATGTACAGGTATAGGATCCCTTATCTGGAAACCCGATATCCAGAATGCTCCGAATTACGGAATGGCTGTCTCCCATAGACTCCATTTTATTCAAATAATCCAAATTTTTAAAAATGATTTCCTTTTTCTCTGTAATAATTAAACAGTAGCTTGTACTTGATCGAAACTAAGATATAATTAATCCTTATTGGAATCAAAACCAGCCTATTGGGGTTATTAAATGTTTAAATGAATTTATAGTAGACTTAAGGCATGAAGACCCGAATTACTGAAAGATCCATTTTCCAGAAAACCCCAGGTCCCGAGCATTCTGGATAACAGGTCCCATACCTGTATATGTATATCTTTACTTATACTGGTGTATATGTACTATAATGAATGGCAAAAATGCTTTTGATGTATGTTTTACTATTTGAAATATAAAAAAAAAATTCTCATTCCTCCCTAAATTTCTTTTGAGTGTGCATGCCCAATATATTTTCTGAATGATAACAAAGGACAAAAGGAAACTAATAAATATTAGTCTAATTTCTAGAAAATGAATTAATATTTAAATTTTAAGGCATAGTGGGTCACTATTTCTGGACCCCAATTGACCAGTTGTATCAAAATAAATAATCCAGTGTAATGGCACAATATTTTTGCTTAGTTGCTATTGGTTAGAATTGATTGAATTTGCACAACTCCAACCAGGACCCAGACAACATCCGGCTTAACTGATATTAATGATATTTAAGCACTGCTTAATATGTCACCAATGAAGCAGCATAAACAAAATTATTCTATATGTTTCTGTTGCTCGCCTTGGTAATAATTTCATTGGCTGCAGTGGTTGCATGAAAAATTCCATTTGTTTAAGGAACTTGCATGAAAGCCAATTTTTGCACAAGGGATAGGCAAAAGAGGCCTAGGGTGCAGTAGTTGGGAGGGGGTTGGGCTCTGGCCATGTCCCCCTTCTGTCTATGCTGCCCTAGTTCAGACCCTGCAGGATTCCAAATGCTGCCAGCCATTTTATGAACTCTCTGGGACCCCCACCTCCACTCGTCAGCATGCGTGTGTGCTAACACTTGTGCGTCATGGGGGACTGGGACAGGTCGTCTAGGTCAGTCGACTAGCTTGGCCTGGCAATACCAGGGAAAACTGCAGTGTTCCCAAAGTGTGGCCATTTCACATCCACTCTGCACTGTGTGTTAATTTCTTGGGGAGTACAGGGAAAAGGTTAGTGGCAAGGGTTCAGTGGGGGGGGTAGGCTTGACAGTTACTGTATATACTTGAAACTGCCACGGTCAATCCTTTTGATGGTCCACCAGGATCGAAAGCAACCGGACAGTTGTTAGCACTAGGGATGTAGCGAACTGTTCGCCGGCGAACTAGTTCGCGCGAACTTCGACTGTTCGCGTCCGCCGAATGTTCGCGAACGTCGCGCGACGTTCGCCAATTGGTGTTCGCGTTCGATTCGAAGTAAAATTTCGTTCGACCATTCGACCATTCGACCATTCGATCGCTAAAATCGAACGATTTCCATTCGTTCGAACGATTATAAGCATTCGATTGAATTAAAATCATTCGATCGAATAGCTTCGATCGTTCGATTCGAACGAAAATCCTTCGATCGTACGAATAAAATCCTTCGATCGTTCGATCGAACGATTTTATCGAGCGTTCGAAGTTCGCGAACTGTTCGCGAACTGTTCGCTTTTTTGCCGGTGTTCGCGAACGGCGTTCGCGAACACATTAACGGCAGTTCGCTACATCCCTAGTTAGCACAGCTGTCTTCAATTCTTATTGATGTGCAAGCGACATTGCAAATTTTGACACATTGGCAACAAATGCATCAGATGCAACGCCTTCTTGTGACCACAATTAAACTACCATTATGGAGAAAAAATATGGTAATTGGGCCCTTTGAATATTGCACTCATGGGTCAAAAAAAACAATATCTTGATGTGATTACTATATACATTTATTTTATCATAGCTTAGAAAGTTAAAATTTCAGCTATAATGAACTTGGAATGTTAATTCCAATTGTATGCATTTAACTATTTTTCTATTGAGAAAACAAATATTAGGAAAGCTAACAGAGACTGTGGCTACAATTTGAGGACAGACTGGAGGATTGTAAACATATAAACAAGAAAATCCATGGTTCATACCACCAGGGGTAAGAGATAAAGTAGTGTACAATCTCAAGCAACTCTAATAAAGCACAATATTATGTTCAGATGGACCTAAGTCTATTTTGACAGTGTTTTGAAAGATCTCGTGGTTGAGATAAGATGCATATGTAACAAACAGGTCTAGTTAAAAAAAATTCTTAACAGTAACTAGTGCTAATATATAATGGTTTTGGCATTGGACCCTTTCTTTTCTATCACATATCATTCAAAAGTATTACTTCTCAGAATTTCTAATTGCTTGAGAATGTTAGACTACAGATGAAGCCACTTGGAATTGTGAGTTAAATGCGTCATGACTCAGGGTTAATTGAAGAAACTGTGTTATCTAAAGTCATCTTAACTCATTAAATGCATTTAACCTTTTCATTAGCATACCAAAGCACCATTGTTCACAATGGTGAATGCTTTAATTAGATGGGATGTTGTTACACAGTTTTCTGTGTTAAATGAGATAAATGGGATATCTGTGTTTAGTTATTCTGTGTCAAACAGACAAACCAAAGTGGCTGCATCTGTATGTTATAGTAAGGACATTATAGTAAGGACATTTAAGGCCATGCTTATTAAGAGGGCTTCTCTATAATACACAAAGTTAATGGGACGTACAGAGCTATCATTTCTAAGTAGCTTGTTTCTTGAAGACACCCTGGCTGAGGACACCCAGATCATTTCCTTGTACATAACATGGGCTATTTAATAAACCAAACCTAAGCTTATAGAACATTTATGTGAAATAAATATGGCTGTCAGTATTATGAGCTTATACCAATAGCTTTCAGAGGTTAAGGGCTCCATTACCTAACAAAATATTTAGTAAACCTTGACTTCTTTAGCTCCACAGCAAGTAAAGAAGAGTGTTTTGAAAATATGGCGTAATGCTTGTTTTGAGTCACTTTTATAGTTGCTTTTAACTCTCCATTGGATAATGCATGTCTGGATAAAACAAAAACACATTTAATCACTTATAACATCAACACTTCTTGACACAAACATTCAGAGGACTTTAGTTTTGGAAGCACTTACAGTTAAGGTTAAAGAAAAAACATACATACAAGTACAAAGTTTTCATCCTGAGCATAGCAATGTTTTGTTTTAGAAAAATTGTATCCTGTATTTTCTGCTACTCTCAAACTTGCATAACTGAATGATGTGCAAATATTAGAATGGGACAACTACTTTGCTTGACATGACGATGGGAAGACAATAGGATGCAGTAGGGGATCTTAAGAAAAAACTACTCATGCTATGAATATATTTTTTAATAATGCATCCATTAATCAGTTATTGAGAAGGTCCAAAAGACGCTGAAAAGCCCTTTGCATGCAAAAAATACAATAGAAAACCACCTACATTAAAACCAGAAATGAGAATGCTGATCTAAGATATTGTGGGTAGACATGAAGAAATTGAATCCTATGGGGCATATTTATCAAAGAGTGAAGTTAGAGAACACCACAGTCCGCTACAGTGAAATACTGCCTCTCTCTATTCATTTCTATGGGATTTTTAAAGGTGTATTTATCAAATGGTGAACTTTCACTTTCTCACTCTAGTGGACTGTGGTGATCTCTAACTTCACTTTTTGATAAATATACCCCTAGGGATCTCAATCCAGTGGTTTACTAACTCAGATGCATCCCTGAAATTTAGAGGCATACATACAAACTTGCAAACAACCCTTTTCAATCTTTTTATTGGAAAATGGACATGGCTTCTGAAGGATAGCATTTGGAGGTCAACCAAACAAAACAACTATTAAGGTTAAGGTGAATTATAGACACTCTTCAGAAACCTTCAGTAGTAGAGGTGCTCTCTATTTGAAAAATGTATCTTATTTAACCACTGAGAATTTATGGATGATACCCAACCATTAAGAATTTGATGCATTCATAATTAAAACTCATCCAGTCAGAGAATACCAATATGACTTAATTTTTTTTTTTACATTTTTTTATTGTCATTGCTTGAACCCCATAAATTCAATCATTTTGCATGATGGCATCAGTTCTGTATTTCTTCAATGTCATACATTTCCTAAAACGTTATATATTTTCACAAGTGGCGCTTGCTGAAATGTTGTGTATTAAGAATTTATGTAAGTTTATTAGCAAAACAAATATAAATCTTTTTTTTCCTTTTATGTACACAGAGCTAGCATTTTACGAGCCAGTAAGAGTTTGGTCTGTCTTACAAACCAGAAAAAAAAGAATATGATGCTAATGTATCCTACATAAAACATGTTGCACTTGCAATTAGAGGAGTTTCCTAATAGCTCTAAAATCTGATTCCCATAATGGACAACAATTAATATGAAATATGAATGCATCGTTTTACAAATGAGCTAGAGCTCTGCAAGAAAGAGGGGTAGAAAGTTGTATAATTTGGTCAGCAATGCTTAGTTTTGATCACAGGACACAACAAATATTTTAGGTACTCTATTTTATAAATTTTTGATAATGCAGCTTAAATTTTAAGTTCCTTTCTTAGTATCTGCTTTAAAGCTGGGTAATGTATTTGAGTTATTTTTATATTGTTCTGCCTTATATTTACAGTACATAATTGATCTAAACCACACTGCTTTGACAATCTTGTTAGAATTAGGCAGTTAACTGAATTTTTTTTTTTATTTTTGAAACCATAACATTTTGAGTAATATTTTATGAATAAAGTATTGATTACATAGTAAATTAGGTTGAAAAAAGACACATGTTCAACAAGTTCAACCTTTTAAGTCTATATACAGTATAACCTGCCCAACTGCTAGTTTTAAGCAAATTCTCTAGCAACTACTATATATTATCCTCAACCTGAACTACTGGCAGCCAAGTACCACAAAGGGATATAAAAGGCACACATAATGGGTAACTGTGTCAGAGACAACATGGTACATGCCTGAAACAGACAATTCTGTACTTCAAATTCATTTTGAGATATCACAAACAGCCCCCTAAATTCAAACCTTTTTTTGTACCTGCCATCTCTCTATAAATACATGAGTACCACTTCAATCGTACCTCTGAGGGTTTTCTCTTAATGCTGCAAACTGTTTTCAGCATTAACTGTCATTCATCCAAGAAAAATGTTCTATCCAAGATTCTCCCCCCCCCCCCTCCCCCCCAACAAAGTACATATCATACAGTACAAGAGATGCAAAGATAAATCCTGTGTTGGTGTGACAAACGAAAAAAAAAAAAATCAATCTTCACAGACAAAAAAAAATGAAAGGACAATGAAATGATCAAGGGGACACACCTGTGGCTTAACGCTTTCCTAGGATAACTCATCACAATACACTGAACTGTCAAGATCCTGAAATGGAACACTCAAGAAAGAAAAAAAAAATCTTTTATCTAAAAATGATCATATATTTTGGCTCTTTTCTTAAAAGTACTTAGGAAGAATGTTATATTTTTTGACAGTTACTTAGCAAAAACAGAAGATCTAGAAATGTAAAATCAAAATTCTGAATGGTATAAATTGCCTTTGGTTTTCAAACCCACAGTGTGCACAATCATATACACTTTATACCGTCACTGGGAACAAAATGTGCCTAATGACATGGGATAGGAAAAATGTAATTAAAGAAATGGAGGCAAACTATATTTCTGCTAGTAAAATGTTGATCTGAAATTATAGCTGAGAATTAGGGCAAATTGTTATATTAGGCATTAACAAGCTAGTGTATTAAACATAGCAATCAACAGCAAACAGATTCAAAAACCCAAAAGTAAAAAAAGGAATTCTCTATACTGCAAGTAACTACAGTATACTGCACTGAAAAACGAGACGCCAGCGGCGCTTCGAATATTTTTCGCCGTTTCCCCCATCACTAATAATAGATGATGTGGTCTGTACCATTCCATCCTGGGCATCCATATCTGCATCTTGGGTAAGATACTAAAGAAACTGGTGCTAGGACAATGCTTCCCATTTTAAATGAGCGTGCCTGCCAGCTTGAGGTTGCACACTCAGGGCTTTATAATTCTTGCTGGAATCACGAGAAAATGTGCTTACTAATTTATCACCCTCATTCACAAGCATAAAATGGCAAATAATGCAGAAACAGAAAAATATTAAATCTATCAAAATGTGAGACAGACTGTGTTTGCTTGGAGTAAATAACCACAATATGTTGGACTCTGAAGCTTGCTGAACTACACACCGGCACTTATAATAAACTTAATGCAGGTAAAGACAAATATGAATAATATGGCCAAGATAAGAAGGAAAAAATAAAATCATTCTTCCAAAATTAAATGAAAATAGGAAGCTTTGTATCGGTTGGATAGTCGTGTGGACACGGGGCCATGCATTGCAAAACAGTAGGAAATGACAACAGTGACTGTACAAGAATACAGTGAGTAAAAATAACATGACAGCAATCCTTATCTAAATAGTACTTATAAAGGGGCAGATGTATCAAGGGTCGAATATTGAGGGTTAATTAACCCTCGGTATTTCTAAAATTTCGAAATTCGAAATTTTTAAAGAGACAGTATTTTCGACTATCGAATAGTCAAACGATTTTTAGTTCGAAACGTTCGATTCGAAGTCGAAGGTCGAAGTAGCCAATTCGATGGTCGAAGTAGACAAAAAAAACATTCAAAATTCGAACTATTTTTCCTCTATTCCTTCACTCGAACTTAAAGAATGGGCCCCATAAAGTTAACATGCTTAGTGTACTATTGCAAACACCTTTGCAATTAAATTTTTCTACTTTCAGCAGTTTAAATATATAAGCAGTATGTGTATATATATATATATATATATATCTTTTTTTTTTTTTATTATTATTATTATTATTATTATTATTATTACCCATGCACCTTATAATTATGCTCCTAAACGTTATGTATAAATATT
Organism: Xenopus petersii; assembly: GCA_038501925.1. Taxonomy (NCBI): domain Eukaryota; kingdom Metazoa; phylum Chordata; class Amphibia; order Anura; family Pipidae; genus Xenopus; species Xenopus petersii. The sequence goes on from CM076677.1 coordinate 20,270,688, forward strand.
TATAGAATTTTTTTTTTACTTTCGAGGTTCCTTGCTTTCAGAATATTAATTGAATCTTTATATTTCAAACTAATATCAGTTAAATGCCATATGTTTTTAAGGAAGTAGGTTACTGTAGACAAATATTGTTTAAATTCTGCATTTTCTAACACCAAGTGAAATGTTTGCCCCAGTTTGCCGAGTTCCAAACACACTGCTTTTCCCATTTCTCATTCCTGAGACTGAGGTATACAAACGATACTGAAAATAACTCAGCTAAAAAAGGTGAGGAAGAAGAAACTGTCAGAGTGACAAATCTATATCCCTACTATTATCTGTAAAACTGAATGCAAATCCTTACATTTGAAACTAGTAAATATGTCAGAGGAGCTGAGTAACTGTCAGAGTCATCATTTTTGTACTACGTTTAGGGTGGAGTGTCTTTAAGAGGGTACTGATCTCCATGGAGCTGCAGACACTTAAACTCAAGATTCTAGCTTTTAATGAAGTGATAGACATTTATGTTTAACTAATAACCATGTGCATGTCTGTTAGCTGTAACCCTGTCAGCTTGCTCAAATTAGTTATGAAATGTGTGAGGTAGACCATTCATGGGCATGCTGTCAATGGCTTTATTTATACGCATTCTAGAGTCAAGAAAAAAAATGCCACCAGATTGGGATACTAAGTCTAAGCTTTACTGCAAACCATAAAACAAGATTATCTACATATATGTATGGACATATCTATAACCTAACAAGTTAGTTAAAAATGCTGCTGTATCATCTATTACAAAAATGCAATCGGTGGAGTAACTACTAATGATGGGCAAATTTATTTGCAAGGAATGAATTTTTCAGCTAATTTACACATTTCGCCAATTTACACATTTCGCTAATTTACACATTTTGGCGAAAAAATCCTCGAATTTGCCACAGAAAATTCGCCGGCGTCAAAGTTTAGACCAATTTACATTTCGCTAAAGTTTCACCTGTTTCATGAATTTCGCGTGAAATTTTAAAAATTTGGGTGCGAAAAGAAATGGGACAAATTCGCCCATCACTAGTAACTATAAATGCAGCCTGCATGCCCGACCCCTTTTTTTCTTGCAGCGGTGGGTAGTGAAAATTAAAAGGAAGAAGGGGCCAGGTAAAGGAAATTCCATACAGGAGACCCCGGGGGCCAGACCCCCCTGTTCCCAGTCCCCAGTGTTGGACTGGCCCACCGGGACACCGACCACACTCTAATCTATTTTTTTTTGGTGCTCCCGTTTTGTCCTTTCTTCCACAGCAATAGGGGGGTTGAGGCAGATCTAGTGTTCGTGCTGTGACACATGTGCGCGAATGCACACTTGCTTGGGGGGGTTGTCGGACGGGAGGCCCTGAGGCAGCAGCCCACAGGGTCCGGAGGTGGGGCCCTGAGGCAGAAGCCCTGGTGGGCCCTGGGCCCTCCAGTCCGACCCTGCCAATCCCCCCATGGTCCCGAGGTCTGCTGTATGGTAGTTACACAAGTGCATACAATATGAATTTTAAATAAACATATAAGGGCAGATCTTTCAAGGGTCGAATTGAAAAATCTAATTTTAAATTCGAATTTTGAACTAATTTTAGTGTACTTCTACAAGGGGATAGTCCAAATTCGATTCAAATTTTCAAAAAATTTATAAAAAATTATCATGTACTGTCTCTTTAAAAATTCCACTTCAAATATTCGCCACCTAAAACCTGCTAAATTGCTGTTTTAGCCTATGGGGGACCGCCTAGAACCTATTTGGTGGACTTTGAAAAATCAATGTTTTTTTTTTTTTTTAAATACTTAGAATCAAATTCGATTGAATACGATCTGAATTCGATTCGGATGATTGAATAACATTTAGTTATGTTAAAGTTAAAAAAATTCATTTTTTTTTTTAAATAAATTTTGGTTGGTCTTTTTTTTATTCGAATTTCGAGTTGATAGGAGTTTAGAAAAACTCCCATCACCTTGAAATTCAGCCCTTGATAAATCTGGCGAATTATCCATTTTATCAGCTAGTGGCAAAACTAGTTCACTCAATTCAATCATTGTGTAAAGACTATTCCAGCTCCCAGTTACTGTTAACTAGCAAAACACTTCCTCAGAGAAAGCAATTTACAATTGTGCATTTACAGCAGAGATACAATACTCAAGGGAAATGAGCTGTATTGCTTTTCCTCCTACATTCACTTAAAGGCATCCATAAACACCCTGTTGTGTACAGAAATTCAAATGAATTAATACAGATACTTATCATATCAAAGTAGGAAAAATCTTGGGAATAATATGAATAATTAAATGAATGAAGTAATGAATTCACAAATGTAAAGACGGCCCCACAACCTTGTATTGTAAATCAAGGACATGGTCTCTAAATATAATTTATGGAACAAATATGTTTTCACTCACTACCGTATAGGAAAAAAGGGCCATGCCTAACAGTTGATATTAAGTAAAGACACAGCATGGTGTCCAATGGTTAAAATGTTGCCTTGCAGTACTGGATGGAATGTATGTACGGTATGTTCTCCATGTGTCTGGGTGAGCTTGAATCTCTAAAAAAAATATAAACAAATTTAAAAAAAAAATTGTAGGTGTTCCTTAAAATGTGAAAGCACATGTTGGGGACCTCTGCCTGTGAGCTACAGGGTCTACCTAGGGGCAGATTTGCTATGAGTCGAATTGACTAACGCTGGCGAAAATTTACCAGAGTGACGTCATTCAGGCACTTCGCTGATTTACAGGTGCAGGCTTAACTTCGTTAGTGAAAGAGACAGACGCTAGTGATCATTCGCACTCTATCGCCAGGTGAATTTTCAGTCTGGCGAATGGACGTATTTCTGCAAATTCACTAAAATACCTATTTTCCTGAACGTTACCTCTTTTGCCAGACTTGCCTTCACCAGCTCAGACCAGGCAAAGTGCAATGAAGTGCATAGGACTTCCTCAATTTTTTCTGGAAAAAATGTCTAAGTCCCAAAAAAAGCTGGCGTGATAGCCTGCAAAGGTCTGTTTGGGTAACCGGGTTCCCTACATTTTCAAACATACAGATGCAGCCACATTGGTTTGTCTGTTTGACACAGAATAACTAAACACAGATATCCCATTTATCTCATTTAACACAGAAAACTGCGTCACAACATCCCATCTAATTAAAGCATTCACCATTGTTAACAATGGTGCTTTGGTATGCTAATGAAAAGGTTAAATGCATTAAATGAGTTAAGATGACTTTAGATAACACAGTTTCTTCAATTAACCCTGAGTCACGACGCATTTAACTCACAAATCTAAGTGGCTTCATCTGTATGGAACATTAACTCATGTGTAGGGCAGTATGAAAAGTCTATTTTCTTTATTAAGGTTCCCTGGACTTGTGTAATGTAATGTATTTGCTGCAAATATATATGTCCATGTAACTTTAGCATTTCCCACTGTATGCAAATTAGGCAACTATATTGCATCTTCAGTTTGATTGCAAAGTAACGCCAGCGAAAATTTGCCAGCGTTCGGTGTCCTGAACACAACTTTGCGTTTTAGTGCATTAGCATTGTCCTTGCGAATTTACACCTGGCGAAGTATTGCGATGGCTGCAAAACTGTCACTGGCGAATTTTTACCGGTTAGGGAATTTGCACCCTAGAGTCTTGGGAGGGACTGGAGATACCGCAGGGTGCCACAAGGTGTCGCTGCTGCACCACCTTTGAATATATAGGAGAGCCATGTGCTTTCACTGAGAGAGGGTGGACTGAAAGTGCTGCAAACATGTAGGGTCTAGAAGGGCATGATTCAGGGTACCCCAGAGCCTGGTAAGCTTAACCATGTGGGTTTAGAGCTTGGATGACTTTTTATGTGCTCCCGCTATGGAGATTACTGGGAGCTGTGCTGTAAGGCATAAAGGGGATTTGTCGTGCTCGCTCTGTTGATAATGATGGCAGCAATAGCCTGAAGATTTAAAGCAAGCTGCTTGTGCTTCACTGAGTATATTTAATCGCAGTGAATGCCTGTTCCAGCTCTGGATGAGCTTACCCATCTGAGTGAATCCCCCAGGTGAGTTGTGCCCAAGGGAGGGCAGAAAAAGAAAAGATCCATCATGACTTCTTGTGAAACAGGCTTTGCTCGTGTGCCTGCCACTTGGGGGTAAATACCTTGGTCCAACTGGAAAGGTATTTGGGCAGGTAGCACTACCTGGGGACAATAGTGCTCTCTGGGGAAAAGGAATTGAGACTCTTTGTCCGCCAAAGGAGTAGTGCGGGACTGCCTGGCAGAGAGGTGCCACGATGGAATGGTCACAGGTTCCCCAGGGTAGTGGGTCATGCGTGTGAATGCATACAGTTTTTTATATATAATTTTTTGCCTTTAATCTTGCATAAAGTTATATTTGTTACACATAAATTTGTGTGTTTGAATGTTTTCCTAATGGGGCCACACACAGGTGTATTCCCAGATCCCATTAGGTGGTGGCACTGCCAAGAAAGAAACTTCCCAGTACCCTTTCACCTTGCAAAGGGGATTCAGGACCTGAAGATGGTAATAATATACAACCTTGGCACCAGGGGGGTCGCCGATAGGGTGTTATACATACATAATACAAAATAAACTTTTTCCTTTCATCTTTTAATGGCCTGCATTTATGATGCAATGCCTGCTGTGATCCCCCTAACTTCACAATATATTGTGAAGGTTAGAGGGATCCACAGCAGGGTTTGCACCATAAATACAGGCCACTCCAAGGTGAAAGGAAAAACAGTCCGTTTATTTTTAAATCAAACAGCTTCCAGCAGCAATCAGTGGCAAAAGAAAATGCAGCTTCAGTCAGCAACAAAAAGTCAGATAACAGAAATAGCTTACTTCAGCAGCTTTAGAAGTCAGTACCCCAAAAGACTAACCAGGCTTGGTCTCTGGGAAAAAACCACCAGCAAAATCTCCAACTTGTTATCAGGCCCCCCGTTCTCTGAAAATTCAGCTGGTGAAACAATACAGGGCAGCTCTCCTGTGCAGCTCCTACTCTCTCCCTTAAACACCCCTTGGCTGTCCAGCCCACACCTCTAGTTGGTTAAGCCTCTGGTGTTTCTTAAAGGGGTCACTCTTAAATGGATGGCTCAGAACCTAAAGAAGGGGTGATGTCACAGGGACATGGTTGAGACATTACATGGGTGGGACTATGACATGGGCTTTTGATCCAGACAGCCCAGTTTTCAGAAGGTCAAAACTGGACAGGTGGCAACCTTAGCAGGGACTGATGTGTATTATGTTATTATCTCTGTAAAGCACAGAGAATATGTTTGGACTATTTGAATAAAAAATAATAAAACTTGGGGGGGCGTGGTCTGGACATGACCGAGTGAGGACGTGCTTTGCTGAGCTCCGTACACAGAGCCACTTTACAGCCGTCACAGCAGCTTTCTACTCGTTCTATTCACCCATGGGGAAGTCTAAGAGGGGTCGGAAAGGTACAGAGGAGCAGGAGCTGCCCCAAAAATCGCATTTAGCGAGGTTTTTTCAGCGACGCTCGGCCTCCTGCTCGGATGTGCAAGAAGATGGGCGCGAACATCCGCCCTCTCCGTCGGACCGCTCCCCACACAGCCTTTCACAGGGGACTGCGGGAGAAGCTGAGCCATGTGCCTCCCCAACTATCTCCGGGCAACTATCCGGTCCTCCTTCCCCGACTCCAGTCGCTATGACGCCGCAAGCGGCCTCGCCCGATTGGGAAGGCGGCGCTGACTGGCAATTGTCGCCTGCGCCACCGCATCCAGTGGATCCCCGCCTCACCCGATCCGGTAAGGAGCTTTTTACTGTGGCTGATGTCCTTGATCCCCATCTCATACGGCGATCTACTTCCCCCATTATATTTGCTCACGATGGGGCTCCTGACCCACCTGCGCAGTCGGAATGTTTAGGCCTCAACGCCTCGGGGGACGTTGAGCTACGTGCGCACATTCTATCTCTCCCTTCCAGACGGGATATTGAAATGCTTATCTCTAATACTGAGACTGCTTTGAAATCGGAAATCAATGTGGTGCATGCAGAACTACAACAAATGGGTGAGAAATACACTCAATTGGAGAAATCTGTTACTGTGCATGCGACGAATATTGCGCATATTGAAAAGACTTTAGCTCAGCATGACTCACGCTTTTTGCACTTACAAAGTCTTTTGGATGATCAGGAGAACCGCTCCAGAAGAAACAATATTCGAATTAAAGGCTTATCTGAGTCTGTTGCTCCACAAGATCTTATAACCACAGTAAAAAAGCTATTTAATACTCTCTTGGGGGAACCCCCAGAGAAGCCTCTGATAATTGATCGGATACACAGAGAGCTGCGGCCCAGGGACCCATCCTCGGTCATTCCACGAGATGTGATCTGCAGGGTACACTTTTTCAAGATCAAAGAAACTATTATGTTGAAGGCGAGAGACATTGGGGACATTGACTTTGCTGGTTCCAAACTCAGACTTTTTCAGGATATTTCCAGGAACACTCTGCGTCAACGACGAGCTTTGAAGCCCATTTTGGACTTACTTAAAGAGCACTCTATTCGATATAAGTGGGGTTACCCATTTGCCTTATCAGTCATTAAAAATGGAAAACCAGTGTCGATCAGATTCTACAGTGATATCCCAGCCTTCCTACATGCTCTCGACTTACCACCTATTGATGTTCCGAATTGGGAGACCTGGGATTGGCTGGCATCTCAAGGGAACCCACAAAGAAGTGGCACAAATAGCAACCAGATGCGTTCCAGGAATCAGACCCCGAGAAGTGGACAAAACACCCCCACCAAGAAACGGTCCCTAAATACCTGACATTTCCATGGTGTCTTGATGGAATGATACAGATTTGGCTCGCAGTTGGTGGTAATACTTGGGTGCTATGTTGTGTAAATTTTCTTTAGCTGTTTTTTCTTTTATTTTAGTTGGTCAATTATGCTTTGGCTCGTTAATAGTACGTGAGTTTTGAAAGATCTTGCTTAGTAGGTTCAATTGCAAGGTTAAGACCCAACCTATGCCCCCCCAATAGGTATCAGATGATTCGGCAGGAATGCCCGTCTCATGATATTGTGTTCAACAATGTTACACCTGACATTATGTTTCGAGTTATTTCGAGTTTTTCATACTTAGTTGTAATGACATTTCTCTTAATGTTAACTTTTCTTCTTTCTCTCCTGCTGCTCAGCCATTCCTTTTTTGTGCATTCCGTCCAGGAGTTACTATGATGGCGGTCACTAGAATATGCTCCTACAATGTCCGTGGTTTCAATCTGCCAATGAAGAGGTCCCAAATTCTCACAGGTCTACATAAACAAAATGCCATGATTGTCTTTTTTCAGGAGACGCATTTCAAGCTGGGTCACAGACCATCCTTTAAAAATAGGTACTACCATGACTGGTATTGTAGTGATAATCCTGACTCCAAAAGTAAAGGAGTTGCTATAACATTCCATAAAAATTTGACATACTCCTTGATAGATTCCTTAATTGACCCGTTAGGAAGGTATATTTTTCTTAAAATTCAACTTTCGGGACATAAAATCACCTTAGTTAATTGTTACGCCCCTAATCAAGATCAATATAAATTTTTGGATTTGGTCCTGACCCGGCTTGAAAGCTTCTCCGAAGGTATAACTGTCTTTGGTGGCGATCTGAACTTGGCCTTAGACCCCAAACTCGACTCTTCCTCGGGTCATTCTCACTTGTCTTATAAGGTTTTAAAACGTATTAAGAATTTCTTTCATAATCATCAGTTAATGGATGTTTGGAGGATTTTTCACCCATTGGATAAGGATTATACTTATTTCTCTCAGGTTCACCAATCTTATAGCTGTATCGATTACCTTTTTCTTTCTCATTATGCCTTGCAATGGGTAGGGGACTGTAAAATTGGGCTTCAGCTGTTATCCGATCATGCCCCAATATTTTTAGAAATCGCCCTACCTGGCCTTGAACGTAAAAATTGGAACTGGAAACTTAATGACTCCCTTTTAAAAGATACTGACTGTTTGTCTGAAGTTAAACGGGAAATAAAAGGCTTTCAGGACGTGCATGATTCAGATGATTCACATCCAGTAATAAAATGGGAGGCGTTAAAGGCTGTCCTTCGGGGTATTTTTATTAAGCATGGGGCTAGGTTAAAGAAGGCTCACTCTCTGCGTATCTCTAGTTTACTCCAGAAAATAGCCACGCTTGAACAGAAGCATAAAAACACCAGAGATGGGGATACTTGGTCTGAGCTTACAGTGACGAGGGAATTATTAAAAGGGGAACTTAATAGGAGATCGGTAGCAGCGTTGTTAAAATGCAAAAGTCGATATTATGAATATAGTAATAAGCCTGGGAAACTCCTTGCTAGAGCTGTTAGATTAACCCAAGGTTCTTCCTTTATTCCCGCTATTAAAACAAATAAGGACACCATAGTGTACAAAAACCATGATATCCTGAAAGTTATGCAACATTACTACTCAACACTCTATAATATTGGTAGCCCTACTGACAAAGCTAAGGATAAATTCTTACCCCGGTTACAAAGCTATATTGCAAAGACTGCTTTACCGAAACTTTCTCAAGAGGAGATTGATCTCCTCGAACTCCCTATTTCTATAGACGAACTACGGAGTTCTATAAAAGATATACCGGTGGGTAAGGCTCCTGGGCCTGATGGCTATACGGCCATCTTTTATAAATCTCTGCAATCGGATGTTGAGAATGTAATGCTGCATGCTTTTAATAACTTAGACTCGAATCCTTGCAGACCCTCCCCTATGCTTGAGGCTCACATTTCTCTAGTTCAAAAACCAGGTAAAGATCCATTGACGTGTACTAGCTACAGGCCGATTTCCCTTTTGAATGTGGATCTTAAAATTTACGCTAAAATTCTTGCCGACAGACTCAAAATACATCTACCTTATTTAATAGATCTGGATCAAGTGGGTTTTGTCCCTTTTAGGGAGGCTAAGGACAATACCCTGAAGGCTATTACGTTAATAGATCATGCCACACGTCATGGGATTCCTATGCTGGCCCTGTCAACGGATGCTGAAAAAGCGTTTGACAGGGTCAGCTGGGCCTTCTTACGGGAATCTCTGATTCAAATTGGTTTGGGTCAACATGCTTTACAACGTATTATGGCTTTATACACTAACCCACAAGCGAGATTAAAAATCAATGGACAACTTTCGGACCCTATATTGATAAACAATGGGACTCGACAAGGGTGCCCCCTTTCCCCCCTGTTGTATGCCTTGGTTATGGAACATTTAGCTATAGCGATTAGGGAAAATCCAAATATTTCAGGGGTACTCATCAAAGGGGTTAATCATAAACTGGCATTGTATGCTGATGACCTTTTAGCATTTGTTACCCGACCACATATTTCCCTTCCATCCTTAATGCAGGAATTTAGAGAATTTGGTTTTTTTAGCAATTATAAGATAAATTTGGATAAGTCTGAGGCCTTGAATGTATCGCTCTCGCACCAAACACAGTTGTCCTTGCAGTCTAACTACCCTTTTAAATGGAAAAATGAATCCATCAAATATCTGGGGATACAGATCCCGTCAGATCTTTCTAAACTCTCTATGCTGAATCATATGGTTCTGTTGGGGCAAATACAATCAGATCTTAAGCGGTGGCAACCTCTCACGCTATCTTGGTTTGGTCGCATTAGCTTGATAAAAATGAATGTTCTCCCACGAATTTTGTATCAGTTCCAAACAATTCCGGTAGCGCCCCCACAACGTTTCTTTGATGTTTTACAATCTGCTTTCTGTACTTTTATTTGGAACGGCTCACAGCCTAGAATTAGCAAACTTATTTTGTCCAAGCCCAAAGCACAGGGGGGTTTAGGATTGCCTAACTTGAAAGATTATCTACAAGCCTCTTTATTGAGTAGAATTTTAGAATGGTTTCATAATTCTAAGAATAAGAAATGGATCCTAATTGAACAATCTTTGGTGGATAGACCTCTGCAAGCACTTTGGTGGTTATACCCGATTCTTAGACCTCCTTCCTCCGCTTTACCAAAAATTTGTAGAGATATACTATCCTGTGCTGACCATTATCTGCGCTTGAACCCAAATTTAATCACCCGGGAAGGTTCCCTTACCCCAATCGTGGGGAACCCTGGTTTTCCCCCAGGAATGACCTCTGCAGGCTTTCTGGATAGGGGGCGCACTGAGCATTTTGCATGTTTCCATGTAATGGAGAAAAATACTTTACTGCCACTTTTTAAGCTTTGCCCAGGGAACTCGGAATCCTTTTTGGCTAAGTTTAAATATAACCAACTTCAACACTGGCTGTTCTCCCCCCAAACTAAGAAGGTGAGATCTACACCTCCTACACCATTTGAGGAACTGTGTTTAGCAAAAGTTCCACTGAAACACCTTATCTCCACGCTTTATAAGCTTATAGAGTCTGTTGGCAGACTGGATCTACCTAAATTTACTAAAAAATGGGAACGTGAATTACAGGTAGAGTTTACTCGAGATCAATGGAACACAAGTTTCCTTTTAACACATAAATTCTCAGTTGCTTGCAGAACGCAAGAAACTAATTACAAAATCCTCTCTAGATGGTATAAATGCCCAAATGTTTTACATAAAATTTTCCCGTCAGTGTCAGAGCTTTGTTGGAGATGTGCTGAGACGGTTGGCTCCCCTCTGCACATCTGGTGGCAATGCCATTTACTTGTTCCTTTCTGGAAAATGGTGTTTCAGGTTATTAAAGGGGTGGCGACTATGCCTCCGATGTAATCCCGCCCGGACTGGGGCTACTGCCACTATAACCTCGCTGGTACCAGCATAGATACATTTTCGGTATTATGACAGACATGTGTTTTGCTTAGGAATTGGCTGAGCACCTCTTCTACTGTTTCCTCACTTTTCTCTTCTTTTCTCTTGTCTTTGGTTTCTTCCCCCTTTCCTCCTTTTTGGTTTTTTTTTTTTTTTTTTTTATTATTATTTTTTCACTGGCTTGGAGTATAACTGAATCCTATTGAGGTTAGTTATTGCTATTTCTATCTCGGTACTATTGTATTATTACCAGGTGAATATTAGTACTACATAGGCAAGTCACACTTCCAGTTTCACAGACCAAGACTGATTCTATCTAGTTGATGCCTAGCTTAGTAACTGAGATAATGTGTTTATATAATTGATCTGATGCTTTTGCTTCATTTCATTGTGCGCTATTTCTTTGACACACTTTGTATGAGAAATTATTGGATTCAATGTACTTGCTATGTGAATATTTTTGTTCTTTCCTTTTTCTGTATATGATAATGCTTGTTTCTTAAATAAAGTATATATAAAAAAAAAAAAAATAATAAAACTTGTTTAGAGTACAGTGAAGCGATTATTAAAATCTAGGCATAATAGTACATTTTCTGTCTACTGAATAGATGCCTTCCACATACCCAAAGCATGCCAGATGGATGATCAGGGGATTTAAAGGAACAGTAACATCTTAAAATTAAAGTAGTTTAAAGGATAGGCAATATAATGCACCATTATTCTGCACTGGTAAAAAAGTAAAAAAGAATGACTGATAACAGATATTTTCTGTAGAGTCCCATTGTATACTAAAGAGCTTATATATATATATATATATATATATATATACCAATGTTTCATAGACCAGCACTCCCTTTGATGTGAAACAAATAATCATTTATTGCATCTTTTCTCCAACGTTTCGGTCCCTTTTGGGACCTTTTTCAAGGATGATATATATATATATATCGTCTGAAGGTGCACACCGTTTCCGCGTTCATATACCTGGGTGCCAGCTGAACATTAGATAGATGCAGAAGTTGAAAGTAGCGACACTCACAGGTTTTGTAGAAGGTTTGAAAACAAAAAGTGTTGTTTATTGAAGCTCAACGTTTCGATCCCCCACAGGGATCTTCGTCAGGAGATTTGTGTTCTCCTGACGAAGATCCCTGTGGGGGATCGAAACGTTGAGCTTCAATAAACAACACTTTTTGTTTTCAAACCTTCTACAAAACCTGTGAGTGTCGCTACTTTCAACTTCTGTATATATATATATATATATATATATATATATATATTGAATATGCATTTGCAAAATTCACTGTATAAAACAAACATTTCTCTTATCATGATATCTACAGTGCATTTTTTGGGGTTTCGTTTTTTTTAATATTTTCCTTCTAGATCTGCAAATCTATTCTTTCATGTTGTATATCCTGTGTGTATGTGCCCTATTTTTAATTGCCAGGTTCTGTGAAATACGATGGCCTCTACAATTACATTTTATTTATAATAACAATTATACAAAGATGCTGAGCAAGAGAACGGCGTATAGCTTGTCTGAACAGATGTCTTTATAAATGTATGAAATACTTCAACTTTTATTTTCTAACATGCCTGGGGAAGAGACCTAAGTGGTGTTGAAAGCTTACTGTGCATTATAAAGCACCTCGGTCAGCCAATAAAGATTTTGTCTCCTTCCTGTTGCTGCCTGCCTTGCCATGACTACCATAGATTTTTAGCAAGAAGAAATCATTGTGCACTGCAAAGATCATTAAAGCACTCATTGCTTTTCATATTTCTACATTTCTGTATCTCTACATTTCTACACAAGAGCCATATTCACAAATTACTGCAATTTACTCTTTGGTCTACCTCACCAATTTTGTTTTCCAGATACGTTCCCTGGAAACAAAAAGTAGTTAACAGAGACAAGTCACTGAAAATAAATATATTTTCGGCAGCTCTGGCTGGAGCCTGTATAAAAACGTAGGAATGACACAGATTAGTATAAAGTTTAATGAACAAAGTAAATATTAGAAAGTGCAAACCTTCACTGAAGAGCAATTTGCACGAAGAGTATTAAGCGTTGCTATGCCAGTATTAATCTTTGCAAAATTTTCTTTTAGGTATAATATTTATTAAAAAATAAATAATTTAATATATTTTAAACAGCAGGCAGCAAAGCAGAGAGATATTTTATTGGACAAATTAAACAGTAACCTAGAAGTTCCCCAAACAGAACCATACTACGATTTTCAGCTTACTTATCTCAGAATTATTTCACAGTGTAGCTTAGCATTTTCTGCATCAATATGCTTTTAATGGACACAGCTGGAATATATATAAATGAAGTCATTGCAAAAGTTTCTATTAATTAAGCAAATTGTTTGTCAAAGCACTAGACAAAATAATGCTTGTTAGATCTGTATGTTTGCTCAAACGACAATTGTACACTTTCAGACAATGAGTATTTCTGGTCAATTTGTGTATAGTGTGCCATGCAGAACAGGGGTCCTAGATTAAACTCTTCTGGTTTACAAACAGGACATGTGTTCAGAATAGAGATGGCGCGAACTGTTCGCCGGCGAACTTGTTCGCGCGAACATCGGGTGTTCGCGCTCGCCGGAAGTTCGCGAACGCCGCGCGACGTTCGCCATTTTGGGTTCGCCATTGTTGGCGCTTTTTTTTGCCCTCTCACCCCAGACCAGCAGGTACATGGCAGCCAATCAGGAAGCTCTCCCCTGGACCACTCCCCTTCCCTATAAAAACCGAAGCCCTGCAGCGTTTTTTCACTCTGCCTGTGTGTGCTGAAGAGATAGTGTAGGGAGAGAGCTGCTGCCTGTTAGTGATTTCAGGGACAGTTGAAAGTTTGCTGGCTAGTAATCGTTTTGATACTGCTCTGTTATTGGAGGGACAGAAGTCTGCAGGGGTTTGAGGGACATTTAAGCTTAGGTAGCTTTGCTGGCTAGTAGTCTACCTTCTACTGCAGTGCTCTGTATGTAGCTGCAGTGGGCAGCTGTCCTGCTTCTGATCTCATCTGCTGACTGCTGCAATAACAGTAGTCCTTGTAAGGACTGCTTTTATTTATTTTTTTGTTCCAATACAGAGCAGTATCAAGCAGATTACTAGCCAGCAAACTTACTATCATCTGTCCCTGAAATCACTAACAGCTCTCCCCCTACACTATCTCTTCCAAGCACACACAGGCAGATTTTTCAGATACATTTTTGCCCTTGATCCCCCTCTGGCATGCCACTGTCCAGGTCATTGCACCCTTTAAACAACTTTAAAATCATTTTTCTGACCAGAAATGTCTTTTTTAGATGTTAAAGTTCGCCTTCCCATTGAAGTCTATGGGGTTCGCGAACCGTTCGCGAACCGCTCGCATTTTTGCGCAAGTTCGCGAATATGTTCGCGAACTTTTTTTCCGACGTTCGCTACATCCCTAGTTCAGAATACATGATGCAGATTTAAAAAGTTCCTCCAATCAATTTTGGCGAAGGTATATATATGTTAACAGAAAATTCAAAAACACATCTAACATTTCAGCTAGAAGGGCTACAATTTAATTGGCATGCACTGAGATTAAAATGTAATTATTTGATTTATATTTAAATGACCTTGTAACACTAGTTTTATAAGAAACAATACATATCAAATAGCAAGCCTCCCCCCCAAAAAAAGAGAGACTAGGCAGATGCAGTAACATAACTGAGGGATACTCGGGGGGTGCTCCGCCAAGGAGGGCGAGTTGAGTAACTCGCCTCAGGAGGCAATGCCCCACTAAGTTTCAGGGGCGGCAAAAATGTGTTTCTTCTAGTGCTGAGAGCACAATTATGCTTTCTGTGCTAATGTCCTGGCCCTCTCCTCGCCCCCGTGGACCCCCCTGAAACAAAAAGGTGAGTGCACCGGGGTGTGGGGCAACACCAAGCTACCTCAGGTGGCGGAGGGGCTAGGAATACTATATTAGGCACTGGGAACTAGGTTTATGAAATTATGGGGCATGCTGCTTAGCAGTAGTATTCCAAGGGCAGTATTGGATCTCATTAATAGGGTCATGTATAGGTTCCTTGCAGCTGTCATGATCAGCACCCTAAATCCAGAACAATTGCTAGGCTCCCTGGTCTTGGCCCTTGCTTCTGCCATTAACAGCCACCTTTCACTTCGGGAGGAGCCCTCAGCTAATTGGATGCCGCCAGGTCTTAATAAGAGAGGAGCCAAGCAAAGGTTTTGGATGAGCAAAGGAGCATAGTCGTTAGCAAGGTTTTGGATGGAAGGTACAGTTTTTGGAGTAGTCAAACAGGCCGGGTTCAGTGCCGGCAGAGTTCAAGCAAGGTCAGACAGGCAGTGGTCGGTTCAGGCAGAGTTCAAGCAAGGTCAGACAGGCCTCAGGCAAGGTTCAATATTGGTAGAATCAGAATAGTCAGGCAGGCAAGGGTCAAGGAAATCAAAGTTCAGAGTGGTCAGACAGGCAAGGGTCAGATTTGGCAGAGTTCAGAATGGTCAGGCAGGCGAGAGTCAAAACAGGAATCAGACAGTAGAAGAATCGTACCCAGCTACAAACAAGTTAGACCTAACAATGGGCAATGAGTTTATGCACAGAGCCCCTTTAAATATTTGAATTTCACTCCATTGCGATGACGTCATGACGCTCACAATGCACTAAAACCCAGAAGTGCGCATCACTCAACATAGGTGAAACCGACAACAGAGAGGAACAGATCAACACGGCGAGCGTTCCTGCCAGCCCGCTGGACCACCAGGGTGTGTCCTCACAGCAGCCTTGGTACCTAAACACAGATAAAGCCGGACAGGTTCCTTTCATCCCACACTAGTGAATAGCAATTGTGGTGGGATGGAATTTTTCATTTTTTTCAATGTCCTCTGTTGGAAATGTACAAGTGTGTCTATTGATACAGGAGAACCATGGATTCCTCTGTAGGATTTATCAATAGGTGCAGCAGACTTGCTCCCAGTGATGCACAAAAGTTCTAACATGAAAATGTGCGCGCCATAGGAGAAACCAGCGCTGAAGGAAAAGGA
Organism: Xenopus petersii; assembly: GCA_038501925.1. NCBI lineage: Eukaryota > Metazoa > Chordata > Amphibia > Anura > Pipidae > Xenopus > Xenopus petersii. Next base: position 20,286,493 of record CM076677.1, read on the forward strand.
TGCACGCGGCAGGCATCCCTACCGGAGACCACCAGGGTGTGTCCTTACAACTTAGTTTAGCAGCTTTAGACTTGAGCACAGGAAGACAAAAAAGTGTCTTTGGAAAGCTGGAGAAAGGACACAGCAGGAACCAATCCATGTTCTAGGATGCAAAGTGGTGACATCAGTGGCACAACTACCGAGGAAGCAGACCCCGCAGGGGCCCGGGGTTACAGGGGGCCCGGCTGTGCCTGCTTCCTCAGTAATATGCGCAACAGGCAGGGACATTTCGGACATTTGCACTGGCAATCAGTAGCTACTACAAGCTGTGAGTTTTTGTGCCACTTCCTCCCCCCACACCGGAAGTTCAAAAGCAGAAGATGCGATGGGTGCCAGACTATCATCATCAATCACTGTGTACGCTCTTAAATGAAAAAAGTTTGTGGGGTACAAAAGGTTACCTCACGTCACAAGCTGCACACAGTGATTGATGATGTTGGTCTGTCACCCATCGCATCTTCAGTCAGTCAGTCTCCTGCTTTTGAACTTCCAGTGTCCAGGAATCCAGGCTGAATTGGATAGAGCAAGGGGGGGAGAAGAGGGGGAGAAAGGAACAAGAGCAGCAGACGAGCCAAGCAGTGACTTGCTGCACTGACTAATTTGAATTTCCCACCCACACTGGCTCTATATGGACTATGGACTTGCTAAAAGGCAAATTGGTGGCTCAGTGCCACCCCCTCCTTCCGTCTCAGCACAGGGAGATACCTGGTAAGGACTTGGACTCGTCTTGAACTATTTCATTGCTTTCATTAAAGGAATACTGTCATGGGAAAAAAATCATTTTTCAAAATGAATCAGTTAATAGTGCTGATCCAGCAGAATTCTGCACTGAAATCCATTTCTCAAAAGAGCAAACAGATTTTTTTATATTCAGTTTTGAAATCTGACATGGGGCTAGACATATTGTCAATTTCCCAGCTGCCCCAAGTCATGTGACTTGTGCTCTGATAAACTTCAATCACTCTTTACTGCTGTACAGCAAGTTGGAGTGATATCAGCCCCCTCCCTTTCCCCCCAGCAGCCAAACAAAAAAACAAAGGGAACGTTACCAGATAGCAGCTCCCCAACACAAGATAACAGCTGCCTGGCAGATCTAAGAACAACACTCAATAGTAAAAACCCATGTCCACTGAGACTGCTTCAGTTACATTGAGAAGGAAAAACAGCAGCCTGCCAGAAAGCATTTCTCTCCTGAAGTGCAGGCACAAGTCACATGATCAGGGGCAGCTGGGAAATTGACAAAATGTCTAGCCCCATGTCAGATTTCAAAATTGAATATAAAAAAATCTGTTTGAGAAATGGATTTCAGTGCAGAAGTCTGCTGGAGTAGCACTATTAACTGTCATGTTTTCCGATGACAGGATCCCTTTAACCTTTTTAATTTCTAACCCATTGAAAATTTGATATTTATTTTAATATATGTGCTGAGGTTATTATCTATAAATCCACCACAGTGTTATCTTGATATAAGTTCTGGGGGTATTAATACATAGAATTGCTACTATGCTATCTTGGGGTGTGTTTTATGGGCATTATAAATTAAATTGCATCAGTGGCTTTTTTTCAGAACCATGAGATTTATAGGGAGATGTTTAGAAGAAGAGCAAAAATAGATGGTTAGCTATCTCTATATTCAAAGTGGGCATGGTCTAACTTCTGCAGTAACAGCTCATAAGTTTGCTCATAGCCTTTACAGTGAGATAAGTGAAATTACACTTTGCCATCCTTCTATAGTTCTGGGGTATTTATATGTGAAATTGTGACTGTGGCATCCTTCTATTGTTCTGGGGAATATATATGTGAAATTGATACTTTGCTGTCCTTTTATAGTTCTGGGGTATTTATATGTGAAATTGGCACTTTGCAATTAGTAATGGGTGAATTTATTTTAGTGCTGCGCGAATTTGCGGCAAATTTGCGCAGCGTCAAAAAAAATGTTGCCAGCGTCCAAAAAACAGGACACCGGTGTAAAAAAAACAAATGGACGCCGGCATAAAAAAAATGGACGCCGGCATCAAAAACGGGATGCCGGCGCCATTTCGCGAATTATTCGCCGTTTCGCTAATTTCTCTGGAAATTTGTGAATTTTTCTGAGAAACGGTGCAAATTCGCCCAGCACTATTTGCAATCCTGCTATAGTTCTGGGGTATGTATATGTGAAATTGACACTTTACCATCCTTCTATAGTTCTGGGGTATTTATATGTGAAATTGACACTTAACCATCCTTCTATAGTTCTGAGGTATTTATATGTGAAATTGACACTTAACCATCCTTCTATAGTTCTGAGGTATTTATATGTGAAATTGCTACTGTGCCATCCTTCTATAGTACTGGGGTATTTATACATGGAATTGCTACTGTGCCACTATTTTGTGGAGAGCGGGCCCTGAAAATTTTTTTTGCAGGGGTCCCTGGCATCCGAAATTACGCCACTGGGTGACATAGCAGGTACCCACAAAAATCCAACACATTGGGATTAAATGTTTAAATGTTATCTTGCCACTACTGTCTTTGAAAACTTGAAAAATATTCAAAGGTCATCATATTTCCCTAACATAGATGCTCTGTAGTGTATTGAATATATTTAAAAACAAAATCTGGCAGTTGCTAAACACTTAAAAACATTTAGGTGGACAGTCAAGATGTGGACTGACAGTAATTACAAGTAATATACCGTAACACATGCTTTATATCTTTATACTAGAATCTTCAGCCAAGCATGAGACATATGTCACAAGTCATCCATCATTCCACATAGACTGGTATCTTTATACATTGAGGTTACCAGATCACCTGGGAAAAACGTCAGTGAGACTTTAAAAAAAATGAACTTTGCTAAGTTGCCCTGATTGCAATTCCATTGTAGGAAATACTATAGTACTACCATTCCTACACCTTGCTATAGTGTCAAAAATGCATAGAAGAGCTGAGATCCAACTAAAGTGCAAAAATAACTTGTTGGCATGGTGGATTCTGCCCTGGTAGACTGATTTAGAATATATTTATTGAACGGATGAACATTCTGATAATGAATAGCACTGAGCTCTCTGTTACCACTGAGTAGTTAAAGGGGTGGTTCATCTTCACAAGAAAGTTTGTCCATTAATTCATGGGCACATATTAGTCATTTTTCTAATATACAATCATCAACAAAATGAACAGTTACAGAGTTAAGTAACCTGGAATGTGCCACTCCACCACAGTAAAATCTGTGGGCTACGGCTGCTTCAAGTGCTTTATGCGCACACTCCTGTGCATCCTAAACAAATTTAATACGCAGCCGCTCATTGGCTTTGCTAACCAGCCAATCCAGCTACGAGTAGTTAGCGTAACAGGTTTATGCGCACAGAAATTGGTTGGATTGGTACAGTATCAATGATGCAATGAGCACTAAAGGGATAGAGGAACACTTAGTGGTGTCGCCGAACCCTTATAAAAGAGACAGCATGAGCAAATTTTACTGTGATTTTACTGTGGTGGAACGATTCAAAGGATTTTAATCCATCGATCGAAGGATATTTCTTCGATCAGAAAATTGTTAGGAAGCCTATGGGGACCTTCCCCATAGGCTAACATTGGCCTTTGTAGGTTTTAGGTGGTGAACTAAGGGGTCAAAGTATTTTTTAAAGAGACAGTACTTTGACTATCGAATGGTCGAATAGTCAAACGATTTTTAGGTCGAATCGTTCGATTCTAAGTCGAAGTCGTAGTCGAAGGTCGAAGTAGCCTATTCGATGCTCGAAGTAGCCATATTCGACCATTTGAAATTCAAAGTAATTTTTCTTCTATTCCTTCACTCAAGCTAAGTAAATGGGCCCCTATATGTTTTGCTTTCTAATATTAATACAATCCTTGGAAGCTGATTATATTACCAGAACTCTGGATGTTGCTTTTGCGTACTCCTATTTAAAAGAGGTCTGTAAACTGTGCTCATCACAATCACAGAGTTAATTTAATAGCAGTGAATTTTGTTCATTATAGTAGAGATTAACATATTCAATGTTCTCATAGTTTAGAAAATGAAGAACACATGACTGCTATTACAAGCAGTTTATGATATAGATTGAAGTAGCTCATGGATTCTATGAGATACAGCTTTTCTGTGCTACCACTCAGATTATTTGGTTTTTCTTTCTTATTACTTTGTGAAAGCACACAATAAAGCTAATAATATGTCTAAATGGTTGTAATTTTAAAACTTGCTTGCAGTATCGGTTACTATTAAAACTATGATTATAATTTAAGTGAACCACATTATGTGCAAAGTTAAAGAAATTAATTTTAGTTGCAGGACATTGCAACATACTTAATTTGAAATAATTAAAAATGCAACCCCTACTGTCAAGTTTTAGTGTTCTCTTTATAGCAATAATAACCGATTTCTATGAGACATCAAGCAAGCAATGACTAGACCCAGCAAAAATCTGAGGATTTAGTGTTATCACCAAAATGCATTCATTCCTTACAGATTATGGTTCTTTGTGGCATACAAGCAATAAAAACAGCATTTTGCTGCATCTTCCTTTCATTAATACAAAAAAAATGTTTTTTATGAACTTTTGTGAGCTAAAGTTATTCTATTTAACCTCTAATAAATGCAACTTTTTTTTGTTTTGATACGTGATTTTTCCATATGATCCAGTAACTTTACAGGTGCATTTATTGTGGTGCAGAATATATTGTTATATATATATGATAAAGCTGGAATGATTATGGCTGGAAATATAAATACTGAACTTGTCAAAAAAAAAAAATCTTTTTATTTTTGCTTAATTCCCATTAAAAAGTCTATGGGGTTATTTTCTGTAATGGTGTTATTTGCATAAGAAAGGTGTTGTTTTCTAAATAATTTTCATGTTATCTGCTATGCAAAGATGGCCTTAAAGCCCTGCTACTGAAGCCATAATGGCTGCATTCAGTCCTACAAAGAAACATATTTCATTAATGTGATCAGTGCTGCTGAAGATTTTTTTTTTACAACCACAGAGTTACAGCAGATTATATTTTAATATATATGAAGACCTTTCATGTCTTTGCTGTTACTGGCAATTTTATTCTTTCCAGAGTATAGTAACTTAAATAAGGCTTTGCTAAAGTAGAATTTTCTACTTTTTTCAAAAAAATTAAAATAAATAGAAACTCATATGCAATATGAATTTTTTGGGCAAAGTCCGATTTTTTTCTGGTCAAACTTTTAAAGGGGAAAAACAAAATGTTTTCATAAAAAAAAAACTTAAATTTTTTTAAACCCAGATTTGTTTAAGTCAGAATAAAAAAGTACTAAGATCTGCCGAGTTGATGTAGAGGTCAATGACAGATGTCCCATTTAAATCCTGATCTGCACTGGGTTTCGATCAATTATCTGAAGATTTTGGTGTTTTTGTGCATAAAATCCGAAAAAGCCTCAGGTTTTGGTTGTCAAATCTAAAAAAAAATCACAGTTCTCAGCAACAAATGCCAAAAATGTGTACGATTTGGATTTTTTCACAATTGCATTGAATTTTTTCCTGCACAAGAAATTTTTGGAAAAATGTATTGATTAATGAGGAAAAAAGCCTGTGCGGATTTGGTAGGAGTCATTTTCAGAAGAAAGTAGGGAAAAGTTTTTATATTTTGATAAATAACCCTCCAAGAGTATTCTATAAGCAACAAGTAAGGCATAACATATACAACATATCAAGGTGGATTAAATATTAAATATTTAATATTTTTATCACTTGATAGAAGTTGAAATACTATAATGTGGGTGTACTGTATCAATGCTTTACCTATTTAGATATAAATAGAATAAAAATCCTTTCATCGATCACTAAAAATTTGCAGGTTTGTCAAATTTGATGAAAAAACTTCAAAGTTGATATTCGAATCTGCCCCATGGTGTCCCTCCAGTGAAGGCATTTATTTTTGTGCCCAGGATAATTAAAAGTGGGTATGATAGGAGCAAAATCCTAATTTCAAGTTTGGTTATATCACATTTCAGCGCATTATAGTTATGCATAGAATTTGCAGTCTCAGTAACAGATAATCTAAATTTCATTTATATTTTTTATATAAAGACTAAGAGGCCCATTTACTAACAATACAGTTGTGATTTTTTAACACAAATTTGTGCTTTTCCTAAATTTCTTAGAAGTTCGAAAAATTTGAGATTCATTAAATATAAAAATCATGAAAACCTCTAATGCAAAGCGTTACCGCGTTACCAAGTAAATGTTGTTGAGGTTGTATGGAAGTGAATGGAAGCTGCACTGATCTTATTGGACAGTTTTCAATCAATTTGGCTTTCAAGATTTTTTTTGCTAGTAATGTTTTTGAGGTATTTATATTTATTAGCACATTGTTCAGCTCTTTTTTGGTTTGTGATTTTTATATTCGGATATTTTAATAAATTCAACAAAATTCATGGTTTTAGAGAATGTTAGTTTAGTCATGGTTTCAAAAACTTCTTAAACCACTAAAATTCAACCTTTAATAATTAGGCCACAAAATATCTTTGATATAGAGACTAGATACAGCATACATTTTATATTGGCAATAGCTGTCTTTTAAAGTTTGCTTGGAAAAGGAACATTTTTTAAACAATGGTTGTGCAGAGATAAAGAACTGTTTCTCATTGTAGGGAGAATAAGATAATGTAAAGTCTCTTATGAGAGCATAAACTGTGCACATACACCTAATAATACTGTACTGTAATAAGTAAACAATTGGCTGGCACACTAGCTGCCTCTGATAATAGAATACACTGGCTATTTTCATTATCACCATCAATATTGTGTTACGAAGGATAATTTTAATGCTAGAACAATTTCATTTGCTTGCAATAAGGTTATGTTTATATCAAAGCCATAGCAGTTTCTGCTTCATTTGCTCTACATTTATAGATTTCTTTGTCACATAAAACACATTCAAAAAGATTTTGCTAATCACATGACAGCATAATAACCTGCAAATGGGATGATTCATTTTTCAGCTTTAATTAAAGTGCATTTGACTAGAGAATATTTACCAGCTTTATTGTTTAGTAAGAAACCAAGTGGAATTAGGAACCATATTGCTTCAATTAAAATATGCATCTGAGAACAGCCAGACTGACTGAGAAGATCTCTTATGTCATCCTGTTGACTGCCTATCAGGCTATTAAGAAAATGTCCACTATCTTCCATCTGTTTTGTTACAGACCTTCTCAGATGAACATGTTTATTTTTATTTGCCAGTTTTCATTTATCATAATCTCATAATCCCATATCCCATTTGTTTTTTCTATAATAATCTTTATATTACATTCAACTTGTCCAATTAATACTATTATTTTGGAATTTTATCTCATACTAAAGTGCAAAGCATCAATTATTTTAGAATCGTATTTTCCCCCAAATTGTCAATTGTAAATTTTTTATTTAATAAAAAGAAGAAACATTTGAATGTAAACCATTTTTCCCTTGGCTTTGATAGATTATAGGGGTTATTTTTCAAAATTCAAAAATATCTCATTTTTTTCTGAAATCTACTCCGACCAAACGGGCTATTTCCCTTTATTTATCAATACATTTTTGACAAAAAAATTCCAGTGCGGAAAAAAACTTGCAAACAGTGTACACAAATTTGAATTGTACTAATTTTTAAGATTTTCCACCCGATTGAATTATTTCACGAAACCGAGCACAGATTAAGATATCTTCGGGACTTCTCCCATTGACTTATATACAATGTCGGCAGGTTATTCATTTTTCAGAAAAGACATAGGTTGTAAAGAGAGGAGGCAGAGTTTATTTTTCTATATTAAAGCAACATTGATACAGTCTACTAAGGACATAGTATAGAGAGATACTGCATTAAGTTTGGAATGATAAGAACAAATTGTCTGAGTCTAATTCTGATTTTCAAGGAAAGTGCAAATGAATAATACTGATATTGATCAAAGGTACTTGAAAAAAAACAAGAAAAAAAAACAATAGGCTTATAATGACTTAAAAACAATAGAATTTGAAATCTTAGGCTAATATCACATTGGGAAAACGTGGCTGGGAAAATGCTCAAACTGTCTGATGGTTCCCTGTGCCTGGAGCCAGTGACATAAATAGAATTTGCTTGTACTACGAACGTTTTGAACGATTTAATCATACAATTGTACGATTTTACAAAAAAATCCTTCGACTTCTCAAAACGTAGCCAAATACTGGCTATAGGTTCTAGGAGTTCCCCATAGGCTAAAATACAAATTCGGCAGGTTCAAGGTGGCGAAGTGTCGAAGTGTCGACAGTACTTCAATTATCGAATGGTTGAATAGTCAAAGCATTTTCACTTTGAATCAAAGTCAAAGTCGAATTTGGCCTATCGATGGTCAAAGTACCCAAAAATTACTTCCGAATTCACTTCGACCCTTAGTAAATGTACCCCTTGATGTCGTTCATGTCCCTGACTGCAGAAATAGATGGAATTGGGAGTTTTCTTTGCCAATAAAGAAAATACCAGGTGTAACATTTGCCTTAGTACATTTGTTTCTGGGACAGGACATCACTGGAGGCAATGGATAACTGCAAGAACCCTTAAAAGTTGATCTTTGAAATATCTGTCCCTAAAAGTTATAAATTAATTATGTCTAAATTAATTATATAGACACCATGGGTTTAATTTTGTAGGAGCCAAGTCAGAAAAAATATCTGGATGTGTGACTGAACAATTAACAGAGTTGTCAAGGAAAAAATATTTAATAGTTGAGAAATTTCATTATATAAAACATAGATTGAAATTTTCTATCTGCCAAAATCCTAAATAGGATAGATAAGACACAGTATTTCTTTAAGTCTTTATTCCACACACTTAAAACAGTCCTGTATACAGTGTTTAAGGACTTGCAATCACTAATAAAAACTACAGAACTAAACAAGGCCAGTAACCAGTATTTGCTGGCTCAAAACCAAATCACATACTGACATTTACACATCTAAAAGTTCTAGTATTTCACAGCAGGGTGATTCTTTCATCAAGTCATAAGTGTAATCCCTCGATGCTTTGCTATCATAAAATAATTTTACTGCTTAGTCTTATCCATCTTCGATCATTCATCTTTTCTCTCTAAGTCTATATGCAGGAATACAAGGAAGAATGGCTTCAACATATTTCTAGCATTAAAAATAAGTTCAATAGAACGTGCTGAAAAGAAAAAGAAAATATAAAATTGCAGCATAAAGTCTTTGCATTTAAAAAAATGATGTTACTGAATTGTGCTTGATACAGGGAAATACATGTATGTTTATAACATATTTCTCTACAGGCTTTAAAAAAAGTGAGTTCTGATTCTATTGAACACAAAATCAACATGAACACCTGGCCTCTCAATACAAGTGAAACTCTGGTGTTTAGCACAAAGGATTTGATTTGGCAAATTCTTTGGTGAGTTGATGTTTTTTGTTTCTTTCTATTTCCTCTTTAACTGATTGTAAATTTATTCACCAGGCATGGATTTGTGGTGAATTTCTGAACTTTGCCGACTGCAAATGTTTTTGCAAAATTGGCACAAAATTTTGCTTGTCAAAAAAATTGCGTGCCAAAATTGGCACTTCAAAATATTCATTTAGTTTTAATGAGTTTGGACAAAAGAGTCACGTGTATTAAAATTGTTGTACAAATAAAAATTGTTGCGCATCAAAATTATTAGAACACCCATTGTCTTTAATGCATTTGGACAAAAGAGTCACGTGTATAGAAATTGATGTTTGTGTCAAAATCGTTGCGTCCAAATTATTTTGATGCCCATTGACTTTGATGCGGTTCACAAATTTTTCTGCAAAGCGAAGTGAGACAGATTTGCTCATCACTACCAGAGATGCACCGAAACAAATCCCATATTCTTCGTGGAAGATTCTGCTGAATACCAAACAGAATTTGATTCCTAAGTTGCATACGTAAATTAGGGAAGGAAGGGTGAAAGATAACTGCACTTGCAGTTAATTTTTTTTTAACTTGTTTGTGTGACAAAAAAGCACATGGTTTCAAGGATTTCATTTAAGGATTTGGCTGAATCCTATTAAAAAAAATTAAATCCTGGCTGAATAACAAACCAAATCCTGGATTCATGACAGCCCTACTTTAAACAACTTTTAACCAACCACTCACTCCTTGGGGCAGATTTACTAAAGGGTGAAGTGGAAAATGCTGGCAACAATTCAACAGCGTTACCGCCCGCAGGGACATCGCCGATTTACTATCGGGCTCAGGAGTCAATTCACTAGCGAAAGAAATAGGTGCTAGAGCTCATTCACAAACTTCGACCTTTGATAAATCTGCCCCTAATTGTTTACAAGTTAGTTTCTTGATTCAACTGTTTGTTGGTGCAATATTATTATTACCATATGAACACTGTTCTAAAGTGGCCATGCAAAGTACGGTTAGATTATGATGCTATGCTCAGGGCAAACAAGGATAAGTTAGCTACAAGCAGTGATTTCAATGCAGGTTTCTGAAGCCCTTATTTGCATATAATGTTCTCAAAGTAGAAGTTAAGTCCTGAATAGAATTCAAGATAAGATGTAATTTATCCAGTAGCAAAGGGAAAAAAATGTTTTCAATGCATCTATTTTTTAAATTCTTACTATTTAAAGGTCCGTTAAAAGCATGAAATCAAATCTAATGGAAAATATAAACTAAACTGACAAAATATCTTAACAGCAGCTTGGACCCACACACACAAAATACAGAAAATAAATACAGTAATTCTCTCATGTAGTAAACTAGCTATTTCTCAGGAGTAAAAGTTAAATCACTTCTGCATTCACAAAAAAAAGTCCTGTGTTCATCTTATGTTGACCTAGTCAGTTGCTTAATGGTCCTGTTATTTGCTTATATATACAGTATGTACACATGAAAACAGTTTATCTACAACTCATTAGCTGCCTTTAGCAGTACTTTCAACAAACTGAACTTATCTTAAGCTGACCATACTAAAACTCAGGCAGACATCTGTGTACAAGCCTTAATTCCTTGGCCAAGAAAGCCATTTGTACATCAATCTTGTCCAAATTTGAAGAGTCCTCATAGACCCACTGAATGATATTTCTCATTTTTGACGTCGGCGTCCATTTTTGACGCCGGCGCCCCTTTTTTGTGATGTCTCATAAGACCCACTCATTACACTATACAGAATAGGTGTGCATATGATCACTCTAGGGTTGCCACCTTTTTTTCAGCAAAAATGGACAGGGGCGGGCCAGTGATGTGTGGGGGGGCAGTGCAGGCAACATCAGGGCAGTACTGATTATGTGGCAATCAGCAATTATCATTTACTTCAGTGTCCTGTTTGGATTTCCTAATTTGGAAATCCAGACTTTTCACCCGGGCAGCCCTTCCAAAAACCAGGATGTCCGGGTGAAATCCGGACAGGTGGTAACCCTAGATCAGTCCCACGTCTCTGGCTATACCTAGTATGTAGTAGTTGAACTATAGCTAAGAACATTATTAAGAGACTGCTAAAAGCTATTTGGTTCTAGATTACAGTTGGGAGAATACATTGAAGTCTAACAATCATATACAAAACTTATAACTGACTCTGAGAGTTTGTCAGACATCATTGAAGGGATATTAGACCAATTATAATGATGGGTTAGGCTGCAAGATGATATGTGATAAACTGTCTGGTAGTGGATTAAATGATTGTGCTGTGTTAGTTCAGGCAAAGCAGCCAGACAAGCACAGTAACTTCTGGTGTAACTAGATATTACTGGGCCCCACAGCAAATTATTTTAATGTTTAGAGGTTGACTTGTTTATTTTATATTTATTGAAACTGTATATGAATTAGGACCTCATGGGGCCCTTATACCCCCTGGGCCCCCTGCAGCCGCAGGATCTACTACCTCTGTAGTTACACCCCTGCTTCTCGAACATTTATTACAACATGGCAGGTAGGTGTGGCCTGCACCATTATTGTCATCTTAGACAGGAAGAGGGAAACAGGAGCTGGAATGAATAATAAGACAATGGCAAAACAGCAGGAATGCCCTTAATCAAAATGGCCACACAAGCAGGTTACTACAATTAGAATAGCCATATCACCTAAAATGATCATATTTATGTGTTGCATACTTTTCTTTCTCTACAATCATTATAAGTGCAGCATTATATTTCTCAGCCATTTGTAAAAACTTCCAATTATGAACCTGTAGTGTTTAACAGCAGCCCTTTTAGGAAATGTTTGTTCATGGTATATCTAGTATAGGTAAATCTAAAAACAACTGGACTTGCTGAGTAATCAATGAAGATGTTTCACTACTCATCCGAGCAGCTTCTTCAGTTCAACTGACTGGTGTGGGAAGTTCTCGGCATATAAACTCTTGCACCAATCCAATCACAATTTACAATGGGCCATTGTGATTGGATTAGTGGAAGAGTTTATATGCCAAGAAGTTCCCACAACAGTCAGTTGAACAAAAATTTGAATAAAAAATGTTGAATGATTACGGGGCAGATTTATCAAGGGTCAAAATTCGAATATCGAAGTCGAAGTATTTTTCACTGAATTTGGCCATTGAACGATCTAAGTAAAATTGTTTGATAGAACAATAAAATTTTAGCGTACGATCAAACGATTTTACTTCGATGTGTGAAGACTTAGAAAATGGTTGTAGAAGGTCCCCATAGGCTAACATAGCACTTCGGAAGGTACTAAGTTTTTTTTTTAAAGAGACAGTACTTTCATTATCGAATGCTTGAATATTCAAACTATTTTTACTTCGAATCGAACTCTAAGTAAATTCAAAGTCGTAGTATCCCGAGTGTATCTTCAGTATTCAAGCACATTTATGATCAACATTTTTAAAGGGATTTTACAACTTCATTGGGAATGGATGGAATATGATTTGCAATCACCCCTTTTTCACAATTATACATGATTGCAGTCGAATCATTTCAGGTTTTTTTTTTAAAGGAAAACTATACCCCCAAAATGAATACTTAAGCAACAGATAGTTTATATCAAATTGAATGACATATTAAAGAATCTTACCAAACTGGAATATATATTTACATAAATATTGCCCTTTTACATCTCTTGCCTTGAACCACCATTTCGTGACTCTATCTGTGCTGCCTCAGAGATCACCTGACCAGAAATACTACAACACTAACTGTAACAGGAAGAAGTGAGGAAGCAAAAGGCAGAACTCTGTCTGTTAATTGGCTCATGTGACCTTACATGTGGTTTGTATGTGTGCACAGTGAATCTTACGATCTCAGGGGGCGGCCCTTATTTTTTAAAATGGAAATTTTCTATTTATGATTACCCAATGGCACATACTGCTAAAAAAGTATGTTATTATGATAATGGTTCATTTACATGAAGCAGGGTTTTACACATGAGCTGTTTTACTCAGTATCTTTTAATAGAGACCTACATTGTTTGGGGGGTATAGTTTTCCTTTAATGAAATAGTGATTGAGGGCCAAAAAATAATACATTTTTACAATCGGTTTAAAGTAACAAAAAAAAAGACATACTTCAAACTTTTTCAGTGCTGATCAAGAGCATAGAAGAAACCCACATATTGAATCTACAGGAATCTACATTTTATTTCACACATTTATACAGCTGGACCATAATTCAAACTATGGTAAATAAAGAAAAATCCACCGATCCTTTGCATTTCTCAGATTCTCACCTATGAAATAATTGTAAATCATTGTCAGTTATTATTCACTGACAAAACCCGCACAAGGTCACGTAAAAATTCTGAAGCATTAATGAAATACTTTATGAAATTTTACATACTTTCTTTTCATTCTAATCTTTATATTGCCTTTAGGCATCTCATACATAAAAAAGAAGGATCTGTGGATTTAAATGTAAGAATCTAATTACCTTTTAAAATCAGTGTGAATGAGGATATTGTACTGTAAATAAAGATATGCATTATTTGATGGCCATGACTAATTCAATAAAATTCTTTTTAGGGGCAAGAATTACAATGCAGAAATTTTGCTTTCTGGAAAAATAAAAATATATCTGCAAAAATAAACCAAAAAAAAGGGGCGCTAGTGAGGCGCGATTCAAGATGGCCGCAGTCTAGGGTTGCTCCTCACCCACGCAGCCAAAATCTCCAGCTAATCACCTAGCTTTAACTTCGGGAGAGTGGTGGAGAGAGGATTTCGACTTCAGAAGTCGGCAGCCTTAGTTTATGGCAAACAGGAGGCGCAAGAAGGAGCAGAAGGTGCCGCCAATCAGACCCGCGCGGACACGCGGCAGCATAGCAGACATGCTGGTTAGGCCGCAACCTCCTTCCCCTCCGAGTATGACGTCGCAAGATGACTCGTGGCTGCTGCCAAGCCAAATTCTGAGCGCTTCAGCACAGGACCCTCAAACGGATCGGGAGACGGCACTATTGGATAAGTTTCAAGGCTTATTGCAGAGGGAGCTTTCTGCGACAGCTATCGCGAGACCATGGATCTCCTCACCGCGACAGTTTGTTCGGGAAGCCTTGGGCTGGATCTCTGGACACATAAGTATATCTCTGGAGCTGCCTTTACCATCAGCACTGTTTGTTGCAAATGTTGTCCATTTTGATTATGGTTTATGTTCCCGGAAGTCTGGGGTAGAGGGTTGCTGATTATATTTTTCTGAGTCGAGGTTGCGAAGTACAGTATGATATCCTTACCCCTACGGGATGTTCGCGTATTCGCCCCCTTTAATATGAGAATAAGGTCGGATGAGTAGGGGATAGACCTCTCACGGGTCTGCAGCAAACTTAAATCCCCCCCCTTTTTTTTTTTTTGGTTTACACTTAAGTTTTCACTGGCGGCCGGCTACTCCTCAGAGTTGGGCTGCGTGGGTTTATCTGGCTTCCCCCCCAGGTAGTGAGGGACTTCCGTACCGGGATGAGTCCTGCATAAGATCCACTACGTGGACTGCACCTAGAAGTGTGGTCCAAGTTTCAGGCTTTCCTGAGTTAGTTCTAGAAATTTAGGACAAGTTGATTTTGTTTCTATGTTTCAATTCTTTTTGTTGTCTACAGGATGGAGATCTGTCATTTGGAAATGGAGTGAGATTTTTGTTAAAGCCCTGTATGCAATATCTACACTGTATCCGAGAGCCAGTCACCCCCCTCTGACACTCTATATAATGGTGTTGCTGAAGCTCGTTGTCGCCCACAATGACTCCACATATTGTCTCACATAATGCTCAGGGCCTCAATTCCCCACTGAAACGGAGAAAAGCCTTCACATACTATGCATCAGCGCATGCTGACGTTATCTTTCTCCAGGAGACGCATTTCTCTAAAACGTCTTTTCCTAAATATTTACACAAAAAATTCCCGGTAGTATATATGGCAAACAATGACTCTAAAACTAAAGGGGTAGCAATCTGCCTTAGTGCTGGTCTTCCAGTTCAAATTATTGACAAATATGAGGATTCAGCGGGGCGGTTTCTGGCTCTTAAGATCTTGTTTAATGATGTTAAGCTTACGTTGATCACTTATTATGCACCTAATTCAGCTCAATCACGTTTTTTTGACAAGTTAGTTACATTTACCTCTAATTGGGCGGAGGGTGACATAATTATTGGAGGGGACACGAATGCGGTACTCGATAAATACTGGGACAGACAGTCGTATACTACAACGCCTACTTCAGTTATACCGCCCTCGGTTCGGGAAGGGTGTAAGATCGGTAAATTGTGTGGTGACGTGGGTTGGTTGGATATATGGAGAGAACAGCACCAGGGGGTCAAACAATTTACCCACTTTTCTGCACCCCATAAAGTCTACACTAGAATAGACCACATTTGGATATCTCAATCGCTGGCCTCCAAATTTCAGTCATCTAAAATCTCTACAGTGCCCTGGTCCGACCACTCCCCTGTATCATATCGGGTTCAGCTGCAGGCATTAAATAAAAACTTTGATAGATGGAGGTTAAATGCCCTCTTGTTGAAAAAACCTGAAGATGTTGCACAATTGGAGAAAGTTATTACAGATTATTTCGCTGATAACATGGGCTCTATACCCTCTTATGCTACGATTTGGGAAGCCCATAAAACAGTGGTAAGGGGTCATTTAATTCAATTGGGAGTGGTTCGGAAAAAACTAAGGAACACTGATAGAGATCTGCTGACCAAAAAATTGGAGGACTTGGTTGTAGCTCAATCTAAGGATCCTGGGAAAGATCTTTCTAATCAGATACACAAAGCTCGTATTGAATTGGATCTGGTGCTTACCACTTCCACCCAAATAGCTAACCAATGGACCCATCATCACATTTATCAATACTCTAACAAACCTAGCAGGCTCTTTGCTAGAAGATTAAGAAATAGGCTTGACTACACTCCTATAACCATTCTTAGAACCTCTTCGGGGCAAGTGACTAATGCAATACCTAAGATTTCACAGGAATTTTTGAAGTTTTATCAGCAGCTTTATGATTCGCCCTCCCCCATGCCGCAAGTCCGTTTAGACTCCTTTTTTAGAGACCTTCGCCTTCCCAAAATCTCTGAAGATTTTAAATCCATGCTAGACTCAGTGATATCTGAGGACGAAGTTAAGTTGGCTATTAAAGATCTTAAGCTTTCGAAAGCTCCTGGTCCAGATGGGCTCACAGCTATTTATTATAAAAAATTTTCTCACGTTTTGACCCCTCACCTTACCAAAATGTTTAATAAATTATTGGAGGAAGATTCCCTGCCGCATCAAACCCTTACAGTTAACATTACTCCTATACCAAAACCCCATTCTGATCTCTCTGATTGTAGGAACTTTCGTCCAATCTCAGTTCTCAATATTGATGTCAAGCTTTTGGCAAAAATTTTGGCGGGGCGACTGAATGAAATTCTTCCTCACTTTATTCATAGAGATAAGGTGGGGTTTGTAAAAGGACGGCAGGCAGCCGATGCTATTCATAGACTCACTATTTTATCACATTACGCTATTCGGTCTAAAATCCCGACAATGCTACTGAAATTGGACATAAAAAAAGCATTTGATTCCGTAGAATGGTCCTACCTATATCGTACTCTTAGCGAATGGGGGTTTGGAGGTCACTTTATTAAATGGATTGCGGCTTTGTATCACAAGCCTTTGGGCAGAATAACTATTGGCTCACACTCTTCTCTCACATTTCCAATTTCTCGGGGAACCAGACAGGGCTGCCCCTTATCTCCCCTACTGTTTGATCTGATGATTGAACCGTTGGCGATTGCAATTAGATCAGACCCTGACATTCATGGGCTCCACTTCGGTACCTCTGAGCATATTTTGAGTCTCTTTGCCGATGATGTTACGGCTTTGATTTCTCGCCCTCTTACATCGCTTCCTAATCTATATAGAGTGTTGCAACGTTTTAGTTCTATCTCTGGCCTGGTTCTTAACCCCTCCAAGACAGAAACCCTAAATGTGAACCTCCCTCCAGATATAGTTAAACTCTTGTCAATTAACTTTGATTTTCATTGGTGTGACAAGTATATTTCGATCCTGGGCATTCGTTTTACCCCAATCTATAGCCAACTATACCAAGTTAATTACCCATATATGTACAAAAAATTGCTAAAATCTTTGGAGGATTGGGGGAAGTATCATATCTCTTGGCTTGGCAAGATTTCAGCAATCAAAATGACATTACTTCCTAAGATCCTTTATTTGTTTCGAGTCCTCCCCACGAATATCAAAGTTCATGATTTGAAACAGTGTGAAAAAAGTGTATTGGCTTTCATATGGAAGGGAGGTTCCTCGAGAGTAAATAAATCTACGCTTTGTAGAAGACCCTTGGATGGAGGCCTGGGTTTGCCAAATTTCCATACTTACTATTTGGCTTCTCAATTAGCACAGATCCCAACACTTCATGTACAACACTTACCCCCGCTCTGGGTGGAACTCGAGAACTTCTTGGCACGTCCATACTCCGCTGAGGCTCTTGTGTGGGCCCCTCGTCAGACCAGACCATTGAATCTCAGTCCTAGCTTGTTACATACGCTCTCCCTGTGGGATGGGTTTGCCAAGAAGTTCGCTTTGGTTTCTCCGTACCTCCCGGTAGCCCCGATTCTATATAACCCTATGTTTACTCCAGGGATCGCTTCCCAGTCTTTCACTTGGTGGACTTCTAGAAAACTGACCAGATTAGCTAACCTATGTACCGTATGGGGCCCCTGTTCAATATCTTACTTACGAGAATCACAAGACCTTCCAGACTCAGAACTATTTCGAGCTTCTCAATTGTTGCCTTGGGTTAAAGAACGTTGGCTATTGCAAAAACCGGGCGCAGCCGCCCAAACCTTCTTTGAACGATGGTGTTCAAGGGAAACCATACCTCCAAAATCAGTGTCAATTCTATATAGATGGATGCTTTTGCCCAAGGAGGTTACTAATTTGGGATATATTAAACTCTGGGAAAAAGAACTAGGGACTTCTTTGTCAGAGGAGGAATGGTTCAGGGTCTGGTCTAATTTGAAATATAGTTCCATTAACACGGTCCTTTTGGAAGCAGGGTATAAAGTCTTGACTAGGTGGTACTTAACGCCAGCTAAAATAGCGAAGATATACCGCACTTCTAACAACCATTGCTTCTGAGGGTGTAGGATGCCAGGCACGATGGGGCATATTTGGTGGACGTGCCCGAGGGTTATTGGATTCTGGAGGAGGGTCTATCAACTGATATTTTCGGTTTTTCAAATTAATCTAAGGCAGCACCCTTACGAAGCCTTAATGGGACTACCTCCTCCAAATATCCCGAAAATTCAATGTAAATTGTTGAATCACATATTCTTGGCGGCCAGACAAACGATAGCGAAATGCTGGAAGTGCCCCACTGTCAATTACACTATGTTTAAAAATAAGGTCGATTGGATATATGTGAATGAAAGGCTCTCGGGGTTGGCCACGGATAGGTTACAGACGATTAACAAAATTTGGCAACCCTGGATTAGGTATAGGTTTAATGGTACAGTTTCGGGGCCATTTGACGGGTTGCGATAGCGGGGCAGTCAGGCACTCTATATGTACTTGATATCCATTCTCACTCCATGGTAACTGGGTCTCCACCAGTTAGGTTATGATGACCGTTTTTTTTTGTTTTTTTTTCTGTTTGTTTTGTATTTCGATTTGTGGTATGATGTTAAATTGTTGACACTATTGTTGAAACGAAAACAGTGGTTCGCATTTATACATAAAATGTAGTTCTGTATCATGGCCGGTATGTACCATTTTGTGAATGTATCGGGAGTATGCATATTGATATTAACAGAATGTAATGTGATGGTATATTTCTGTAAGGAACTACACAAATAAAAATATTTAAAAAAATAAAAAAATAAATAAATAAACCAAAAAAAATTAATTAATTCTGTCTGACTGCACTAAGCAGCAATGTACAATTTGAGGGGAGGATCAATACTTTAGCCTAGAGATTACACATGTAGCACCCAACACTTGTCTACTCCAATTTTAATGGATTTTGCAAGGCAGGCAGGGGGCTAAACATTTCTCCAGGGCCTTTCCTGTAATGTTTGGCAAGTTTAGACTTTTAATTAATACTCTAACATATTCAATTAATCATTATCTGTATATTACTGCTTATTACTTTGTGTATACCTTATTCTAAAAGGTGCTTTATTGTGTAGCTAAAAAAAATTCTTAGAATTTAAAACACAATTGTAAGCAATGAACAAGAAATCTGAATGGAAGCACATACAATAGAGCTGTTTACAGACAGGCAAACAATCTTTGCACCATGTCCAATATTCAAACATAATCAATATAATGGCCTAGTGTACGGCACCAAACAAATCAAATTCCACTACTAATCTGTACAGAACTAAGCACATTTTTAAAGGGATATGTTGCTATTCTACCCAAAGTTCAGTACTGGCTTGTATAGAGGAATAATAACTAAATAGTAATAGTCATTTGCCTGATTTTATCAGTCAATGCAACTACCTGCTACATGAGCAGATCTGTTTGTGTACTGAAGGCTAATTCAACACTTCAACACTTTTCACATTCAACACTTTTTAGCCAGTCATCCAGTTCATTGTAAGATCACCAGCTTTGCCAACATTTCTGAAACTGCAGATAATTTTGGGAAAAAAACACATTTTTTTTGTGTGAAATGGATGTTTTTTCTTGTGTTGAAAACAATGGCTTTTTTACTTGCACCAACTGCATTTATGCAAATAAACAGGCGTATTGTCTTGCACGAAGTGCATTGGCGTGAATGCACCAAAAGCATTAAAGTCAGAGGGAGTTTTCTTTTCCTGAGCTAAATGCATTGGAGTCTATGGGGGCAAATTCACTAAGATCAGAAGTTTGCCGCACTTCGTCAGGCGTAGTTTCACCAGCGCTACGTAAATTCACTAAAATGCAAAGTTGCGCTCAGGGAGGCGAACGGTAGCGAAGTTGCACTAGAGTTAGTTTGTCAAGCAAAGCCAAGTTACGCTAGTGATGCCTAATTTGCATATGGCGCCAAGTTAAAGTACAATGGACGTATATGTAGCAGCAAATACAGTACATTACACTACACAAGCCTGGGAAACCTTCATAAAATAAAATAGAGGTGTTATTTTGCCCTACACATGTGCCCACTGTATAGTTTATGTGTCATATGTTAGGAAATGTAGGGGGGAAGGAGGGTACCCCCCAAAAAATTTTTTTGAAGCAATCCCTATCTACTCTATTGCACTTGTGCCTGGTCTGAGGTGGCGAAGGCAAGTCTGGCACAAGAGGTAACGTTCAGTAAAATGCGCAAGTTAGTGAATTAACGTAGTTACGTCCCTTCGCCATAGTGCAACTTTGCGTGGCGTAAGGGTGCGATACAGCGCTAGAGTAGATCCCCTTTTGCTATTGAATTTATGCCAGCGCCCGTTAATAAATCGGCACAGTAACGAAATTACGAATTTGCGCTAGTGTTAGCCGCTTTGCGCTTTATTAAATTTGCCCCTATGTGCATTTTTTTGCATGTGAAATAAAGCATTTTTGTTGCAGAGGAAAAAAATAAATTTTTTTTCAGCAAAGCAAAAAGCATGGAGAAATTCTAGCACAGATTCATGAAAATATCTCCACCACTCAAGACACGCAAATTTAGTTGTGCCTCATTATCAGTTGAAAAACAGATCTAGCCATTTTAAATGCACAGGACATTAAAAGTATTATTTTTTAATTCACTGTAAAACTAAAGTCTATTAAATGAATAGATTCTTCTTCCATTAGTATGATATGATCTTGCCTGGCCAACATCAGATGGGTGAGTCCAGACACTGTCAATTCGAATTTAACATTTTACATTTCACCTCATTCACACAAACTACTCTTTGGGGCAGATTTATCAAGGGTCGAATTTCGAGGGTTAAAAAACCCTCGAATTGGACCCTCGAAGTAAAATCCTTCTAATTCGAATATCGAATTCAAAGGATTTTAGCGCAAAAGGTTCGATCGAACAATCAAATAAAAAATTGTTCGATCGAACGATTCGAATGATTTTAAGCGATCGATCGAATCCTTTTTATTCGATCAAAAAAAGTGCTCTGGAAGGTCCCATAGGCTAACATTGTACTTTGGTAGCTTTAATGTGGCGAAGTATGACGTTAAAGTTTTTTTAAAAGAGACAGTACTTCGATTATCGAATAGTCAAATGATTTTTACTTCGAATTGTTTGAATCATTCGATTCGATTGAATTCGATCGAATTTGACTAATTCGATGGTCGAAGTACCCAAAAAAATACTTTGAAATTTGAATATTTTTGTATTCAAACTATTCACTCGAGTTTAGTAAAGCTGCCCCTTTATGTGTATTGACCATTAGGCTATTCGGTGTGTGTTTAATGAGTGCTAATAAGGTAGATTGATTGAATAATCAATTACTATTTAAGTATACTTTCTTCAAGGAGCCACTATAATAAAAACACAGAAATATTTTTTTTATTAAATATCAAAGGAACTCTTTGGTCAGAACTGACACTGCATACTGCAACCTCTGTTTACAGAGCTTACTCGGGAATTCTCTGTTCACCTGTCTATTTTGTCACAATCAACAGAGGTGGGTACAGAAAAATGATGGCTACATCTGAACTTGTTCTTATGAATGCATTCTTGCCCTGTGGCACTTGCAATTTTGGTTTCGGTGCTTGAGGCACTGAGAGATGAAGTTGCTTGCCCTAGGTCACAATTAAATTACACATGAATCAAACATCCATTGTTCAGAATAAATGTATCACATGGCTCAAAAGAAATTCCAACCAGAACAAGGATATTTTTAAAAGGTGTCATGTTATCAGGTGAGACATTTTTAGACTGTTAACTAGGTTTCACAGAATAGCAAGGGAATAGGTTTACTTGCTCTGAATGACAATTCTCAATTAATCAAGGCCATTGCTGGTACCACTGGGCCTTAGTGCCTTCTGTTCCATTTTGTATCACATAAATAATTCTTCAATACTTTCTGGCACACTGTAAGCAGCATCCCCCTTCAACCAGATATTTCATCATAGCAATATATTTACACAAAAATGTTGTTCCAACACACACAATCATCAATCTAGTAGCAGATTCCTAGACTTGCACCTTTACATATATGTCTCACTAAAAGCCCTAAAAGCCCACCATGGCTTTATTTACACGTATCCTTTTTTAATTATTAATGGGATACTGACATGTTATCTTCAATGATAGAAATCATGTCTACCAAATGTTCACCACTGCAGTGGTATGGTTGACACAGGTTCATTGTGGATAGATGTGTCTTTATGTGATGGGTGATTGCCAAAATATTAACTGTGCCAAGGTAACATTTAGTGGCAGATTTAACCAGGGTCGAATTGAAAAATCTAATTTTTAAATTCGAATTTTGAGCTAATTTTAGTGTATTTCGACTAGGGAATAATCCAAATTTGATTTCAAATATATGTACTGTCTCTTTAAAATTGTGACTTTGACTATTCGCCATCTAAAACCTGCCAAATTGCTGTATTATCCTATGGGGGACCTCACAGAACTTATTTGGAGGCATTTGGTGGACTTTGAAAAACCAAATTTTTAAATACTTCAAATTGAATTTGATCAAATGCGTTCTGAATTCAATTCGAACAATCAAATGCAGCCTAATCACTTAAATTTAAAAAATTTGATTTTTTTTTTTAATAAATTGATAAATATGCCCCTAAAGGTTGGGATGCACTGAATCCTGAAATCCTCTCTCTTTTTCCCAATATTTTATTATTCTCATTCAAGTAAACAGAATTTATTCTGTGCTCAAACCCCTGCCTTGCCTTTACTAACAAAAGTCACTTTCCTTTTTTGCCATTAAAATGTGTGAACCACTTTCTAAAGACTTCTTACACATTGTTTCCCCTTCAACTCTGATTTCAGTTGTTTTAAAAATAACTGAAAAGTTACTTTAATAATATGTTTTATTTCTTTACCAAAGTTGGCCACTGGAGGTCCCTCACTCTACCAAGATATTCTTAACACTAATAAAACTTGTGACGTTGAACTTAATGCAATATAATCATGTATATTCAAAATTCTTGTATATTTTTAGTTTCTATTTTCTTTTCCCCTTTTCTCATTCCACTCAGTCACATCTATAAGAAAACTGATTTATTTAGATTGCAATACCATGTTTGTTATGGCACTGATGTAGTTTATATTATAATGTTTAATTCATATAGCCTCAGTGCTTTTACACAGATTATTTATCATTCATAGCGTCTCTTCCACAGTGTGTGGGAGGAAACTGGTGTAAACCTCACACAAGTACTGGGAGAACATAATAAATAAAAGGTATACATGTGCAGAACAATTTTGAGTTATAAATTCCCCAGCTCAAATTCAAACTTAAATTTGAATTTGAGATTTATTACAGTCGGACCCTTCAAAAATTCAAACTCAACCATTCTCCACCTAAAACCTGCCAAGTTCATGTAGAAGTCAATGGTAGAGGTCCCTTGACTGATTTAAAGATCTTAGTAGTGATGACCAATGGGAGAAAAACATGTAAAAAAAAAAATTTGACTCACAAAAGTTGAGTTTTTTTCCAGAGGAAAACTCCATTCTATTCTAATTTGATTTGAGTTTTTGGGTCGGGGCTGTTTGATCTCATTGTAGATGTTCCAATTGTAATAACATACCATTCGAATTGTGAATAAAATCAAATTTAGAGTTTAAATAAAACTCTAAAATTCGTTCTTTGATAAATAACTGTGAGGGCTACTCACCCTAGTGGGCCAGCGGGGACACCCGCCGCAGTCTCGGCGGGGACGCCCACCACGGTCTCAGCGGGGACGCCCGCCAGGGCAGCCTGTTGCTTCAGTGTGCGGCGGTAACTAGGGCACACGCAGCATGCCTCTTCTGTATTTACAGGCGCATGCACGCTGTCGTGTTGATGTCAATGCGCAATGGCGCGAAAGTTAAATGTATTTAAAGAGACATTTTGGATTTTGCATTGCCCATTATAGGATCATTTCTACTGATTTCCTGGTGCTTCTGAGCCTGTATTCTGTCTGATTTCTGATACCTGTTGTGACCCCTGCCTGTTTTTGACGATTCTGACTTCCATAATCCTGACCCTGCATGTATTCTGTATCCGTATCCCTTCTGATTGATCTCCTGGTTTGACCCTTGCCTGTCTGACTCCGCTTGTACTCTGCCTGCCCCGACCCAGCCTGATTTACTACACCTTCTGTCTACACCTTGTACTGCGACCTTCTGCCCAAAAGACTTTGCTTTACAGTCATGCCCCTTTGCTCATCCAGAACCCTCGCTTGGCCCCTCTCTTAATAAGACCTGGTGGCATCCGAGTAGCCGAGGGCGCCTCCCGAGGTGAGCAAGAGCTGAGAACAGGGTGATTTGGTTCTGGATTTAAGGTGCCGACCGTTACAATAACCCCCTAAGTATATTTGGAAAATAGATCCTTTACACTGAAACCAAGGTTAAACAGACACTGATTACACTGAATGCTACTATGCAGTAAGACTTTTTATACTATGACCGAAAAGCAAACAAGTTAGGGACTGCCATATGGGGTTTACCTTGACGTGGTATGGTGGCTTTTCAACTTTATGATCATAACTTTGTAACTAAAAACCCCTCTTTTGTAAACTTTGAGAAAGTGGACTTGGGAATGTGCATTAAAACTAGCACTTCCATTATACTTAAATATACTATTACTTAGCCTTTAGAGTGCTTCCACATCTCCATTTTTTTTATATTTGGAAAATATACAAAATGAATAAACTCCCTGCCCCATAGAGCTTACAATCAAGTAATGGCCTTGCTTATAGACTAATGACAAACCATTCAGATGTCCTGAATGGTTCATAGGCCAACTTTACCAATGCTAGAGTTTTGGTAAATCAAATGTATTTGTGTATTTTTCATTTTTTATAGTGGTCAAAATCATATTTGTTTTAAAACGTTTAATTAGCATAAATGCTTACTTCTAGGCTTGGGAGAATTTGACCCATTTAGTTTTGCCAAAAATTTTCTGCCAGCGAAATGTCGCCGACGCCCATTAAGGTCTCTGGCCATAATTTTTTTGATGCACAATGCCATACAAGTCTATGGGCGTCGTTTCCGCGGTGAAACAAGGTGAAAAAATTCGCCCATCCCTACTTGCTTCCAGTTATCGCTCCTGTACTTTACAAGATAAAACTGTAAAATGAATAAGGTCCTGTTTGATGTGAGTACATGAAACAATGCAATACTTACTACAGTACATTTGCTTTTCTTTTGTGAAGGAATTAACTTGGCACCGTAGTAGTTATAAGTTTTACAACCACCCAAAATCCTAAAAGGATAAAGTTGCAAAAAATATGCCATATTTTGACAAAAGGCAACAGTTTTCTAGAGAAAAGAAAAGAAAGAGTGCAATTTCCCTGCTAAAAACGAAAATGATCTATTATAAGCTTTATGTGATTAACCAGAGGCCTTTCCCAAGGCAATTAAGTGCACCGCGCATGATAAAGATGTTAAATGTTGATTAAATGTCAAAGTAACCTTTTCATTGGCCAACTCAAAATAGATTTGTAACAACTTCCTCCATTTGTTGCACACTGTGATTTTCACAAACAGAATTCTAGAAATTAGCACAATGTAAAGAAAGGTACATATAGGTCAGCCTGATGTTTATCCAAATGACTGGCCAGTGGTCTGGTATGTTTTAATAGTGCAGTGAAGCACAGAGCAATAAGTGTTAGCTTCATAATAATAAAATACAATTAAACAGATTTACTTAAACTTTCAAAACCAACCAATTACAGTATGTCCAAATGGGCAGCTTATACCTGGTGGAAGCACTTCTTTTTCAGCCACCATTAGATCAGTGAATAGGGCATGTGCTTTAATGTGGAAAAGTCTGTGATTTCTGTTATTCCTGGAACTAAACACACATATGAAGCCAGTTTCACTTTGGTACATCCTGATACAACAAAACTACACTGGAGCTGATAAAACTAATTGCCAGCCCATTGAGAAGAGGAAAATTTAGCTTTTTTAATTACAATGTACTGTAATTTCAATTCATATTTATTGTGATAATTTTTAACAAAGGTGTATACTGTCCCTTTAACAAGCTTCAACCCCTTTCTCAGATTCAGGATGCTGCCCCCTAAATCACTATAGGCTACCCTGGTACAGGTATGGGATCCGTTATCCGGAAACCTGTTATCCAGAAAGCTCCAAACTACGGAAAGGCCCTTTTTCTGTGTAATAATAAAACAGTAGCTTGTAATTGATCCCAACTAAGATATAATTAATCCTTATTGGAAGCAAAACCAGCCTATTGGGTTTATTTCATGTTTACTTGATTTTCTAGTAGACTTAAGTCAGGAAGATCCAAATTACAGAAAGATCCAGGTCCCGAGCATTCTAGATAACAGGTACAATACCTGTACTTAAGTTTTATTTACTGTATATTCATCAAAAATGTCAGCTTTAGATAGGACTGTATAATTTTAGAACACTGGTGATGAAACACATACATTTTCAGCAAGTTCTGGTAGATAAACATCTCACAGAGATCGGAATCAGAAACATGTACTATAATTTAGGATTGGCAGAGCAGAAGAACAAACCCATCTTTCATTCTCTTGTTTGCCACTTAATACTGAATACTTTTAAATGAGGATATTTTTCTAAAGGGAAACTTAACATCTAACACCCATAACGCAGAATCTAAAGAGCATCCTTAATCCTTGCAAGGGTTATGGCCTACTTTGCCATTAGGTTTTAGAGAGAGAGAATGAACACAACTGCTTGTCATGTGTTTACATCTGGCGAGGGGGATCCTGGTTTCTTTGAAGAACAAATAATTCAATCAGTTTGCTTTTTTCCCCTGGTTCTTAGCTTTCATCTAAACTTTTCAAAAAAAGAAAATGTGATTTTGTCTCCTTGAGTTTGTCTCTTGCTTTTCAAAGGGGTGAATTATTCCACTTTACTAAACAACTTTCACTTTATTTTAGATTACAAGAAAAAAAATGAATTTTAATATGGTTTATGACTGGAAATGTCAGGTTATTACAGGAAAAGCTTTAAAGTTAAAGGGTTTTCTTTTTTCTAGATTCTAATGCTAAATTGTCTACCTTCAAACACAAGACCAAGAACAAAATAAAATAAACATTAATATAGAATCACAAAGCAAATTCTTGGGTATCTGAACCATGAAGTAAAGAACCATTTGAAATGTTAAAATTGTCCTTTACTGGCCCCATGCTGTCTCCTCATATCATAAAGCTACAATTGAAACCATGCAGCATGTGTTGTTGGTCATTATTGGCACTGACTGAAATGCTTCATATAAGTTCCATGTTCCTATTCTGTGTGATTCTTATCATCACTGTTTTACTTCATACAAAACAGCTTTAACAGAATAAATGTTAAAATAATGACATAAGTTTCTTAACAGTTAAAGGAAAACTATACCACCAAAATGAACACTTAAGCAACAGATAGTTCATATCATATTAAGTGGCATATTAAAAAATCTTATCAAACTGGAATATATATTTAAGTAAATATTGCCCTTTTACATCTCTTGCCTTGAGCCACCATTTCGTGATGGTCTCTGTGCTGCCTCAGAGATCACCTGACCAGAAATACTACAACACTAACTGTAACAGGAAGAAGTGAGGAAGCAAAAGACACAACTCTGTCTGTTAATTGGCTCATGTGACCTAAAATGTATGGTTTGTTGGTATGTTTGTGAGTACAAGTACAATGGATCCTACGATCCCAGGGGGCGGCCCTTATTTTTTAAAATGGCAATTTTCTATTTATGATTACCCAATGGCACATACTACTAGAAAAGTATATTATTATGAAAATGGTTTATTTACATGAAGCAGGGTTTTACATATGAGCTGTTTTATGCAATATCTTTTTATAGAGACCTACATTGTTTGGGGGGTATAGTTTTCCTTTAAGCAACGTAGTTTATTTCATTTCAGAACAAAATGGGTTTATTAGTTTTTCTTGGTCATAATATTCCAAATATAAAATGTCAGATTAAAGTGAACTGAACTCAACTTACATGGATACTGTTATTTAAGTACAAAATAAGGGGGTTATTTATTAAACTCTGAATGCAAAAATCTCAAAAAATTCATGATTTTTTTCATGAAATCGGACTTTTAAAAAATTAAAAATTTTTCGGAATTTATTAAACCTCTGGGATGGAAAAGTCTGAATCTGAAAATTCGGCATCTCAGACCTGTCGAGGTGGCATATAAGTCAATGGGAGAAGTCCCAGCGATTTTTTGATGTGCGCTGGGTTTTCGGGCAATACCCTGAAGTTTTCAGAGTTTTCAGGTGAAAATTACAAAAAAATTGTGAAAATCGGACGAAAAAGTCCTAAAAAACTGTGAAAATCCAATTTTTTCCCACAAAGCAAATTTTCAGGAAAATGTAATAATAAATAGGGATGGGCGAATTTGACCCATTTCGTTTCGACAAAAATTTGCCGCCGGCAGAATGTCGCAGACACCCATTAAAGTCTATGGGCGTCAAAAAAAAATTTGACGCATGGTGGAATTTTTTTGACGTGCATCTTTTTTTTGATGCACTGATGCCATACAAGTCTATGGGAGTCATTTCTGGGGCACAACAAGGCGAAAAAACCCGAGCGGATTTGATCGGAGTTTGTAGCAGAAAATATTGAAATAAATTCGGACTTTGAGAAATAACCCCCTAAAGGATTCTTTTTCATTACTTGGAAAATGATTTAAAGAAATAATAGATACTTCAGAATGCCTATACTAAATGGACCTCATTTTACCCTTTTACAGTTTCAAAAATAGTAGTTATTGGCCCTTGAGGATTTGTTACACAATAGAGATAGCTCTATAGAAGGTAACAGATGTAGCAGTGAGTGGATATTTCTGCCTTCTTCCTTTACAGCTAAACCATTTAAACTCTATAGTGCTGCTTTGTAAACTTTAGTGCAAAATTATACTACGGCACCCCTAGGAGCCAATCAGACCTCTCATTTCCCAGCTTGTAGAAGACTGAACAAAGTGCACTGGCGCAAGTTAGACATAGGTAAATAAGTAAATTGGCTTAGATACCTAAATATACAGGTATGGGAACTGCTATGCAGAATGCTTCAGACCTGAGTTGTTTTTTATCTTCCCATGAATTTAGATCAACATACCTTGAGGGGCAGATTTATCAAGGGTTGAATTTCGAAGTAAAAAATACTTCGAGATTCGACCATCGAATTACAAAAACTTCGAATTCGAATATCGAATTCAAACTATTTTCATCGAATTTGGGTATTCTGCGGTCGAAGTAAAATCGTTTGAATCGATCGTACGATCGAACAATTTTACTTCAACTTCAAAAAACTCCATAGGCTAACATAGCACTTCGGCAGGTTTAATTTGAAGTCAAAGTTTTTTTAAAGAGACAGTACTTCGGTTATCGGATGCTTGAATATTCTAACTATTTTACTTCAAATCAAATTCAAAGTAAATTCGAAGTCGTAGTATCCTATTCGATTGTCAAATTATCCAAAAAATTACTTTGAATTTCGAATGTTTTAACTTAGAAAATTCCCTCTAATTCACTTCGACCCTTGATAAATCTGCCCCTAAGTCTACTAAAAAAACAACCATTATTAAACCCAATAGGATTGTCTTGCCACCAATTTGGATTCATGCAGCTTAGTTACCATCAACTACAAGGTATTGTTTTATTATTACAGTGAAAAGGAAAATCATATTTAAAAATTTGAATTATGCACTTAAGATTGAATCTAGATGACCTCCCTGTAATATGGAAGTTTCTAGATAACAGATTCTACTTCTATTATCAGTACAGTGTACCATCGTTTTGCAGCAGAACATCCTGAGCAGAAAGGGGTTTTGACTTTCCGACCGCTTGTGTAAATCTAAATGGGTAAAGATGGAAAACACAAAACAAGTTTTTTCCATATAAATGATCCCATACCAGTATAGATGCATTCCATTATTTTATTATCAGATTCACAAATAGTTTTGTTTTCCCTATAGTACTTCTTTAACAATTTTTCAAAACGTATTTGTTTCTGGCTCTAGTACAGTAACAAAAAGAGAATAAAGTGTTAGTTAAGTTGCAAGTTCAAGTTCGGTCTCCCAAGCTTCTCTTCTATCATCTGTTAATCAGAACAATAATATACAGTTTGTCAGCGAACTTCAGAATGAACTTCAACAGAAAATAAGAATGGTTAAAGGAAAAGCAAATGCCTACTTACCACTGAACAATTGCCCAGCAAATACTATTACACTTATTTATATCCACATATACACAAAGGCCATATTTGAATTGAATTGTGAATTGTTTCTCTCTTGCATATTTATTTGCAAAGATTTTTTTGTTTGTTTTTTTTTTGCTTTTTTCAAGTCAAGAAAAGCATACTTTTTCCCCTCTGTGACTAAGACAAATTAATAACCTGTAATTTAATTTACTGTATTTAACAAAAACATACTTTTACCATTGGTTTTATTGACTGAAAGCATTATATTGGTCAATGAACCAGATTATCTTGCATGGTCATGAAAAGTGAAACAAGTAGAATCTATTTTTTTCTTTTTATGAAGGGAACAGTAACACCAAAAAAATGAAAGTATTTTCAATTAATGAAAATATAATTTGCTGGTGCCCTGCACTGTTAAATCTAATGCGTTTGCTTCAGAAACTACAGTTATATATAAACAAGCTGTTGTGTTGCCATGGGGGCAGCCATTCAAAGCTGAAAAAGTAGAAAAGGCACAGGATACACAGCAGATAACAGATAAGCTCTGTAGTATACAATGGGATTCGTTAGGCTTATGTTATCTACTGTGTATCCTGTGCTTGAATGGCTGTCCCCATAGTTGCACAGCAGCTTGTTTATATAAATTATAGTTGTGTTTCTGAAGCAAACACACCAGTTGTACACATTGTGTAATACTCAACTCTTTTTCTTTGAGAAATACAATTTAAAGTAAGAAAAACATATAGGGGCCGATTCACGAAGGGTCGAATTTCGAAGTTAAAAATACTTCGAAATTCGACCCTCGAATTGAAATCCTTCGACTTCGAATATCGAAGTCGAAGGATTTAGCGCAAATCCTGCGATCGAACGATCGAAGGATTTTTCGTGCGATCGAACGATTAAATCCTTCGAATCGAACGATTCGAAGGATTTTAATCAAACGATCGAAGGAAAATCCTTCGATCAAAAAATCACAGGCAAGCCTATGGGGACCTTCCCCATAGGCTAACATTGACTTCGGTAGGTTTTATCTGCCGAAGTAGGGGGTCGAAGTTTTTTTTAAAGGGCAAGTACTTCGACTATCGAATAGTCGAATAGTCGAACGATTTTTACTTCGAATCGTTCGAATCGAAGTCGAAGGTCGTAGTCGAAGGTCGAAGTAGCCCATTCGATGGTCGAAGTACCCAAAAAATACTTCGAAATTCGAAGTATTTTTCATTCGAACCCTTCACCCGAGCTGAGTGAATCGGCCCCATAATCTTTTATTAGCTTTGAAGAGATATGTTTCCTCAACTGATCTCCAGAAAATATTAACTATAACAACACGCTGAATGATTTTATTTAGCTTTTTCCTTTGCTTTCTGATGAGTAATGCACTGCAGACATTGCTACATTCAAACTGGCTAGCACAGGAATAAATCTCCATATGGAAAAACATATGTCATTCCAATTTGTGTATGTTAACACTCCTGCTCGAAAAGCTAAATTGCCATGGACCTCTCTAATTGTGAGCCTGTCATGAGGAGTATTTTGCAAAAGAGCATCTCTAGTAGATTTTATATATGCAGCATATTATTTTGAATTTCACATAAAACCTTAAAGGGCCTTTACACAGAATTTTAACTAGGTCTATACAACATGTATTGTTTGAATTAAAGCAAATCAGCTTACAAATCAAATGAATATTTCACTCAGTTATTAGGATAACAGTTTTGCAGTACAATAGTGCATACATTGAAAAAAGTTCCTTTTTAAACAGTACAGTTACTGCTTAAAAAGGATCTCTTATTCAGAAAGCCATCCCCCATAAAGCGCATTTAAAGCAAATAATTTAGATTTTTAAAGGTAACAGTACCTTTACTAAGCTGCATGAATCCATACTGGTATATTTCATTTTTAAATTGTTTTTAGCAGATTTATGGTATAATGATCCAAATTCTGGAAAAACCCAGGTTCCAAACATTCCAGATCCTATACCTGCAGTGTTTATTTTACACTGATGTAAGCCCAAGTGCCAGGAAGTTAAAGGAACAGTGACACCAAAAAATGTAAGGTTTTTTTTTTTTAAAGTAATTTATTAATAATCTACTGTGTTTGCCCAGACTGAAGGAAACAAGACTCAAATAATTTATAAAGTTCATTTTGCTTGACTATTGTGATAAAATAGGATTTTGAATTCTTTTTTTGGTTGACGGGTCCCCTTTAATAACATGAATGTATTTCACATAGGGGCATATTTATCAAGGGTCAAATTTCGAAGAGAAAAAAAATTCGAAATTCGAATTCAAAAAGACCAACAGAAATTAAGTCTAAGTTTTTTTTTTGGTCGAATAGGTCCGTTTTCAATTGAATAGGTCCATATTCAGCCAAATTCGAATTGTACGAATCGAAGTAATAGCGCATTCGATCAAGTTTTCCCCCCAAAAATATTTGATTTTTCAAAGTCCAACAATTGACTCCAAATAGGTTCTAGGAGGTCCCCCATAGGCTAAAACAGCAATTTGGCAGGTTTTAGGTGGCGAATGGTCGAAGTCAAATTTTAAAGAGACAGTACATGATAAATTTCAATATTTAAATATCACATTTTTTTTCAAATTAGAATTGAATTACGAATATTGCCTAGTCGAAGTACACAAGAAATAGCTCAAAATTAGAAAATTCACCATGACCTTTGATAAATGTGCCCCTTACTGTATGTAGCTACAGGTCATTGTGGTTTCACAAGTGTGAAACAAAATGTATCTCCCTTATAAGGAAGATGAAAAACTTGAACATTGTTTTTAGGCTAAAACAGCAATTTGGCAGGTTTTAGGTGGCGAATGGTCGAAGTCAAATTTTAAAGAGACAGTACATGATAAATTTCAATATTTAAATATCACATTTTTTTTCAAATTAGAATTGAATTACGAATATTGCCTAGTCGAAGTACACAAGAAATAGCTCAAAATTAGAAAATTCACCATGACCTTTGATAAATGTGCCCCTTACTGTATGTAGCTACAGGTCATTGTGGTTTCACAAGTGTGAAACAAAATGTATCTCCCTTATAAGGAAGATGAAAAACTTGAACATTGTTTCACTTAAAACAATCTGAAATGTATTCAAGCCAATATCAATATTACATCATACTATTTTGGTAAAATGACTATTGTTTTTTTTTTTATATTTACTCAGTGTCAATGTTTCTTTAGATGCATTTTAATGTTTTTTGGGTTACAAAGTGAAATTGATTGACCTATTTCCAATTTGTTATTTTATGTAACAACATAACATTTTACAATTAAGGCACATTTTAGGGCAACACTACATTTACACTTTAATGAAAGGTCTATGTTTCATAATAGAGATCATGTTTTTATTTTTTTCCCTTTGAGTTCTTAAACCAGAATGCCCTAGTAGGCTGATTCACCTTCACATATTGTGACAAAATCTAATTTTTATTATAATGCACAGCGCTGTGGCATTTACATATCATTCTCCTTGGACAGTTTTTGAAGGCAGTGGAGACATTAGAATATGTTCAAGGAGACAGAAATGTTGATTTCAAATGGAATAATAAAAAATACTATTTGTTTCAAGTATGAATTTAACGGTAACATCTATTAGATTGTCTCCCCTGGAACAGGACTTTTGTCCTCTTTTCTAAAATGAGCACAGCTGGCAGTGATTGCTTTATTTATGGGCTAGTGAGTACTTTAATCTTATTGTAACCAGATTTCTATTCATAAATATTTTAATTTAGAAACTTTACCTGCTTTCTATTGTTGTGGCAAAACTTTGTAAAGGGAGAGATGAATGTATAAGACAGAGAAATTCAGGGGTGGGGTCTTAAATGCTAAGTATGCTTTTTATATGCAATTTTTTATCCTTCAGTTACTTGTATTAACACAAGTGTGATGATATTTATTGTTTTGCCTGAGCTATGTTTCAAAGACAAGCATGATTGCATCATCCTCAGTGTCTAAATATAGATCAAATAGTTTTGTATAATTTCCCATAACTTACACCCATAACATCCAAGAAGTTTCTGTCATAGTTAAATATTACACTCATTACAATCATCCCATTCCAGGCCCGGTGCCTTGGAGTTTTCCTAGATTCTGCCCTGCCCTTCACTCCTCATATCCAATCACGTATTAAATCATGTCACTTTTAGGGATGTAGCGAACTGCCGTTTATGTGTTCGCGAACGCCGTTCGCGAACACCGGCAAAAATGCGAACAGTTCGCGAACAGTTCGCGAACTTCGAACATCCGCAAAATCGTTTGATTCGAACGATCGAAGGATTTTAATCGTTCGATCGAAGGATTTTCGTTCGAATCGAATGATCGAAGCCATTCGATCGAATGATTTCATTCGATCGAATGGCTTCGATCGTTCGATTCGAACGAAAATCCTTCGATTTTAGCGGTCGAAGGAATCGAATGGTCGAATGGTCGAACGATTTTTGTACGAATCGAACGCGAACTCGTATTGGCGAACGTCGCGCGACGTTCGCGAACATTCAGCGGACGCGAACAGTCGAAGTTCGCGCGAACTAGTTCGCCGGCGAACAGTTCGCTACATCCCTAGTCACTTTCACCTAAGGAACTTGTTTATTAATGACCTGGAGGTGGGCATTGAAAGTACTGTTTCTATTTTTGCAGATGATACTAAATATGTGCAGAACTATAGGTTCCATGCAGGATGCTGCCACTTTGCAGAGTGATTTGTCTAAATTGTAAAACTGGGCAGCAAACTGGAAAATGAGGTTCAATGTTGATAAAATAAAGGTTATGCACTTTGGAAAAAATAATATAAATGCAAGTTATACACTAAATGGCAGTGTGTTGGGAGTTTCCTTAAATGAGAAGGATCTAGGGTTTTTTTGTAGATAGCAAGTTGTCTAATTCTGGGCAGTGTCATTCTGTGGCTACTAAAGCAAATAAAGTTCTGTCTTGCATAAAAAAGGGCATTAACTCTAGGGATGAAAACATAATTATGCCTCTTTATAGGTCCTTGGTAAGGCCTCATCTGGAGTATGCAGTTCAGTTTTGGACTCCAGTCCTTAAGAGGGATATAAATGAGCTGGAGAGAGTGCAGAGGATCACCGTACCAGAGGCCACCCCTTTAGACTAGAAGAAAAGAACTTTCATTTGAAGCAATGTAGGGGGTTCTTCACAGTCAGGACAGTGAGGTTGTGGAATGCACTGCTGGGTGATGTTGTGAAGGCTGATTTAGTTAATGCCTTTAAGAATGGTGGGGTGTGTGTATGGATGCTGGGTTTTCAATTTGAGGGGTTGAACTTGATGGACTTTGTCTTTTTTCAACCCAATTTAACTATGTAACTATGTAACAAATCCAAAATACAATTATCCCCAAAGATGCCACCAACATTCTTATTTACTCTCTTATCATATCACGCCTAGACTACTGTAACTCTCTAATTAATTGGCCTTCCCCGCCAGAGACTGTCACTTCTCCAGTTCATAATGAACACTGCCGCCAGACTTTTACACCTCAGCAACCACTCCTCTTCTGCCATGCCACTCTGCAAATCCCAGCACTAGCTTCCTCTACCATTCAGAATACGATTCAAATTAATGACCCTGACATTCAAAGCACTTCATTACACTGTCCCACCCTACATCTCTATCATCCCTGGATGCTCACCCAACCGCTTACTACTCTTCTGTCTTCTACTGACCTGCTCCTCAACTCATTTCTCATTACCTCCTTACATGCTCGCATTCATGTCCTTGCAAGGGCTGCACCCCTCCTCTGGAATTATCTCCCTCTTTTTCCCAACCTTTCTGCTTTCAAACATCTCCTACAACACACTTATTTAGAAATGCCTACTTCACCTGCCAAAAGCAGGTTCTGTTCACCTGCCAAAAGCAATACCATTGACACCTCTTGCCTTGCTTATTTCTGATCTTTCCCACAACCACACCTTGTAGCTCAACTTCTCCCCCATTTTGATCATAAGATCTTTTGCTCTCTTTTTTGGTTATTGCTTGCTACCTATGTAATTCTGTATGTTCTATGTATGTAATTCTGTATGTTATTTGTATTTATCAAAGTTGTGAAATATGTTGGCACTCTAAAAATACATGTTAATAATAATAATAATAATAATAATAATAATAATTAGAATGTTTGGCAAATGAAAATGAGGGATATACAAGGTAACATTGTTTTAAACTATATAACTCAATAATGTTTTTTGTTCTAGCTAAAATGTTATTTTTTATGTCTTTAATTAAATACCTGGTCTATAGTCTTAAATTGGTTGCTTTCCTTTTCTGGAGCTTTCCAGATTTCAAATGGGGTCATTGACCTTGGCAGGCAAAAGAAAAATATTGTCCTGTCAAACTCCATTTTTATTATTATTATTATTATTGTTATTATTTATCTTTCTATTTAGCCCCTCTCCTATTCATATTCCCATCTCTCATTTAACCTACGTCCTAGTTGTTCAGGTAATTTGGACCCTAATCACCAGACAGAAGGTGAAATTGCAAACTGGAGAGATGCTGATCCAAAAAAGTTAAAGAGTTCAAAAACACAAATAAAAAAATTAAGACCAACTGCATTTGTTCTCAATTAGCATTCTCTTATCATACTAAAAGTTAATTTAAATATGAACATCCTCTTTAAGGCAGGTGTTAATTCTAGGGCTCTGTTGCTTTCATGGGCCTTGTATTTCACAGCATGCAAGTCATTTACTGAAACTTTTATAGAAAAGGAATTCTTCTTCTAGACTTAGGCGTGCAGGTTAGCCTTTGACAGGCAGAGACGGCTAAAACAGAGTTTAGTATTAGAAGGATAACTTTTGAAAATCTGTGTTTCGCTGTTGAATATTTGTTCCCAGCGCTAAAGACTCCTATTACTATATTTGGCATTGACAAGTTTTCTTCTTAAGGGAAATAAAAAGAGAGAGAGTAACATCTTTCATCCATCAACTCTTATATTTTTTTCAAGTTAAGCTTTGAACATGCTCACCTGTACAACTCATATGCAGTGGGTGTGCATTACAAACCCACAAGCTTTAGAAATGACACAGGACTTTGACAAGGCTTATCTTTGATGACTGAGATGGAAATTCCCTGTGGATAATCCAATTGCGTAGCTTTGAAGATACGATTCTCAGAGAATTGTTTTTGTTTTGTTTTGTAAGGAATCAACCATGAGATTAGAGAACAAAATAAAATTGCCTATCTCAGACACTTGCAGCGTAACACGGAGACAAATAATCTCCATCCAGCAATGCTGG
Organism: Xenopus petersii; assembly: GCA_038501925.1. Classification (NCBI taxonomy): domain Eukaryota; kingdom Metazoa; phylum Chordata; class Amphibia; order Anura; family Pipidae; genus Xenopus; species Xenopus petersii. The sequence continues at coordinate 20,324,482 of CM076677.1, forward strand.
ATTTGTTGCTTTCAGAGCTCCAAAATTAATTGAACCAATTAGTAAAGTTTCAATATTATAAGACGACTTGGCAGGGGCTCTGGAATAAAGCCACAATATTTAATCTGTATTAAAATTTACTTGGTAGCCAATCAATATCTCATAAATCCACTCTGCTGGCAATTGTGAAGAGTTACCTGCTGTTAATGGATTCTGTTTTTTTTTTTATTGTTCTTGTAGCAGGGATGTCTGACTATTACTCAGAATTCCCTTTTTATGTTTTATTACAGAAATTCAATTAATCCTGAGAGAAATGAAACAATAACAAATGGCATTTTTCTGGCAGCAAACATGCCCAGCTGAAATAATTGTGACTTTACATTAATTTTCAGATTGAAAATATGCAACTTTAGAAAAATCTCAATTAGACGTGTGCCATAAATAAACGCCTGCCTTATTTAAACAGTAGGATTCTGATACCACATTAACATTACCATATAATATACTTAAAGAACCAGTAACATGAACAATGAAAATGCATTATTCATTTACTTCCAAATGCAGTTTATATTTATTATATTTATTATATTTATTATGTTTATTATATTTGACATTCTACTCAATTATATTGAGTAGAATGTCAAAGTTTTATATTGTGTTAAAAAAAATGAAAGTTGGCATGTTATATTATTTTTTGTTTAGATGGAATGCAGATTAAAGCAGTGGTTCACCTTCCTGCAGCACTCCACTAGCATTCTTAGCTTTGTCAAGGTCCCTCTACTTCAAGTGCCTTTATTAACAAAGTAAGATGATAACTATAATAAGCATTCAGAACATTCCAGTTGCTTTGTCAATTTGTTTATCAAGCCAGGCAGTTATTAAAGATACTACCTTTACATCATATTTGATAAAAGAAATACTTGCAGCCTTTCAGACAACTCTATTCTATTGGGGGAATGTAATAAAAGTTGGTAACGGATAAAATATTAGGATTTTGAAAAGTTATGCTTCTGTGCAAACAAATTTTCCTTTTTGCGCAAATATAATATAGCTTTTGCGAACCCAGAAACTGTTTAGCGACCACTTCCAACAGTGGAAGAATGTTTGCGAATTTTATAGTTTGCACCAGTACGCAGTGAATGTAATAAAACTTTTTCCTGAAAAAGTTGCTACGTTTGCTCCAAAAGATTACGACACCTTTAAGTACTTCTTAAAAGTGGGCAAGGCGCAATGAAAATTCGTAATGCAAACTGCTTAAGGAAGAGTATTACATTGCAAAATGCAAATTGTATTTTTATTTGTGCAAACTGTTTTGCGACTTTTATTACATTTGCCCGTTTGTCTATTGAAGTTGATGTAAAAAAAATATTTTTTCCTTTTTTTTCCTTTTCTTGCACAGTTCTAATTCTGGTGGTGTTGTTTTTTGTCTGCTTTGTTGTATGTTTTTTTTATTATTTAAATGGTAGTAGTCTGTACAGGTATTGGGCCTATTATCCAGAATCATCAGGACCTGGGGCTTTCTGGATAACGGGTCTTTCTGTAATTTGGATCTTCACACTTCAAGACTACTAGAAAATCATGTAAACATTAAATAAACCCGATTGGTTGGTTTTACTTCCAACAAGGATTAATTATATCTTAGTTTGGATCAAGTACAAGCAACTGTTTTCTTACTACAGAGAAAAAGGAAATAATTTTTAAAATTTTGCATTATTTGATTATAATGGAGTCTATGGGAGACAGCCTTTCTGTAATTCCGAACTTTCTGGATAACGGGTTTCCGGATAACGGATCCCATACCTGTATTGTAAATTCAGTGTATTAACTTTGAGTATCTCATTGCACAAGTGGTCATTTTATTTTTTAACACTCTTTTTCTATGTTCTTATGTTACTAATTTGGTGTTTATTTTGATTTAAGTTTAATTTAAGTGTTTATTTTAAGTATTGATATGTTAGACAAACAAAAACTTTAGAGTTTAGTATTTTTCTGGCCTGCCATTTTGACAAGGTAGGGAGTTTCTACCAATAGTAGCCCATAGCAACTGCTGCAGCTGACTCTGCCTCCTTTAATGATATATGTTGGTAACGCCCCCTTGCCTTGACACAGACAGCAGTATTTCTCCCAAAGAACAGACTTCTTGATCTGTTGTGAGCTAATGCATACTCTCTGATCTTTTGTAAGTCATTTTTTATGATTACTCTCTGTATATATATATATATATATATATATATATATTGTATATAGCACCACTTGTACAAGCAGTAACCATACATGCAAATATGAGGCTCTGAAATGTTTTTTAAACAAATTATATTATTTTATAGACACAGAAATGTTTACACTCTAGCAATGACAAATTGTAGCACTTTTTTCCGACAGCGAACCTTTAAACCAACTGATTAAATATTTAAGATGGGAAAATTTAATTTAATAGATTAAAGTGTTAACTTAGAATGATGTATATGCAAAACAGAGATAAAAACAATTAAATACCTTTGGGTGTAATCTGGAATGACACCATTTTCTGTTTCTTTCTTATTTACTTTCCACTGATGCAGTTTCTTGTCAACGTTATTATTGAATTTGTTGGAAACATCACAAAAACTGTGTTATAAAGTTAACCGAATACAAAGGAGAAAAATCTGTTTTACTTAGGAAAAGCAGCAGCACTCATTATTCAGTACGCATGGAAATCAGCTGCTGCGGGAAAATGTAGGAGCATCCTGCTGCTTTTGGTCATCTGAGAAATAATGATTTATTGCAATGTAATAGGAGCATCATTTTTACCCTGGGGTGTGGGGGACAACAAACCTGTTAATTGTCAACAAAGCAGAATTCAAACTTCAAAAAGTAGGATTCATGCAGTATATTCATGTAATTATTTCATATCTAAGGGTGGGTTTGAGGTACACAGTAAAATAAATGTAATGCTCCAAACAAATATTCAAGAATCTAGAGCAATGGCTCCCTAAGGGCTCTTACAGACAGGTGCGTGTAGGCCCTGAACGCAGGTTGAGACGCAACATGCTGCATTTTTCATGCGTTCGGCGCCTACACGCACCTGTGAGAGTACAGCAGCATTGGAAAAAATGTAATGCATCTATTCCTGCGCTCCCCTGCGTCTGAACGCATAAAAACAGAACGCAGGGGAGCGCAGGTAAAAACGCTCGTCTGTAAGAGCCCTAAATGTGTGACTGGCTCATTATTGTTGCCCAAAACCTTGACTGGTGGGAGATCATATGCAACTTAAACAAGGAGGAAATGATGAGCAATCTGATTGCAAGAAGTAATGAGCAACTAATGAGTAATATGATTACAAGTAGGCACCTCAATAAAATTTTGCAAGGTCAGGCCTGGGTGTTAAAAATTGTTTGCAGTTGGTTTTTATTTTTTTATGTTTTTTCTATAACACTGAAACGGTTATCTGACTGCTAGGCTGGTAGAGTATTAATCATGTCTACTTTGCTATGAGGAATACAGAGTTTTAGCACAGAAACAGCTAAGAAGTCCTGGAAATACAAATAACATAAATCGCATTTACTTTATGTGCAAAGCATGGCCTAAAAGAACACATGATCTGCACTAAATTGTGACATAACCAATAGTGATGGACGAATTTGGGGCGAAAAATTTGCGAAACGGCACCGGCGTCCGTTTTTGACGCTGACGTCCGTTTTTTTTTTTACGCTGGGAATTTGCGCCTGGCAAATAAATTTGCCTATCACTAATAACCGAGAGATGCAAGATGAGTTTGGATCTTGTGAACTGCAGACTATAAAGAAAAACAAGCACGTTCCCAAAAACAACATGACTCAGGTTTTTTTTTTATCCAATTAGAAGGCTTTGGTTCCCTGATTTAAAAAAATGTAGCTCTGGCTTATGATTTATAGTGTATATAATTGTTTTCATACTTATAAGTGCTAGTCTGGTTCCCTGCTTAGTTGGTAAAGTGTCTATCCCTCTAATGATTCCTGTGAGATACAACTCCACATGCAAAACCAGCAACATGGCACGTACAACCATCAACTTCTAATAAAGTCGGCCTTGAGTCCCAAGCATGGCTAATTATTAAGCTAATTATACGGAAGCATGTCATCTTGCCTGCTTGAAACTCATGCCCAGCTTCATTGTATGTTGTGAAAGGTTAAGCGTCAAAATGGTGATCCCTGCAGAGCAATCCATTTGACAGTAGAATGGCAATCAGCCTAACAGCAGTCTAGCTCAACCATGTTGCTAAATGAGTGTTAAGAATGCCATTGCACACAAGCCAAAATATGGGCCTAGTATTATAAGCTAATTAGCAGCCATTTTGTCTATAGAACTAAGTGCTAATATTTTCATTTGATGAGTTTAACATTTTAAAAGTAATATTAACCCTTGCAATGTTCAATCAAAATCAATCATTTTAATTTAAGTCAGTGCTTAAATTAAAATGTTTAGGGTGGTGTGCTGCAAATTGTCTATATTTAAATGCTGAGAACTGATCTTCAACCAGTCTGTATAAATGGGGTTGTTGTAGATGTGGTAGAGGAATATAAATACCTGGGTATTTTTATTGATAATAGGTTGGACTGGGCCAAAAACATGGAGGTACTATATAGGAAGGGCATGGGTAGACTTTTCTTCCTTAGAAGATTAAGATCATTCAATGTTTGCAAGGAAATTATACTAATGTTCTATCATTCTGTGGTAGCTAGTGTTATGTTTTTTGGTTTGGTGTGCTGGGGAAGTCGACTGAAGTTAGCTGATGTAAATAGACTTAATAAATTGATTAGGAGGGCAGGTCCTGTTTTAGGTATGAGATTAGAGACCTTAGAGATGGTTTTAGAGAAGAAGATGTTGTCTAAATTGATGAGTATTTTCAGAAGTGATTCTCATCCTTTACATGAAAGTTTGGAGCTATATCGTAGCTCCTTTAGTAATCGATTGATTTTACCCAGATCATTATTAGAGATCTTTTTTACCTGCAGCTATTGCTGTTTTTAATTCTTCTTTTTCAAGCAGGCAATTGTGTTTGTTTTAGTTATTTATGATGTGTAATGTATTATAATGTAATTATGTATAATATTGTATGTTAAACTCTAGCATAATTATTTCCCTCGGGATTAATAAAGTTTATTTTATCGATCTATCTAGGGCAGCACAACTTTAAGCACTGCTGAGCATGTCCAGCCCTTATCTCACTGCCTGCAACCAAATAAGATTAATGCTGAAAAGGTCAATGGGGTAAACACACGAAATTACAAATTTTCATCTGCGAAGGCTTCGCCACACTTTGTGCCACTTTGTCAGGCGCAAATTTGCTACCACTACGCTAATTCACTAAAATTCTAAGTTGTGTCTTGGCAGCCGAACGCTGGTGAAGTTTCGCTAGTATAAATTTGTCAGAGAAATCTTGTCATAGCAAATTTTCATTAACGTTCATTTTCTTAAACTTCGTTAATACACTTACACTTAAGTCAATTTGAATAGGGAGGGTACATACAGTACAGGTCCTATAAATGTCTTTATTAGTGATGTTGGTGCAAATGCTTGAAGTGGCCACATGTTATTAAACATGTCCAAAACAAAATAAAGACAAAAGAGATCCTCTAATGGCCTAGACATGATCCCATCCTAAAACAAATGTGGCATGCCCCTCAAATAGTTTAAAATGGTTTAAAAAAATTTGTTTTAAACTTTTAAAGACTATTCCACTTATAAAATATGAAAAAATTACAGATTTTTTATAATTTTTATACATTTTTGGCATCCAGGATATGATGTCACTGACATAAGATTGAGGAGGATGTACAGTAGCTTCATCTTATCAGGTATAACCTGGCAAAGGAAACTCTGATGCAAATGGGTAACATAATGTAAAATTCATACTTTAGTGAATTTGTGGAGTAATAATCATTCACCTGAGCGAAAATGTGCCTGGAGAAAGGGCGCAAAAGTTTGTTAGTAATGACTATGAAGATTTTCATTCATCCAGGTCATAGTATATCTAGTATAGGTCAATCTAAAAACAACTGGACTTGCTGAGTAATCAATGAAGACGTTTCACTACTCATCCGAGCAGCTTCTTCAGTTCAACTTTCCCACACCAGTCAGTTGAACTGAAGAAGCTGCTCGGATGAGTAGTGAAACGTCTTCATTGATTACTCAGCAAGTCCAGTTGTTTTTAGATTGACCTATACTAGATATTTGTTAGTAATGTTCTCTTTCGCAAGCAAATTGTACTCTATGTCTGTTAATAAATTGGCGATCTCCTTGCGGATTGGAGTTCTGGTTAATTTTTGATATCGACGACTATTTCATCCTTAATCTGCCCCAATGTGTGTGGTCCAAGTGTACCCAGTAGCACATTATGCGGCACTGTCATTATTGAAGATTTATACCCACTATTAATCTTTGCCTCTGCACCTCACCCAGAAACCAAGTAATGCATTTTTGCTACATAAATGTATATGGAAATGTGCTTCTTTGGTAGAACTTTGCATAATGTGAACATCTAGGCGGTTATTTATCAAAGTCCGAATTTATCTCAATATTTTCTGCTACAAACTCTGATCAAATCTACTTGGGTTTTTTACGCTTATTTATTATTACATTTTCCCGAAAACTAGCTTTGTGGGACTTTTTAACCCGAAAACGTCAAAAACTTCGGGGTATTGGCCGAAATCCAGCTCACATCAAAAAATCATTGGGACTTCTCCCATTGACTTATATGCAACCTTGACAGGTCTGAGATGCCGGATTTTCAGATTTGGACTTTTCCATCCTCAGGACTTAATAAATTCAAAAAAAATTATGATTTTTTTTTAAAGTTAGATTTTATATATTCCATATATAGGATGGTGGAATACTGGCAAATACTATACCCAATGGGTAGAAATGTAAACAAGAAATCCTGCAACTATAATTATGCTCAGAAATCTGTCACCGCTCTGTATGCATCAGCCTGGCACTGTTCCTATTTAAAATGCAGCTCTGACTAGATTATACAAGCCTGGAATGGCATTGGGCTTGATGAATCATCACCTTTGTATATGGGGTGAGGAAAGAAGTGAGCTCTGTCCATGAAACGGAGGAAGCTTGTGTAATTTTTGGATGAGAAAAAGAAATTTAGCCTATATAATTTTACTGGCTTACTTTGCCCTAATTGTCACAAATGGAAGTACATTTTTCCTGTATAAGAACTTTGTTTGTGCAGATGTTGGGTGAAATTGAAAATTAATATGTGGGGAAAACCCTGCCATAAATAAAACACAGGCAAACACTTGCTTGAAGTTACCCTGGGTGTTGCTGCTTTATACATCGGAAAAGGTATTACCTTCTCTGCCATTTGAGAGAATTCCCGCATTTTAATACAGGCACAAAGTTAAATACAAAGAGTATTCTACAAACAAGACCTTCAAAGCACACAGTTCATATTATGCTTCTATATATATATATATATATATATATATATATATATATATATATATATATATATATATATATATATATATATATATATATATATATTGGGGTTTTTTTTCAGGAAGTAGATTTAATTACATTACACATCATGCCAACTTTGTATGCTAGCTTAGACATTATTGCTGATGTTGCCTAAGCTGCACAATTGAAAAGCCTGCATTCACTCTGTGGATCCATAAATTTATATAAATTGTTGATCACGTCAGTTCTGATTGTGAATTTCTGGCACTGGATACTCTTTCAGCCTGATATCGCCAGCTGAACAATGTGTTACACTCTAGCTACCAACCCTGATTAGTAATAGTAAATGAAATAAATTGCTGTTTGCTGCTATGAGTGCATTTGTGGGAATGCTGGACTTTGCAGTAACCTTTAAGCCTTTAAAAGGGAACCTCACCACCAAAATATGTATTAAAAATATGTATGTGTATTAAAATGCATGTATAGATAAACAATGTTTCCTTAAACATTAACTTAAAATATTCAGTGCTAAAGTAGAAATGTAATTTTCATTGAAAGCAGTATCTGATTGACTAAACCTCTGAAACAATGTAGTAGAAGTCAGCCGAGTCAAAGGAACTGGAGGTGAACTTCAAGGGGCAGATGTATCAAGGGTCGAATATCGAGGGTTAATTAACCCTGGATATTCGACTAGGAATTGAAATCCTTCGACTTCGAATATCGAAGTCGAAGGATTTAGCGCAGAAAATTCGATCGAACGATCGAAGGATTATACCTTCGATCGAACGATTAAATCCTTCGAATCGAACGATTCGAAGGATTTTAATCCAACGATCGAAGGAATGTCCTTCGATCAAAAAAACTTTGGCAAGCCTATGGGGACCTTCCCCATAGGCTAACATTGACTTCGGTAGCTTTTATCTGCCGAACTAGGGGGTTGAAGTTTTTTTTAAAGAGACAGTACTTCGACTATCGAATGGTCGAATAGTCGAACGATTTTTAGTTTGAATCCTTCGATTCGAAGTCGTAGTCGTAGTCGAAGGTCGAAGTAGCCCATTCGATGGTCGAAGTAGCCCAAAAAACACTTCGAAATTCGAAGTTTTTTTACTTCGAATACTTCACTCGAATTTAGTGAATCGGCCCCCAACTGTCAGTTTTAAAATACAGATACTGCATGGAAAAAGCAATTTCTTTCTTCTGATTCATATTTGTGGCAAAATTTGCATTTGCACGAGCGGCAAAGATTTTTGCAAATCAGCGCTAGACTTTCACTATGAGTTACAGTATGTATTGCTGGGGAAAAAATGGACTCCATTGCATTTAGAAGATGAAGAAAAAGTGATAATAAACACCTATTGCCTATAATGTAATTTGGGAAGTTGCTTAGAACTGCACTTTCTTTCATTAGGCAAAAGTTTTTAATTCCATGTTTCCAATTTCATCTCCTTTAACAATTATATTGTGTACTGATTGTGTATTTTACAATTCCCTGGCATTCCTTATTGTCGCAAGGCTTCCCGCTTCTCTCAGTTATCCACACATTTTCTTTTCTCTGTAATTTTAAAGCAGTACCTTGTGCTTGATCCCAACTAAGATAAATGTAATTAACACTTATTGGAAGCAAAATAATCCTCCTTGGTTTAATTAAAGGGGAACTCCGGCTTCCAAACCAAAATTTGATAAAGAGGCCCACATAACACAGAAACCCCTAATATATCCACCACAGTTACCTGTTTCTTCAAAAAAGTATGAATAAATGCCATTTTCTATGCTGAAATCCAGCTGATTAACAGTTCTTCTCTTTCTGTATCATTTGAAATCCTGGCAGGGAAGGAAGGACTAAACACTAATGTTACAAATTGTAACAACTTCTCCACAGCTTACAGACAGCATGCAGGAACTACATAACCCACAATGCATTGCACGGTGATGTTCTGTTCCTTATTGAAATGCAGGCTGAGGACGGATGGCTGTTGATACAAAGTAACAGTAGTCAGTCAGCTCAGCAAAGTAGTCAGACAGATCAGCAGGAGAGCAGGGGGCTAGGCTTAGGGAACTGTCAGAAACCATTAAAGATCTTCATCTTATTTTTTTCTCGGAGGAAAACTCGATTCAAGTTCAATTTGCATTTGGTTTGGATTTTTGGGTTATTCCTATTGAAATGTTATGCATTAAAGGAATAGTTCAGTGTGAAAATAAAAACTGCGTAAATATATAGGCTGCGCAAAATAAAAAATGTTTCTAATATAGTTAGTTAGCCAAAAATGTAATATATAAAGGCTGGAGTGAACAGATGTCTAATAAAACAGCCAGAATCCAACTTCCTGCTTTTCAGCTCTATAACTCTGAGTTAGTCAGCGACTTGAAGGGGGACCACATGGTACATTTCTGTTCAGTGAGTTTGTAATTGATCCTCAGCATTCAGCTCAGATTCAAAAGCAACAGATATGACCCATGTGGCCCCCCCTCAAGTCACTGATTGGTTACTGTCTGGTAGCCAGGGTAACCAGTCAGTGT